>CM069912.1:48674067-49017232 GCA_036172215.1 Camellia granthamiana | reverse complement strand
GGTCACCATCGCAGCCCCCCCTCTGATCCACATTCAGGTTTTTCTCTCTCTATCCCTCTCTCTCCCTTCCCTCACCATCGCGGATCTAGGGTTTGATTTTATTTTTGTTGTAGGATTTTGATAAAATCATTGTAGGGTTTTACTCTTTTTCTACATTTGAAGCATATATGTCCTTATCTATCTATCCACTACCCGTGTGGTTGTTGGAGATATTGACCCAAGGGCAGACCACCTGTGTGTATACAATATTATACATATGCGTTTAGTTTCTCTACCAAAATTCTCGATTCCCAGAAAGTTTCAGGTTAGTTTTCTTTCTTACCAATCAGACTTTGAACTTCTCACTCTTCTTATTCTTAACCCTGTTTTTTTTGTTTACTAAAATTCTGAAAAAATTTAGTGAAACTGATAGATGATTGCTATGGATTATCGAATTCTTGTTTCTTTCTTGCCAAATTGACGAAACGATGAAAACCCATCTGCAAATAATAATTTTTTTTGGATTGTAAGGAACAACATGAATTAACCCTTCAGAAAGTTATGATTTTTCTGACTCTACTCCATGGAAATGTTGGGTAGTTTTTGATTGTCTCCTTAAATTTTGTGAAATTTGTATTTTAACTCTTGACTAAAGTGTCATGGTTTGGATTAGGGTTTTTACATATTTCTCTTAGAAGCTCTCAATTAACAGGACAAAGTCAACATCATTTATTAGGGTTTTTGTAAATCTCAATTGTAAAGCAAGAGAAAGAGTAAACCTTTGATTTAACACATGGAATTTAGTTTTGAACTTTTGAATTTGATATGTTCAGTTGGTTATTTCTGTCTTTCTTTAGAAGGATAGAACAAATTATATGAATTGTAGATTAATTTAAAATGGAAATGGAGACGAATTAGAGCTATGATTGATTGTTGCTTTCAAATGTAGTCAAACAAGGAGTGGTTAAAGAAGTTGTTGCTGAATTTCCATACATTCTACAATAACTTTCGAGTGACCTTTAATCAATATGTGCTTTGTATTCTGCCATGATTTTTTCTCTTCTAGTATGGACTATAATTTGTTTTCTTTTTCTATTACATCAAATAACAGTTGAGAATCACTACTGATAGCTATCTTATGTTACATGAAAAGCAGAGTAGAGCTTCAAATCCAGCTAAAGAGAGTCTCTCTCCTTCTAAAGTGAAGAAGTGGGCTATTGATGATTTGAATAAAGCCATCTCATGGCTGGAGAGCTAAGAAGAAAAGGTAATGTTCTTTGTATGTGTTTATTTTTGTATGTTTAAAAGCTGCATTTGTTTCTTTTTTGGGTAATAATTTGGATTTTATGTTTAATGTTTTTACAGATTTACCTGATAGATTTAGTGATTCACTTGATATTCTGTTGTACTTGTGTTTCCATGATGTTTATTTCTAAACTTGTGTTACTTACACCACTTTCACCCCCAACCCAAATTTACAAACCCCATTTGGTTCTATCTGGAATGTACTGTCTTGGCTTTAAAATGGGGTAAGTATGACTCTTGGGTTTTCTCTCTACTAGTTTAACTTTGGATTTCTTTTGTTGTGTTTCTTTACAAGTTTGTATCAGCTGTTTGTTTGTTTTTTGTTGTTGTTGTTTTTGTTTTTGTAGTTGATTGTTTTTTGCCATCATTCATTCAGATTAGATCTTGTGATTTTTCCAATCTGATTAGAAACCGTACAATTCAGATTCAGACAAGTTTATTTTGTCTAAGCACACTTTGACTAGATAAATTTTAGCTTAACCACACTTGCTGTGTGGGGTATTTTATCTACATCCTCTGTGTTGACTAAACCTCAGCAACGGAAGTTGATATATGCATTTTATGCTCTATTCAGAGGAGTAATAGACTGTCCCAAATGTCAAAACTTCACTTTATGTATAAATTTTTCTGTTTTTATTGTTATATTTCAATTAGGATGTGGATAAGTGGTCGTGAGTCAACTGTCAACCCACTACAATTTTGAAGAGGTAAAAAGAGTTAACAATTTTTTTCCCACTGATTGTGTTAAAGCCAATTTATAAGAGAGGAGAGAGAACGGGGAGGCTCTACCTGGCAGATTTTTTAAGGCAAATTAGAAGGGGAATGATGCATATTAATAAATGCTTTGCAAATTGAGAACACATTGGAAGTGCTTAGAAAGTAGTATAATTACCTGAAGCTAATTAATGAACTAAGCTTATAACTAAATGACCTGTCAATAATACCCATACCATTTTATAGTTTAGAGGGAAACTGGAGTTTCAACCCCATATCCTTGTGCTTACTTCTGATAATTAAGAGCCTTAATCTTTGTTGTCATTTATATGATTTCTGAAATCACAATCTTGTTTAGAATGATCTGAAATCATGAAATCCAAAAGGATATAGTGATCCTCTTTTATGTACCTCTCTCTTCCTCTCATGAAGTCATTGTTCCAAATGGATCTAGTTGCTTGCTATTATAGAATGTTGCCTCTTTTATGTACCTCTCTCTCTTCCTCTCATTTTGATGCATCTGTTTCTCTTTTTTCTTTTTATCTTCTTACCTCTTTATAATTGATATTAATGATATTCAGCTTGTATAGAACATATTTTTTGCTCAGATGAAAGAGGAAGAGAGTTTGTATGCCGTAGAAGACAATTAACTTTTCACTACAACAAACTCTCTTCCTCTTTTTACAACTTTATATTAATGATATTTTTCATTAAAAACTCTTTCATTAATGTCATTTAATTGTCGTAAATGACAATTAACTTTTCACTACAACAAATGTTTGCTCAGATGAAAGAAGTGTTTGCTCTCATTCCTTAAATAACTAGTAGAGATATTATTGGTTGTTATTGCCTTTGATGCAGCTGTTATATGATAAGTCAGAATATCTTTGAAATTGTAGGTTTTCAAGGGTTTTGGGCTGGAGTACAACATTTCCGGTCTCACGTAAGTTAGTAGATTTTCAAGAGAGACTTACAAATCCACTTCCAGATAGAAGAACAAAACTGTTGATAGTTTAAAATACTAATAAGCGCATCCAGTATGACAATTTTTGGAAAAAGGAATCTTGCTTTATCTGTTAAGACTAAGCAGCCAGCTAAAATGCATTTATTTAAATTTGAATGGAGGAGAAAATCATTATAACTACACTATGCCAAAAATAGGAGTATAGGAGCTTGGAGAAAGGGGAATGTAGACAAACAGATTTAAGAGACCAAAAAGTTTCATGCATCTTGCCATCTATGTCCCCTATTCTTCTGGCTTTCAATATTGATGATTTATTTTAGTGGGGACAAAATACTCTAGTCAAGTATGCTTTGTCAATACACCCATTCAAAAATTCACAACCATTATAATCCTCCACATATCATATTATAATCGCTTAACTCTATGACTATGCTCCTTATATATTACAATCTATAAACTTAAAGATTGAAGTCAGGTTCAGACATGAGTAAATCTAGATAGTACCAATACAAAAATATGCCCCCTGACAGAAATAATAATGCTAAACATCTTCCAACTATAGAGAATGGGCTTAGTGACTATTAGATGTGGTTGGGATGGAACTGGACTTGTGGGGACATATGGCATGTAATTAGCACCCGTAGGTTGGGAGTTAGAGTCGAAAATGCTTTGAACTTAGTCGAAAAAAGGCATTCAGGGGGCAAAAATGCAAAAAAGACCCCAAACCACTCTATCGTTGTCATGGGCAGCTTCCTTGTGACAAATAGGACGTGTTGGGACAGACGGGATGTAATTGGCACACGTAGGTTGGGAGTTAAGAGTCGAAAAAGGGCATTCAAGGGGTGAAAATGCAAAACAACCCCCGAACCATTCTATCGTTGTCATGTGCAGCTTCCTCGTGACAAATAGGACTTGTTGGGACAGACGAGATATAATTGGCACAGATAGGTTGACAGTTAGAGTTGAAAACGCCTTAAACTTAGGCAAAAAAGGGCGTTCGGGGGGTAAAAATGCAAAACAACCCTTGTGCCACTCTATGGATGTCACAGGCAGCTTCCTCATGACAAATAGGACTTGTCGGGACATATGGATGTAATTAGCACACGTAGATTGAGAGTTAGAATCGAAAATGTCTTTAACTTTGGCGAAAAAGGGCATTCGGGGGGTGAAAATGCAAAACAACCCTTGTACCACTCTATGGATGTCACGGACAGCTTCCTCGTGACAAATAGGACCTGTCGGGACCAGTGTTATCAGAGGCGAGCCTAAGCGCTCGCCTAAGCGCTAAGCGAGGCGAGGCGAGGCTTTAGCGCTTCAAGCATCCTGAGGCGAGGCGAAATGGTGAGGCGATGAAGAAGCGCCTGAAGCGAGGCTTAGGCGATGAAGCGTGAGGCGAAACGAAGCGACGCTTCACCTGTTTTTTGCCTGATTTTAGTTCGAATCATCTGGGCCCTTCATCGACTTCGTTCGAATCATCTGGGCCCTTCGTCCAAACCCTAAATCGAAGTCGTTACAGGTGAGTTCACCTCCTGGGTCGACATTGAAAGGCATACCGAAGTCGACTTCAGCTCCTGGGTCTTCTTCTTCCTTCGTCGGATCGTTACAGGTGAGTTCCTTCTTCTTCTCTTCTTCCTTTCTTCTTCTTCTTCCCTTCGACTTCACCTGGGTTCACTGTCGAACCCCCCCTTCTTCCCCCCTGTTCTTCCTTTGTTCAATTTTTTTCTTCTTCCCTTCGACTTCACCAGGGTTCACTGTTGAACCCTGTGTTAAAATTAATTCAATTATTTTTTAAAATTAATTTTTAATTCGCAAAAATTAATTTTACAATTAATTCAATTATTTTAAAATTAATTTTTTTTCAATTAATTCAATTATTTTTTTTCTGTGTTAACATTTCAATTAATTTCCTAGTTATTTTAATTTTTTAGTTATTCAATTAATTATTTTAATTCAATTAATTTGTTTAATTCAATTAATTCAATTAATTTGTTTATTTTAATTCAATTAATTTCCTAGTTATTTTAATTTCCTGGTTATTCAATTAATTATTTTAATTCAATTAATTCAATTAATTTGTTTATTTTAATTTAATTAATTTCCTGGTTATTCAATTAATTTGTTTAATTCAATTAATTTGTTTATTTTAATTTAATTAATTTCCTGGTTATTCAATTAATTATTTTAATTCAATTAATTCAATTAATTTCAATTAATTTGTTTAATTCAATTAATTTGTTTATTTTAATTCAATTAATTTCCTAATTATTTTAATTTCCTGGATATTCAATTAATTATTTCAATTTCAATTAATTATAACTGCATGATGGTTCTTGAAAATATTTATATTTTTGTCTATACCATTTATTTTAAAAAAATATTATTTCTGGTCGCCTCAATTCGATGAAGCCCTTGCTTCGCCTCGCGCTTAGGCGTTAGGAGACCTTGTCGCCTCAGTTCGCTTTTCGCCTTTAAAAACACTGGTCGGGACAGACCGGATGTAATTAGCACATGTAGATTGGGAGTTAGAGTCGAAAACGCCTTAAACTTAATTGGAAAAAGGGTGTTCGTGGGGCGAAAATGCAAAACAGCCTTCGAACCATTCTATGGATCTCACAGATATCTTCCTTGTGACAAATAGGACTTGTAGGGATATACAACATGTAATTAGCACACGTGGGTTGGGAGTTAGAGTCAAAAACACCTTAAACTTAATCAAAAAAGGACTTCTTCCATGAACGTACTATTTCTTGCTTCAGTGTGTTGTAGATTAAAAAAAAATTTAAAATTCTACAAACTGAGATACAGTAGTGTATGAACTTTCATTTTACTTGCCAAAAAAGGCTAAACAATAAATGATGTTAACTGTAGTAGCTCTACTTTTTTATTTTACTAAATTACTAATCATGTAGCTGAGCTGAGATAATTCAACTGATATGCAAGCAAGGAACCAAATAAAACACACCAATTTTGTACTCAGATTCTCCATAGACCGTATGACATTATCCTCAAATGCTATATGGTACTAATGGGTGCAATTTTTTTGTAGATGGTTTTTGGCATGGACTTGTGGATATTCGATTTTTGTGTATGGAGGACAATTTATAGTTTTGTATAATCCCGCTATTATGTTCTCTACTTTTTGTGTGGATTTGTATTAATCATACAGATAACTTTTGGCGTGATACAAATTACTTTTGGCATCGACCGGATAATTATTGCCGTGGTATATAGATTACCTTTTGTCGTGATACAGATTACCATGATAATTTGTATAATGCCGTAGGGTAGTGAATATATTTTTTGTGTACAGAGGACAAGGTTTTCGTATGATTGGGTGTTTTGTATGGAATTATTATTTTAAGTTGGAATATACTTGGTTTGTATAGAATTTGATACTAAAAGTTATTTCTTTTTGGATGGTTGAAAGTGAAATGGATGCAGATTTTGGAATAGTTAATAATATATGTATTTTTTTATTTATATATTTGGTATAGGTTGCATGGAATACAGGTTGTGGACAAATTAATTAAAAAAAACATAAAATGATATTTTTGGCGACTAAACAATTGGTAGCCAAAATGGAGTAAATATTTTTAGCGACTAAGTAGTTAGTAGTTTAAAAAAAATAAAAATAAAATAAAAATAAAAAAATAAAAAAATTGAAAACAAATCTTTGGGAGACTAATTCTTTAGTAGCTTAAAAAAAATAGAATGAAAAAAAAGTTTTCGCGACAAAAGCTTTAGTGGCCAAACAAAAAATTAAAAAGGAAATAACACTTTTGGTGACTAAATATTTAGTAGCTAAAACAAAAGAATATACCTTAGGTGACTAAAACTTTAGTAGTTAAACAAAAATTAGACTTAGAAGACTAAATATTTAGTAGCTAAAAAAAAGAGGATAAACCAAAAAAAAATTTTGGCGACTAAAAGTTTAGTCTTCTTAAATCATTTAAGTTTTCGGTGACAAAAGTGTTGGTCGCTGAAAATGCAATATTAAATTTATTTGATAGCTTTTGGTGATTAAAAAATTAGTCACCAATTGTAGACTTTTGGTGATTAAATATTTTTTAGTCGCCAACACCTTTCCCAACAATCATCCAACGACATAGTTGGTGACCAAAAAATTTAGTTGGTAAAAGATTTGGGCTACTAAAATGTGAGTTTTGGTGACTAAAAATTTAGTCGCCAAAAGTGTAATTTGTCTAAAACTCTCATTAGCCTTATATAGTCTTGGTTAGATTAGATTTAATTAATTCTAACTTAGACTAATCAATTGTAATTATTTTATTCTAATTTTTTAGCTCCAAATCGAAATCTAAATCTAATTATTTAGATCTAGTCAATTTCACGTTCAGATTCTGATAAGACCTTCAATTTTCATATCAAAACAGAATTTTCAACAGACTTTCCTACGACAGACAGATAGAGTTACATATAACACATAAAATGCACAATTATCACAAAATTTCACTCTAATTACATAATTAGTATTCTTAATTACTATTTAGTAACTAATTACGGATTGGGGTTATTATAGTCACAGCTTTTGGAGACCATCGACGCCGCTAAAGGCCTGAAAAAGAAGATACGAAGCTCACTTATGACTCCCCGCACTGTCGCTTTCGCGTTGCTTTCTTGCTGTCGCCGATCTGACGCCAACATCTATAGATTTGTAGATCCGTTTACCCTAACCTTAGAACTAGACCACCACCGTGGTCTGGCAGCAAAGATGAAGACGAAAATGAAAAGTCTGACGATGATTTGGTTTTATACGATCAGAGAGAATGGGTTTGGATCCAAAAATGGTTGAGAATGAAAAAGAGACCTAGAGATCTGGTTCTATATTGTATTATATTATATATATGTATGTATGTGTGTGTAGGGACGGAACTAGGATTTCATCATCGGAAGAGCCAAAAGACAAATAAAAATTTTCACCATATATATAAGCACACATGTATGTACAGTATGATATATAAATTATATCTATACACATAAAAAAACATTCAAATACCATATAAGCAATTTCTAATAGGATGAAAAAGTTTTTTTGGTGTAAAATAAGAAGAGAATGCAAGATGGGATAAGAATGAGATATGTATTTTTTATATTGGGGGGTCATATTATGTATAAAATAAGATATATAGTTTTAAAATGCCATGACAAATCGTATTTTTCACAGAAACAGAGGGGCCATGGCCCCCTATAGTCTTCTCCTAATTCTGTCCCTCTGTGTGTGTATATATTCCTTTATTTACATGTGTACTGGTTGCATGTGAATATATACATATATGTGTGTGTGTGTGTGTGTGTGTGTTTCAAAGTTTCGTGTTTGTTGATTGTTGATTTTGATGTTATTTTCTATTTGGTTCCCAAGAGAATGAGGGAAAAGTTGAGAAATTGATCATTTGAACATGAAAGCAATAGTGAGAATAAGACTATATTTGGTTTTCTTGTTATGTTTGTATTTTTCTCAACAACCAAACACATAGGTTTATCAATACATGACACCTTTTAGTGATTCAAAGTCCATATTCTTCTTAGATCATAGTATTTTTATTTATTTATTTTAATTTTATGTAAGAGCTTATTTTACTGCTATCATATTGAGGTATTGGCTAGTTTATGTACCCTATTGTACAAGTTTTTATTTATTATTTATATTTTTTGATCTTGAGGAGAGAGATATTGTTGTTGTTGAATTTAAATAGATAGATTTTCAAAACATAGATATTTGTTGTTGAATTTGAATTTTATTTGTACAGATAATAGAAAGGGAGATAGAGAGAATTTGAACAGATAGATTGTAATAGATAGATTTTTTCAACAAAAATTTCAACAGTTAGATTTTTTGAATAAGATAATTTGAATAGATAGAGAGAGAAATCCACATATTTTAAACAAATAGGGAAAAAATTAAAATAGATAAGGTAAAAAAATTGAACAAATCGAAAAAATTTGAATAGATAAGGAAATTTTTTGAACAGATAGGGAAATTTTTTGAACAGATAGTCAACAGATAAATTAAGGAGTAAAATTGAAAACAAACAAAAGGACTTCTCACTAAACTATTTTACAAATGATGAGCTTCTCACCAATAAAAAATATCTATTGGACCTAATGTCTTATACTCTCCTTAGTTTGGATTTGTCACCAATTTACTTTTAAATGAATCACAGTCAAAAACATAATTTAATTGAATTTTTGCTATGGCATGAGAGAACAAAATCATAACTCATTTCAAATAAGGGTTTGGCTTCTCTTACGTTAAGATGACAACTTTAGAGAACGTTTGGCTTGGTAGGCTAATTTTTTGATTGATTTTGGTGATCCGAACCGTGACTTTTTAAAAGTAGTTTACTAGAATATTCATGCTGAAAATCGAAATAATTAGACATTGGTAGCTATATGTTTAAATCATATTTGTTTTTAAAAATAGATGACAAATATAATTTCAAAAATAGCAATAAATTTTTTATAATATAAATTTGATTTAAACATATAGTTACTGATTTTCGATCATCTTAATTTTTACATGAATATTTTATTTAATGAATCCTAAAAAATGAATGGTTCGAATAATCGAAATTAGTGCCAAAATAGACATACTAAGTCCAAATGCTCTCTCAAGTTGAGGTAGCCAATATAAGAGACGCCCAATTTTTCCGCTGTGTCTTTATCAATAATCACCAAACAAGTTTTTACCTTTGATCTAATGTCGTGTACTCTCTTTGGATGGACCTTTCACTAATTTCTTATCTTTGAGTTTCTCTTAAGTTGGCCATCTCAACTTGAGAGAGTGTTTGGACTTAGTAGACCCATTTTATGATCAATTTCAATAATCCAAACTATTCATTTTTTAGAACTTGTTGAATAGAATATTCATGCAAAAAATAAAATTATCAGACATCATTAGTTATATGCTTGAATTAGATTTGAATTACAAAGAATGAATGGTTATTCTTAAAATTATATCTATCGTCCATTTTGTAAAATAAATATGATATAAAACTTACAGTTATTGACGTCAAATTATCTTAAATTTTTTGCATGAATATTTTACTCAATAAATCTTAAAAAGTGAATAGTTTCAATCATCAAAATTGGTCTCAAAATGGGCTTACTGAGCAAAAACGCTCTCTCAAGTTGAGATGACAACATGAGAAAAGCCAAAACCTTTTTCTTTATATATATATATATATTTATTTAACATAGTCACTCAAATACCTTATTAGTATCTCATTTTTATACATAAATTGTGAACTTTTTACTCTTATAAGTGTGTTCTGGTATAGTAGTAAAATTAATTCTAAAATAATTATCTAAAATATTTTTATTTGTAAAATAATGGTATATTAATGTTTGAACAAATTATAACTAATATTTTATAATCATGTAATGAATAATGAGAATGTTATAAAAATTCGTGATTTTAAATTGAAACAAACAACATAATATTCGATCTGATTTGATTATAAAATTTTCATAATCTTATTTAATTCTAAAAATTTCCTAAAATCATCAATAAGAATTTGATTTTAATTTTAATTTACGGGTTGTTTGGGAATAATCTAAAATAATATACTTATTTTTTTTTATCTTTTTTAGGTCATATTTTTTTTTTTACTCATCCTTTTTGGGTGAAACACTTATAAATCTCAAAATATAATCTTATGAACTATTTAATCCTCATTTTTTTCTTATGAACCTAAAAGTCCCATTAAAATAGAAATTACATAGAGGGGTAGTCATTTACGTTTGGGTTTAATTTTTCAAGGATAAAATGGGTTTCTCCAAATTTGAAATTACACATTTATCCATACTATAGAGGTTTTGGATTTCCCTCATTTTTTAAAAAATCTCACATTACGAATAAGAACGTAACATTCAAATGTAACACTCTAATGTAATACACTAAAAAACTCCTTAGTGTACTTTTTACAAACGTAACAACGTACACTCCAAACTTTTCCCAAACGTAATACTTCAATGTAACACACAAAAAAGCTCCTTAGTGTACTTTTCCCAAATGCAACACTCCAATCAATATAATCTCAAACGTAACACTCCAATATAATACACATAAAAATACTAAAAAATTACTTAGTATATTTTTTTCAAATGTAACACTTACAGCTTGAAATTATACATTCACCGAAAACTTATTAAAAAATTTTTATACTCCTTTTGCAATGGTTTGAAGAATCCCATATCCTTTTTTTGAAATGTTACAATGGAATATTACGTTTGGAAAAAATACACTAATTTTTTTTTTTTTTTTTTGTGCGTTACATTAGAGTGTTACACTAAGGAAGTTTTTTTGGAGTGTTACGTTTAGAAAAAGTATAATAAAGAGTTTTTTTGGAGTGTTACCTTTAAGTGTTACAGATTGAAATTATACATTTGCTCAAAACTTGTTAAGGAGTTTTTGTATTCTTTTTGAAATATTTGAAAAATCTCACATCCTTTTGGAATGTTTGAAGAATTCCATATTTCAAGTTATTTTTGTATTCCTTTTGAAATATTTGAAAAATCTTACATTTCAAGACATCCTAAATAAAAAAGATTCCCATTTAAAATTCACCTCAAATTTGATTATCGTAGGTTGTGTATCTTATTTTTCTAGCACAAAAGAAAAAAAAAGAAAGAAAATATAATAAAAATAAGAGTATAACCGTAAATTCAATTTCCAAATAATATATTAAATTTACCTTTCTAAAATCAATAGGACTAATTAGTCTATAAGATAACTCTTAGGACTAATCAAATTACCATTCCTTAAGATGAGATTTATAAATAAATTTTCTCATCTTTTTTATAAAAATTAAAAAATTATTAAAATAATTTATTTCCAAACATCCATTTATTCTTTAAGGGAATGGCTGCCCTCCAGTCCGAACGGACTGGAGGGTACTGTTAGGCCCATGGGAGCACACCACGGGTTCCGTTTCGATAATCCGAGCAGTTCAATATGTAGATATCATCGAGTATTATATGCCTATAAAAAATTACGTTGATCGGATATTGATAGCTATGTGATCAAAATAGTTTTGTATAAAAAAATAGATAGTGCAAAATAAACGCCTCACAAAAATCTGATTTGATCACATAACTATTGATATTCGATCAACATGATTTTTTACAAGCATATAGTACTCGACGAGTTTTACATATTAAACGGTTCAAATTATCGAAATGGGATCCGTGGTAGACTCTCACAAACCCAACAATACATTTTAATCCAATCACAAACAGGAGAAAACCCTTCCCTATTCTTAAATCCAACCAAATTAAACCATACTCGGGCCCAGTCATTGCTGTAATAATTGACCAAAAAGAAAAGCAAAGTGGAACACTCGCATTGCATGGGATGTGGTCCATGAAAGCATAAAAGCATTTTCCTTAGTCTGATGGATAGAGATTAAAATAATGTGTTTGCAAAGCGTCTCAATCCAAAGAGACTGGGTTTAATTCTAAATTTCCTAAAATCATCAATAATAATTTGATTTTAATTTTAATTTACGAGTTGTTTGGGAATAAATTAAAATAATATACTTATTATCTTTCTTAAGCCATATCATTACTTTATTTTTTTACATATCTTTTTATAAAAATTAAAAAATTATTAAAATAATTTATTCCCCAATAACCTATTATTCTTGAATCCAACCAAATTAAATCATACTCGGCCCAGTCATTGCTGTAATAATTGGCCAAAATAAATCTCGGGTCACGGACTGCAGGGCGTAAGTCTATTTTGAAAAATTTATTCGGACTGTGCGTAAACGGACCCATGATATCCTACATAACAAAAAAATAAAAAAAATAATAAATAAATAAATAAAAAAAACAAAGATAAGCAAAAACAAAAGAAAAGGAAAAGGCAAAGACGAGCAAAAGCAAAAGCAAAGACAAAGGCAAAAGTAAAAGTAAAAGCAAAAACAAAAGCAAAAGCAAACGTAAAAGCAAAGCGGGACACTCGCTTCACATGGAACGTGGTCCATGAAAGCATAAAAGCATCTGCCTTTGTCCAATGAATAGAGATTAATAATGTTTTTGAACCATGCAAAGCATCTCAATCCAAAGAGTCTGGGTTTAGTATTTTTATTTTTTTAAATCTCAAATAGGCCAATGTAATTTATCATACTATTTAAAATTTATTTTTTATTTTATTTTATAATATGTTTATATAATAAAAATTAATCATATGGAGGGATCATAAATATATTAACACTATGATCTTTATTGATAGCATGTCATTAGTAAAACTTCTTTATTTTTCTTTAGAGATAGGGTAGCTGGAGGGATCATAAATATATTAACACTTTATTGATAGCATGTTATTGGTAAATTTTTTAAAATTTTTCTTTAGAGATAGGGTAGGCCAAGTGGTAAGAGCCCCTTTTACGGCCCCAAGTCTAGGTTTCGAGTAACACCTCTAGTAGCGACATAGAAATCTCGTAAAGAGGAGGCCAAATTCTATACAATTAAAAATTAATTATACATTAATTTTAGTACATTTTACCTTACATTTTACCAAAGTTTCATACGTGTGTTATATTAAATAATTCACTTTATAAACATAAAAATTGAACAATATCATTAAATTTGCAAATAAAATTTCTAGTCAATATCTAATAGTCATTAATAAAACAAAAAAGTATCAAAATTGGATTATAAAGTATTTTTTACACTTGTACAAAATAAAAAAATTTAAAAATGATAACATCTATATAATAAAGCAGGAGGGTTTTTGAAAAGGTGTTAAAATGTCTTAGAGATACATTTTGTTTCAAAGGTTAAGATTAATTCCCAAATTCATTAAGGGTTAGGATTTCTTTAATTCTCACTTACGCACCTTCTTTTCCCTTCTTTTTTTTCACTCATGCATTCTCTCTCTCTCTCTCTCTCTCTCTCTCCCACCTTCCTTCCCCTTTTCTTTTTATATTTTTATTTTTTCCCCTTTTTATTTTCCATTCTATTTTTTTATTTTTTTATATTTTTCTCCTTTTTGCTCACTTATTTTATTTACCCCGTGCCTTCAAGCACGGGCATGCACTAGTACGAATATGGATCATAACTAACATCAATTTGAGTCATAATTAAAGCTTACTTTTGTAGTAACCAGAAATCACAATGAATCGTAACCAATACCACTTCTAGATATAATCAAATATCATAATAAGACGTAATCAATTTGATTTGATAATTTCTTGATCTCATAGACACAATGATTTGTAACTAACATCCATTTAGACAAATCACAATGAATCGTAACCAATACCACTTCTAGATATAATCAAACATCATAATTTGATAATTTGTTGGTCTCATAGAGACAATAATTTGTAACTAACATCCATTTAAACCATAATTTACATACTATACGTAGTATTGTAAGACTATATATAGTATTGTAAAATAATAACTCTAATTGAAGAATGGAAACAATTTGAGGCTTTGAAGGTTTTTTTTTGGCAGGGGCCAACCCTTCACAAATTGTAAACTAAAGGGGTAAATGCATAATATTACCTAAAATTTTGAAATAGTTTGCAGGGGCAGTGGCCCCCTTGCCACCCCTATGTCCGCCATTGCTCACCTCCCTGGCTAAATTAGATTATAATGTGGTAAATAAGGGAGATGTTTCTCTCCAATCCATATACTGGACTGAAACGTGCGTTTAGGCTAGTAGGGTTTAGTACGGGTCCCGTTTTGATAATTCGAACCATTTCAATGTATAGAGTTCGTCGAGTAATTCATGCATGCAAAAAATCACGTTGATCGGATATTGGTAGCTCCTTGATTGGAACATATTTGTCAGTGGTAAATATGATTTTAAAAATAAATTGTTAACAAAATGTGTTCTGATCAAGGAGCTACCGATATCCGATTAACGTGATTTTTTTCAAATATGAAGTACTCGACGAGCTCTACACATTGAATAGTTCGGATTATCGAAACGGGACCCTTGATAAGCTCTACACACTCAATAGCATGGTCCAATCTCCTGCGTGGACTGAAGAGAATTCTCTTCCGATAAATAATGTACCATTCTTTTTAAAAAACAAAAAAAACTTTTTAAAAAAATATCACAAAGCAAATTTTGAAAGGACCCAGTCAAAAGACCAAGACACAAGCAAGGAAGCAATGAATAAAGTTCCCCCTCCACCAAAAAAAAAAAAAAAACAGTCAAAAAAAAAATTAATTTTAGATGTAAGAGCATAGTACTGATCTCAAAATATTCTATCCTCCTCAAACTCTTCTTCAAAACCTCTCTGAATCTGATTGTTTGTCTTTGATGGATGTTAATGGTCTTGTTTGTCTTTGGTGAAAAGCTTTTCTCTTCACTGTCGACTGAGTTGTTAAGGCTGTGCATGTTTCATCTCTAAGACACTCTGGAAAGTTTCCAAGGTTTTTCTTTCTTTCTTCACTTCCACTTCAATTCTATTATTTCTTTCTCTGTTTAAATCTCAAGTATAATTTTACTTTCTTCTTCAGTTTTATTATAAATCTGTGTTCCACTGTTGCTTACCAGAAAAACCAAAAAACAAAAAAATTCCCTGTATTCTCTTTTGATTTTAGGAAACTTTGTAATCTTCTCCTCTGCAACTCTATTTTATTAACTCTGTGTTGAACAATTACCAAATCAGTATTCTCTGCATTCTGTTTTCATTTTACTAAGCTCACTTTCTTCTTTGCAATTTCTGTTTTACAACACAAGTTCCTCTTTGTCCAATTATATTGTAATTCTCTATATTCAACCTTGCTTGTCAAAAAAAAAAAAAAAAAAAAAAAATTTAGATCCCCTTTTGCAAAGTGTTCCTTTGATATCCTCATATCCTCTACAAAGTTGTATTTCTCTTTGTTCAACTGCTACATACCAGGATAAAGAAATCTCTGTATATCTTCTTTTGGTTCTAGAAATCTTTGTAATCTCTTTCTCTGCCACTCTATTTTAACTCTGTGTTTTCAATAGTTGTTTGTTTTCTTCTAGTTTTACATATTGCATTCCAGAAAAAGGAAAAAAAAAGAAAAGAAAAAAGAGGAAACAGAGAGAGAGGTACATAACTGAAATAGAAGTGAGAAATGGCTACTAGTTGGGTTGGTTTTGTTGGTCCGATTGTAGGCAAGATTGGAGACATTCTAATGGCTCCAGTTTGCCATCATTTCGGTTATCTATTTTCCTATAAAAGCAAGGTCAAGAATCTGAAAGATGAAGTCGAGAAGTTGGATGAGAAAAGAGGTGCAATGCAGCTATTAGTTGATGAAGCAGAAAGAAATGTAAAAATTATTGGACCTGATGTTAAGGGGTGGCTGGGAAGGGTTGATAAATGCAGTGAAGAGGCCAGAGAAATTCTAAAAGATGAAGTTGAAGCAAACAAAGGGTGTCTATATGGGTGGTGTCCAAACCTGAAGTTACGTTACTCGCTCGGTAAGAAAGCAGCCAACAAGGCAAAAGAGGTGGCTAAGTTGCAGGAAGAGAGGAAACTGACAGAAGTGGCCTACAATAAGCCTCCACCAGGGATAGAATCCACATCCACTGAAGGTATTAAGGTTTTTGAATCTAGAAGATTGATTATGAACGATGTCATGGAGGCACTGAAGGATGATAGATTCCACATGATTGCAATATGTGGGATGGGAGGTGTTGGTAAGACAACAATGGTGAAAGAAGTTGCCAAAAGAGCAAATAAAGAGAAATTGTTCGATGAGGTTGTGATGGCTGTAGTGTCCCAAATTCCTGATAAAAGGAAGATTCAAGGTGAAATTGGAGATAAATTGGGTTTGAAATTTGAGGAGGAGACTGAACCTGGAAGAGCGGATCGACTGTGTGAAAGACTAAAGGGCACCAAGAGAATCCTTGTCATATTGGACGATGTTTGGAAGCGTCTCGAACTGAATGACATAGGAATTCCATTTAGAGATGGTCATAGTGGTTGCAAAATTTTGCTGACTTCTAGATTTGATAATGTATGCAACTCTATGAATGCTCAAAAGAAATTTACAGTTGAAGTCTTAACTAAAGAAGAAGCTTGGAATCTCTTTGAGGAGATGGCTGGAATTTCCAAGGACACAAGTCACACAAGAACTGATTTGTATAGCCCACAGAAGAAAGTTGCGGATGAATGTGGATGTTTGCCGATTGCTATTGTTACAGTTGCGAGAGCACTCAAAGATAAAGATGAGCATTCATGGAATTCAGCCCTTCTACAGTTACGCAAGTCCATGGTAAAAAACTTCAGCGAAGTAGAAGAAAATGTATTTAGGTCTCTGGAGTTGAGTTACGACTTCTTAGGAGGTAGAGAAATTAAGGAATGCTTTTTGCTCTGCTCCTTATATGCTGAAGATTTTAATATTCCAATTGAAGATCTTGTTAGCTATGGAGTTGGGATAGAGTTGTTTGAGGCCATTGATAGCGTTGCCGAAGCAAGAGACAGAGTACATGCCTTTGTCGATGACTTAAAAAAAGGCTATCTCTTGATGGATGGTGAAGAAGAAGGTTGTGTTAAAATGCATGATGTAGTTCGTGATGTTGCTATATCAATAGCATCTAGGGAGGAGCATTCATTTATGGTAAGATGTGACGAAGCATTGAAAGAATGGCCGGAGAAAGAACGACACAAAAATTACGCTGTAATTTCATTGCGATGCACTGGTATGAGCAAGCTGCCTGATAATCTAGAATTTCCAAAACTCCATCTTTTACGGCTAGAGAACAATTATGCATCAAAACTACCAAATCTCCCAGATAGTTTCTACGGAGGGATGAAGGAACTCAAAGCTTTAAGCATGTTGAATGTGTACATAGAAGGATCATTGCCGACATCCCTGCGATGGTTGACCAACCTCCGAAGCTTGTCACTATACCAATGCGGACTGATCAATGATGTATCTGTAATAGGAGCATTAGAGAGTCTAGAAATTTTGAGTTTCCAAGGCACTGAAATCGAGGAGTTGCCAAAAGAAATAGGTCGGCTTAGTCACTTGAAGCTACTGGATTTGTTGCGATGTGGTGTGAAGAGGATTTGCCCAGGTGTTTTGTCGAGCTTATCAAAGTTAGAAGAGTTGTATCTTGGGTGTAGCTTGAATGATGAAAGCAGGATAGAAGAAACTAAAGCAACTTTCACTGAGCTGTGTGGGTTGTCTAATTTTACAACTTTGGTCACTCACCTACCACGTTTTGCATACTGGCCAAGAGACTTGGTCCTTACGAATCTAAAAGCATTTTCTATAATTGCTGGGTGTTGTACTAGTCGTTTATCTTACACTAGCGATTATCGTAATTATCGTAATTATCAGTTACATAACCAGTTGAGTCTCGAGGATCTTCATGAGAGCGATCTTACGGAGAGTGGGTTCAAGAATCTTTTCAAGATCACTAGAATTTTAGAAATAAGACGAGCAGTAGGTGTGAAGAATGTTGTCTATGATTTAGACAAAGATGGTTTCAAAAAATTAACAGACTTGTCGTTGAAAGGTTGTCAGGATCTGGAATATGTCATTTGCACAACAGATGGGGTTTCAGTTCCACAAATAGCCTTCCCTGTGTTACAGTGGCTACGTCTTGATAATTTAGATAAATTGAAAAAGATTTGTCGTGGCCAACTACCAGAGGAGGCCTTCAGTGAGTTGAAAAGGCTGGAACTACGAAACTTGCCCGCATTGACACATTTGTGGAAGGGTCCTACTCAACTTGTACGGCTCCGCAACCTGATTTCTCTAGGATTGAAGAGATGTGATAAACTGGAAAGCATGTTCTCACTATCCATAGCCAGAGATCTGATGCAACTACAGAACCTTTCTGTAATTGAATGTCGTGAGATGGAAGTACTTATTTCAAGTGAAGAAGGAGATCAAAATGAGATAGCATCAACAACAACAGATAAAACTGTGTTTCCTAAACTAAAGAGATTGAATCTTTGGGGCCTACCAAGTTTTACTACTCTCTGCAAGGCTATGAATGGAATTGAGCTGCTGCAATTGAACCAGCTGATACTCTGGGGGATACCAAAGCTCAATAGTTTTTGCAATACTTCGGATAGCAATTACGATACTATTCAACCTCTCTTCAATAAGGTATGCTTCTTTGACTTAAGCTTATTTATTTATTTATTTATTTAAGCTTCATTGCTGTGGGGCGTCTATAAATTTTATTTACTATTTTGCTATTTTCATCTGACCTTTTGGGCTATGATGAGAACACAACATATTTTGGATTGCATATGTATTTAAGAACAAAAATAAGAACGTCAAACTACACTTAAAATTAATTAGTATTTAGGAACAAATTTCCGTTTTTATGTGTCTTATTTCTTTAGAAAAATTATGTTTAATTCTTGTAGTTTGTTTTATATCAATTTGGTTCTTATAATTTTAATTGCATTAATTTTACCTTTCAATTTTGCACATTGTATCAATTTAGTCCAATTGATAATATTTCATTTAGAAATTGGACTAAAATTAAGGTACAAAATGGTTTTTTAATTCCCTTCAAAGTAATTGAAGGATTCACATCCAATTTGAAATGATTCATTCCCTTTTTAATATGTCATTTTGCTTCTGATTTTTATTCAATTTTTTAAAGGCTATTATCACTTGGACTAGATTGACACAATTTGAAAAGTTAAAGGGCAAAATTAATATTACAGAAACCAAATTGACATGAGAGGCAAGTATAAAGACTACATGTATAATTTGCCCTATTTTTTTTGACTAAAAATTTGGCTAAACTAATGTGAATTGTGCTGTAATTTTGCGAACTTTGACCTTATTTAAAATACTAAGATTGCATTTTGGATGGAAGAATTTAGGGGAAATTACAAAAGTAAATTCAAAAAATAAAAAAATTGACCCTTGTAACATAATAAATCTTGAGTTTTAATTTTATCAATTTAAAACTTGAACTTTTGATTTGTTTTCAATCTAAATCATTTGCTTATTTTTTATAAGTAAAATCGATAGAAAAATGTGTATGGTAGTCATTAAACTTAATGAAAATGAGTATTTTAGACATTTTATGTATACTTACATTGAGTTAAATGACTAAAATACTATTTTTTCATTAATTTTAGTTAACAAAAATAGACAAATGATTCAGTTTCACAATAAATTAAAAGATTAAGGTTTAAATTGATAAAATTGAAAACTCAGAGTTTATATTGTTGCAAGGGTCAAACATTGGATTTTTTTGTTTTGTTTTGTTTGTAATTATCCCAAGAATTTAAAATAAAGGGTTTTGACGTTAAGGAACAACCATTAGTCCCTATAGTTTAAATGAAACGTCAGTTTAGTCACCGTAGTTTCAATTTAAACCCTATATTTTCAATTTTGTTGCAATGTGATCTCGTTATCATTCACCATTAGAATTTTGCACGGATAAATGCCACATGCAAAACTAAACTAACATCGTTTTGTTGCACACCTTGCAAAAAAAAATTGAAATGAAATGCAAGTGCAGAACATAGAAACGCCAGAGAGAAGACACATAGGCGAGAAAGAGAGAGAGAGAGAGAAGAAGGGGCTTGACAGATACTACCCCTCCACTATTCGATCACCCTATTACCCTTGCTAACACCAGCACTGGCGATATCGAGATCGACATAAAGAGAGCTTGCAGCAGTAGTGGCGGTAGGGAAGGGGCAAGTGAGGATAGGGATGGACTAGAGAGGCTCGTCGGAGTTAAGATAGGGGAAGGACTGGTAGGGGTGGGGCTACAGCGGAAAAATGAGGTGGATCTCGCAGGTGGGGGTCGCTAGAGATGTGGATGGCAGATTTTGGAGAGGGATGGATGGAGGGGATGGGAAAGGTGGGGAGGTCGCCAAAGGTGGTCATGGTGGTCGATTGTGAGAAGGGAAGGTGAAGAAGTGCTCTATTTGCACTGTAGGTCTTCTTCTATCTGGCTTTTTCTTCTCTTTTGCGTTTCGTTTCATTTCGATTCATTTTTTTTTGTGTGTGCACACCAAAACGACGTCATTTTAGTGCACTACACAACACTACAAGAAAAAAACACTACAGAAGATCTGGACTCGTTTGAGTAGCAATTCCAAATAAATTTTTACAACTTATAAGGTTTTTGTTTTACTTAGAATTCTTAGGAAGAACTTTTGAAAATGATTAGTTTTATAGTGTTAGTTTGTAAGGTTAATTACCTAAAAGTCCTATTGATGTGATTAATATTCCATTAAGTCTTCCTTCAGGGTGATTCTATTTACACACCACAAATCCTTTCAATACATACCACTTGCTCAATTCATACTACACACAAATTAAAGCTTTTAATTGTCTTAATACACACCACTAATTTTTAAATAATACCAAATTACTCTCATATTCTCCAACCCTAACCCTAACCCAAACCCTTGCCCATCGCTGGTTATCAACCACCAACCTCCACCCATTTTCTCTCCTCGTTGCAACCCTCATCTTCGTCCCTACCACCACTGCCCCACCACCACCGTAACCCTCACTGCTGCAATGCACAGTCGTCGTAACCTCCCACAAATCTCTCTCTCTCTCTCTCTCTCTCTCTCTCTCTCTCTCTCTACGAACTACACATGGTTGGTCGTTGAACGCAGACGAGTTGCGATGGTGGTGGTCTTCGCATGATGAGAGGCACGATGGTGGTAGGTCATTGTAATGGTGGTAGTTACGAGATGGCGATGACAACAATGGACTAGAAAGGCGAAGCGACAATGGTAACGACGGTGGAGCGATGGGGAAGGCGAGTTGCAGAGGAGGGTGGTGATGGCAGTAACGACAAAATGAAAAAAGAAGAAGAACAAGAAGAAGGAGAGCGGCGACGACAAGAATGAAGATGACTTCGTGATGGTGATGGTTGGCTGGTGGTGGTGGCTGTCAACAGGTTAGGTTAGGGTTTGTGGATGAAGGTGATGGAATAGAGATGAGGGCAATTTGGATATTTGATTGAAGGATAAAATTGTAATTAAAAAATTATGAATAATAGCGTGAACTAAGAGTAAATGAGGTGTGTAAATAGAATTACCATTTTTTTTAACACAGTTCTATTTTCAAAATATTTATGTGTATATGATTGTTTTACCTTTATTAAAAGGCGGAAGGAATCGAAAAGTGTGTAGTCATTGAGTGCTAATAAAAAATTATTAGGTATTATAAGTGCAACACAGGACAGTATTATCAACCAATCACCCAACATTATACTTCATGCCCTAATACAAATTGTGGGCCCCACCCTCTCCACACACAAATCTTTTGGTAATTACCTAACCATATCTCAAAAGTATTAGATATTTTTTCTTATTCAAGCGGTATTGCTGATGTACCATTCTACTACTTTATTTTGTTGTTTCAAAACTTAAAAACTTCAAAATTAATAAAATTTGTAAAACAAGACCAATATTGATAAAAATAAAATATTATTTTTTTAGCTATACAAAACTAATAATTTCTCAATTTGAAAAACTATCCAGTAAAATTGAAAATTTTCTCTTTTTTTATTATTATTATTTAGTATTAACTGGGAATATTTTTAGTTTTTGAGAAATTTCTCAATTTTTTTAGTTTTAAACTGAGAATATTCTCAATTTTAAACTTGAACAAAATTGAAAAAATTGGACTAGAAAAATATTGTTCGTTAAGTAAGTTAAAACTTACTATTAAAAATGGTTTAAATTGTAAATTTGTAATAAAAAAAAATAGATTTTTATTTTTATATAATTTTGTATTTAATATTAATCTTGTTTGATAGATTTCGTTATGTTGATTCTAAAAATATAAATTTTATCAAAAATAAATATACATTGTAAAAATTATGATGATTTGAAATTTTGAAAATCAAAATATAAATGTTATAGAACCTTACTTTTTTATAAACAATTACGAATGATGAATAATCATTGTTTGAAGGATAATTTCGTTTATTAAAAATTAATGAGACTTGAAGGAGAAAAAAATCTTATCCAAAACCTAATAAAGTATAAGTTTACAAAATAGAACTTGTGTGCAATGCCCCTTTTATATTCATTCTTATCAACCTTCGAAATCATTCCTAAAATGAATAATATAGTTGTGTTTTTAGATATGAATTTGAAATAAATAGATTTCACATCACTCAGTTGAGGAATATATGCTTAATTCAGTGTATTCTTTTTTTTAAGATGTACATTTTAGTAATGGATTTTATGGTTTTAGATTATTGGATATAAAATAATATCCTGTCTCCTTCTTTCCTTTCCCCAGTAGACACCTCCTCCTTAGCATGGGGTGAGGCAAGCAAGGCTTGGGCCCCCAGAATTTGGCCCCAAATAGGGCTCCAAATTCGGGAGTTACTGACCAAATACCCATTAGGTCTTAACCCAAAATTATAACCATGTTTTTCCAATTTTACCCTAGTTCAAAACTCACTATCCAGCAACTCACCCGCTACCCAGCAACACTATTATATCTTTCTCCTCCTCCGCAAGCAGGGCCGGCCCTGGGCTAAGGCGAGTAAGGCCTGTGCCTAGGGCCCCCAAAATTTGGCCCAAAATAGAGCCCCAAATTTTGAAGATCCATTATACTATCAAGTTTTAAATAAAGTCCAATTATTGTTAGAAGCCCTCAAAAACAAAACAACTCACTAAACTAGAAGCCCTTCAAAATAAAACAGCTCACTATAAAAGGCCCAAATAAAAACATGTTGCAGGCCTATATTAAAAACAAATAAAAAAATTAGTCCAATTGAAAAAACAAACAAAGGGCCCAAATTTACTCGAGCAAACTTGAGTGGCCACTAGCAAATTTTTTTTTTTTTTTTGGACGTATGTACAAGGGGCCCAAATTTATAAGCTCGCCTAAGACCCTGAATTCTCAGGGCCGACCCTGTCCGCAAGCAACCACCTCCGGTTACTGGTGACCACCTTCACTCATTGGCGATCACCTCCGGCGATAATTTCCAATGACATTTTATTGAATTGTTTCAACAAAAATAACATCTATCACCACTACATTACTATTGCCACCACTCAATTACTCAATCATATTTACACACTTTCATCAGTCATAAATTTATTACTCATAGATTTTTAAAAAAAATTACAAACAAATTTGAATCATTCACTCTTATGTTCCACTTACTTATTTACAATAATCCACCCTCCTCTCACACACACGAGACTGATAAATTTATCCCTGGAAAAAAAAAAAACTATCATAGATCAATACAAAATTAGCAAAAAATTAATGATACATTCAGTGATAAATTTATTACTGAACACAATTAGATATTGATAAATTTATTACTGATTTTTTTATAGCAAATCTATTTTTAAAGAGAGAGAGAGAGAGAGAACACAATTAGATATTGATAACTTTATTATTGATTTTTTTTTACATCAAATCTATTTTTAGAGAGAGAGGGAGAAGAAGTAAGATCTGGGGAAAAAAAATTGTTGTTTGGAGTCATTTGGAGTCAATTTCACCATTGAAACAACTAGATCGATGTAGATCTACAACTAAATCAATGGATCAGCGACAATAGAGTGAAGATTGGAGATGTAGAGTGTAGATTGGTGATGGTTGATGTGGTTGGTGAACGAGGTGGTGGATTCGTGACGGTGAAGTGTAGATCGATGGTGGTAGCAAATGGACGACAACAGTGGCGAGTGGAAGATGATGGTGGTGATGGTTCGACGACGACTGTAGTGGTGGTCGTGGTGATGTTGACGACAACGGAGGAGAACGGTGGAGATGGTTGGTGAACAATGGTAGTGGTGGCGGGGGTCGGCGAAGAAGGCAATGGTTGATGATGGTGGCCATAGTGGGTGAACAACCATGGCAACGGTGGTGGTGCAACGATGAAACTCTTTACAAAAATGGTAAGAGAATGAGTCTTCTCTGAGAGAGAGAGAGAGAGAGAGAGAGAGAGAGTGAGTGTCTGCACAAATGGTGGAGGAAAACAAAGAGAGAACAAAAGATTGTTTAAGGCAACACAAAACACTCAACGGTAAAAAAAAGAAAAGGACCGTGCTAGGGGGCCCGAATTTTCGGCCCCCGAATCCCCCGAAAATTCAAACCAAGGCAAAACCAAAAAAAAAAAAATATGCCCAAAACGACGTCGTTTTGGGCATTAGGGGGATTAGGGGGGCATTTTTAGGGGGACAAATCATTTCCCAAAAGAAAAGGACCGTGCTAGGGGGCCCGAATTTTCGGCCCCCGAATCTCCCGAAAATTCAGAACAAGGCAAAGCCAAAAAAAAAAAAAAAAAATGCCCAAAACGACGTCGTTTTGGGCATTAGGGGATTAGGGGGGGGGGCATTTTTAGGGAGACAAATCATTTCCCAAAAGAAAAATAATAGATGGGCCAAGATTTATGTGTGTATAAGAAGTTAGAACATAATGGGTAATAAAATCCAAAAACAGGACCGGCTAGTAGATAACCCAATTCATTAGTACCTTATACTATATTATTCAAATAGACCCAATTAACATTGGGGCCCAATTTTATTTATTTTATTAAGCAAAATTCTTATTTAACAAAATTAACAAAAAAAGTAAAATTCTTAACTGCTCTCTCATACAATAATAAAATTATATGAATTAACCAATAAAATAGAATTGAGAATACTTAATTTTCTAAACCACAAGGGAATTCGTATTTCGAGAAAATTTTAAAAGATGCATTTATAATTATCCTAATTTTTTTTATTCATTGAGTCCCAGTCTAAAAGGCCCCTAAAAAAATTCTTGTAGTAGCGACCAATGATCTACAATTGAATTGTTTCCCTCGTATATGTGTTGTTGGGCCAAATTGAATATATATATATATTGAATAAATCTTTGATCAACAATGTTACAAGAAATATTGAATGGATTAGTTATATTATCTATTGAAAAAGATTTGGTAAATAAATTAGATTATGTAAATTTAATTAGTGATTTTGCTTCTAAAATGTGATAGTTTGGTCAATCGTAAATTGAATATTGCTAAATTATAAAATAACAATATCAAATTTTTATCTTTTTTTTTTTTTTTTTTTTGTGACTCTTTGCAATAATTTCTTCTTATCTTAATATATGAAAGTAAATTTTAATTTATAATTTTAACGATTATTTGTGCAAGTAAACTTTTTTTGTAACTACTAATAGATAAAAAAAATTATTAGTACTTATCATTTTATCCATAAAAGTTTTTCAAAAAAAATAGGGTAAATTACAAATACTTATTGAGATTTGCTTAAAATATGGATTGCACCTATGGTTTAGAAATATACAAATATCCTATTGTCAAAATATTTTATTTAACAAAATTAATTGAAAAATAAAATTTATAACTGCTTTCCTATACAATAATTAAATTACCTGAATTATTAATTGAAATAAATTTCTAACATCATTAAAAATTGTTAACTAGCTTGATGATTTATTAATAAAGGAGCTATTTATTATGAAATTCGAAACTTCAAAAGACATGATGTAATTTTTAAAACCATAGGATGCAATTCATCTTTTAAGTAAATTTTATGGGATGTATTTGAAATTTACCCGAACAAGTATATGTAAGAGGGTCTCATTTCATAGTTTGCCTAAGGTCTCATAAATCTCAAGGCTGGCCCTATCTCTATCTCCATAAGACACCCTGATCTCTCTCTCTCTCTCTCTCTCTCTCTCTCTCTCTCTCTATGTATATATGATAAATCTATTTTGTTTTTAGGTGAGTTTGTCTCAGATAAAGTAGAGGAAATTTATAAGTTCGCCTCTAATCTGTCATTCCCTAATTTTCAAAATATTAATTAAGCAATAATTAATTAATTTAAGCTTGATATTTTAATAGAAAACACTTTTTTTTAACCTTATTCTTTCTTAATGTTAACAGTATTGAAGAAATAGAAAAGTGTATTCAATAATATGTCTTTTTACAATACAATGAGAGGCCTATATATAGGCAAGGAAAGTAAGAGTGGTCACCAAGAAAGCTAACAATAGAAATATCCTAATATAGTAAAACCTAATTAGAGTATCTAATATATAGTGAATATATATACACACAATATTCACTAACAGCCCCATGAAACTCAAGATAGTTGCAAAGAGACCAACTGGAGTTTGGAAAGGGAAACTAAAGAAAATAAATTAAAATAAAAATAATAATGCTGAAAGATAATTTATGGCCATGCCAGACTATTGTAGAAGCAGCCAGAACTAATGCCAGAAGATAGTTTATGGTCATGCCGGACCGTTGTAGGAGCAACCAGAGCTAATGTTAGAAGATAGTTTATGGTCATGCTGAACCATTGTAGGAATTGAGTGCGCCAGAGGGCAACTTAGGTAATGCGCCAGGGGGCAGCTTAGGTGATGGTGCGTTAGGGGGCGACTTGGGTAGTGTGTTAAGAGACAGCTTGGGTGGTTCGCATAGTATATCACCTTACTCATATAGGTATATTACCTCCTCTTAAACTCAAAGAGGTTTAAAGATAGAAACTTATTTGAAGTTAAAATAGAGGGAAAGACAGAGTGGAGCAAAAAGGAGAAACTATGTTCTAAAAATAAAATATAAAAAAATTGTTGGAAGGAATTTTTATTTTAATGGTGGGACAAGGCCATGTGATTTGAGTTGAAAAACATATTTTTTTGTTTGAATATATATATATATAGAGAGAGAGAGAGAGAGAGAGAGAGAATTTTGGATGGGCTTAAGTTTGGGAGAGTGTGTATGGTGGGTTTAATTAAAAAAATTTGAGTGTAGATTAGAGTGGGGTAAATTTGAGAGAGGGAGAGGAAAGATCTTGAATGTGGGCTGGTGGTTGAGCAATGGCGAAGGACGGCAATGATGGGCCGGAACTACCGGCTTGATGGTCGGAGCTATAGCTGGCATGATGAAATATATGTTCGAGGTGGAGGCGATGGTCGGAGTTGTAGTGAGCAATGGCGGCGATGGTCAAAGAAAGAGACGAATGTGTGGTTGTGAGATACTCAAGTTCAAGGACTGAGGGGTTTGGGATGCAAAGACATCAGATAGGATTGAGATCCGGTGAGTGGCCAAAGTAAGGTTGTTCCCCGCCAGTAAGGCGAAGAACACTAAGAGTTTAACCTATAACTCTAATACCATGTTAACAGTATTGAAGAAATAGAAAAGTGTATTCAATAATGTGTCTCTTTACAATACAATGAGAGGCCTATATATAGGTAAGGAAGAGTGGTCACCAAGAAAGTTATCAATAAAAATATTCTAATATGATAAAACTTAATTACAGTGTCTAATATATATTTTTTTTTTATCAGTAAAGAAAAGACTCTGTTAATGAAAAAGTAAAATTACAAGCATAACTTACATCAACAAAGGAACACAAAATATCGTAGCTAGACTTGACGATCCTAATTAGGTTGGTATCGAAAAACAAACACAATCATATGCTAGCATTTGACACAAGAATTGGAGAGAGACCAATCAAAGAAAAAACAAAACACAAAAAAAAAAAAACAAAGGATCCCACTCAAAATCATTTTACTCATTCATATTTACTTAAAGGGCCGTGATTGGTAGCTCGAAAATCAGTCCCCCGAATCGCCCGAATTCCCCAAAACGACGTCGTTTTGGGGGTTTTTCATATTCTCTTACCGGTAAGATAATATTTCGAGCTATTCGAGCTCTACAAATTCGCGCTCTCGCGCATTTCCCTTACTTAAATTGTCAAAAATCTGATTTACATTGTAAAACGTGTTTGGAGGCCAATATTTTATTAAACTCAAAAATATATTCTATTTTTTCTTGTTAACCTTATCTTGCTAAAAAATTGACAAAATCAATGATGTTTAAGTATAGTGAGCTTTCATTAGACAACGTGTATAATTTTATGAAAAATAATATGCAAGTCTACTTTTTAAACCTATCTTTTAGATCCAATGATATGTAAGTAATATGATTGGTTAATGATTAGAGAAGATATGAAAAAGAATATTACTTTAGATATCTTCATTGATTGTCATATCATTAAACTTAAAAAGTGAGTCTAATTTTTAGACTTGTATAACAATGTTCTAATTTTATAGTTTTCGAAGAAAATAATTTTAATTTAAAAAACGATGAAATTCACTGAAGATCATGACTAAGTGGTTAGCAACTTCATTATCTAAACCACATTTGACACAAACAGAATCGAAAATTCTGCTATGGTATTTTCTCATTAAATGAATGATATTTAATTGATTTTTTTTAATGGAAATAAAATATGTTGTGTTTAACTATATTTGTAACCCTGTGAATGGACTTTGTAGGTTAAATTAATTACCATTGAGAAATTGTTCATCTGTGCAATGGATAACGTGATAGAGATATGGCCTAGGGAACTTCAACCTAAAGTGAGAAACATGATGATTTGCATGTGTCGTAAGCTATCGAATATTCTTTTTCCATCCAATGTGATTAAGGGCATGCAGAGTCTTGAACGACTCGAGGTGGGGTGGTGTCAATCTGTGGAAGTAGCATTTGATCTTGAAGGAATAATTGTTAGGGAAGGCTATCCAGATATCGTACTCCCTTCATTAACAAAATTGGTCCTACTTTATCTACCAAAGTTGACACGTGTTTGGAAGAACAACTTACAAAGAATTCCAGGCTTTCAGAACCTGACATCCTTAACAGTAGTGGGTTGTAGCAGTTTGAGATATATATTCTCATCTTCTCAACCCAAACTTCTTGTGAAACTACGAAAAATAGCTGTAGCTGAATGTGGTGTGCTGGAAACGATTGTTAATGAGGAACCAAAAGTAAATGATGAAGTCGCAACAAATATAATCATGTTCCCTCAACTAAGTAGTCTCAAACTCTATCATCTGCCAAGCCTCAAGAGTTTATGTCCCCAAGCTTACACAATTGAAGGATCATTCATCGAGGAGATAAAAGTAGTCAACTGTCCCAACATGAGGGCGCTCCCTTCAGCATTGCAGTGCATTCGAGAAGTGGAATTTTTTAACTCAGCTCAACACCATCTCTTGGATAGAAAGGCAAGTGAGTTGTCTTAAAATTATAGTATTCAACATTAACAACCCATTCTTTCAAAGAAAATATTTCCAATATCCATTAAACTAAGGATAAACCTCTAAATGTTTGAAGAGGAAAGAATTGTTGGGTACACAAAATCAAGGAGAATAAACTCTTTAGCATTGATGCGGTCAAAGATTTTGTCAAGAAAATTAATCCATTCTTTAAAAAAAAAAAAAATTAGGCATAATTTTTTGGGATTATTACATCCCAGTGGATGTCAGAGGAAGAAAAAAAAAATACAAGTCCGTGAAAAAGTTTACAATTTTGATTATTAATATTTATGAAGTTCCTCACTAATTTGTAATTATTTTTTCAAAACTCTACTGATATGATATTTTCCCTAATTTTTTTCTAGAATGATGTAATGGTGGTGTTTTTTTGTAATTAAACGTCATTTTAATGGACAGGATAAGTCTTAGTGCAACCACATCAGTCTGTATACAAATGCTATATGTTTTTTCTGTTTGTATATGATTATTCTTTTGTCAATTGTTCCCAGCTTCCAATAAATAGTGTTAACACTAAGGGAGTGTTCGCTTGGACGGACTAGATAGGGGCGGATTACAATACAATAAACTGTTAGTCCTAAATAATTAGTCCCTTAACTATTTTGTTAGAAATGATGTGTATTTGACTATTAATCCGATCTTCATTTTTTAACCAAACAATGGATTAGTAAATATGTCACTAACACAATTGAGGTGATAACAATTGCAGTTTAGTTTAAGCACCAAGGGAATACTTGATGTCACAGGAATAGATGAGCCAACTGAGATATGGCACAACCAACTTGAAGTCGGATGCCTTGACAAAGTAGGATTCATGCGGGTCCAGTGTTGTGGAAAATTATCGAGTGTTGTCTCGTCCAAGTTAATGCAAAGGCTGCACAATATACAAGGGCTAAAAGTATGGTGGTGTGATTCACTGGAAATGATATTTGATCTCCAAGAAGGGGTATGTGCTGATGTTGCTAAGAAAGAAACATTAATCACTCAGTTAAGCAAATTGAAATTGAAGTATTTGCCCAAGTTGACGCACATATGGAAGAATATTTCCCAACAAACTCATTGTTTCGAAAATCTAAGTTCTCTAAGAGTGCAGCACTGTGACAACCTGAGATATATATTCACAATTTCCATGGCCAACGTTCTTGTGAATCTACAAAATCTAACAGTTGAACATTGCGAGAAGGTAGAAAAGATTGTCACCAGGGAAAACGAAGAAGAAATCTTTTTCCAATATATTTACGAGGTCACCCTTATAAATCTTCCAAGTCTCGTGTGTTTTGGCCCGGATGTAAATAATACTGAAATTCCAGCCAGAAAAACCGATGTAGAGCTCTGCCCCAAATTTCCAGGTAAAACTCCAATTATATATTTGCAAGTTTTCGACGAACCCAAGAACGCAACTTCACTACGCAATTTTTTACCTACTCAATTTTTTAGCTATACATCTTACAGCTAAGAAAAAAGTAGTTATGATAAGGTAGTATTTGATTCACTGAAATAAAAATGTGGATTAAAATGGAATAATCATATTTTAGCCTCTTTATGAAATGATCATTTATTTACAATAGTAAACAATAATTCTATTTATAATATATTTTATATTATATTTTTAGTACACCAAATATGAAAATATATGTTCTAATGGAATGACCATTCTATTTCATTTAATTCCAATGAACCAAACATAAGATAAAGGAACACAAACCTATGGCATGTCCAATGATAATTGAACAATATTAGGAATCCCAAATATTTTACATAATATTCTACACAATCTCTCGCATTACTAATAAATATGGTTAAACTTTAGGGAAAATTAAAATTAGGTGCTTATAAGTTTGCAAAATGATAATATTTATTTATTTTTTATTTTATTTTTGACAAAGTTAGGAAATTAGCAAGTTAGTAATTAGATTAGGGTTAATTGCACTTTTAACTCTTATAGTTGAAATCAAGTTCCACTTTGGTCCCTATGATTTCAAATTAAATAGTTTGATTTCTATATTTTAAATCTAGTTTTAGTTTGGTCATTCTATTCAAGTTAGAAGTTAAAAATAACGATTTTGAAATGTACACAGAAAAAATTAACAAAAAATTGGATGAGAGAATCAAATTGAAACTGGAATTAAAATGTAGGGACCAAATTAAAATTTGAGTTAAATTATAAAAGTGAAAAATAAAATTAACTTCTAAAAATATTTTCACAAGGTAAATACTAGTCAGTCAAAAGGGTGAAACAAGGTACTAAACCTAACCACACAGCTACCTCACTAACAACCATGGTGTGTCCAACACAGTAATATTACACATTTAGATTTGTCATTTTATTGTTTAGATTTATTTCACACATAGACCACACACTATACAAATTCAATCTCAATAACATAGTTTCATTCCAGGTAAATTCGGCATAGTTAAGTTGGGTTCATATAATTATTGGTGTCAAACAATAAGGGAAATCCCTTCCGGAGGTGGTGCAAGTATTTTTTTAAAATATATTTTTATTGTAAATATTATGTAATTTTTTTAATAAAATTACAATAATTTGTTATTCAAAACTAAAATTAGGCATTTTTGTAATGTTTAACTTTATTTTTTAATAATAAACTCTCGTAATTCTATCAAAAAATTATATAACAATTGTCACAAATTGTCATAATATATACCAAAAAAATACATTAAAAAATACATATGATACACACCCTATCACATGCTAGAGATACAAATGATGTTAGCAACAATGAACTTTGTATTTAAGAATTAATAGTTTGTATATATTCTTAGGATGGATCATACAATACACTTTTAGAGTGTGTACTATATGCAAGTTATGATAATTGTGGTACTAATATTACAAATATCATAATTAAATCACTTTCAGTCATAATTAAAATAAAATAAAAAAACAATGGGTCATAACCAAAATTCACTTGAGGCATAACTAAAGACCTCATTGGTCATAATTAAAATAGTAACCACAATATGCTATGATCAACACCACAATAAGTCATAAACCAAATATTATTTGAGGTAAAACCAAAAAAAAATTCGATCATAAGCAAAGTAACAATTACAATAAGTCATAATTAAATCATAACCAACACTATAATAAATCATACCTAAATCACAACAAATATCACTACTGATTATAACTAACCACAAAATTCATAATTAAACATTTCGTTTTGAGCAAACTTCACTTTGCCCCCTGTGGTTTGAGTCATGTACGATTTACCTCCTAATGTTTGGAAATAATCACATAACCCCCACGTAATTTGTGGACTAAAGTGTACGGTTAAACATTCCGTCTAACTTAACAAGAAGTGTAAAACATATGGCAGACATAAGAATGCTATATGCTTATTTTCAAATTTCAAGGTAGCAAATCGCATATGGAATAAATCACAAGAGGTTAAAATGAACTTACCTTTCAAACAAATGAAGAAAATACAAGGGTATTTTAGTCTTTTTTATTAAATAGTTAAAGGCTTAACGGTGCACTTCAGTCCACAAACCATAAGGGGGTTATGTGATCATTTCTAAATATTAAGGGGGTAATCCGGATATAACCCAAAGATAAAGTGAAGTTTGTCCTTTTTCTTTTGAACGGAATAATTAAACATATGATACACATCATTTTTATCGTGTGAATTATAGAATTTCTCTCTTCACATCAGGGACGGAGGGAGCATGGGCCTAGTGCCCCTCCTCAACTTTCTAAAATCTATGATTTAGTATAGGTTTATAAATAGTTCTTTCAATTAGCCCCTCTAAATTTGATTATATCCTCTCTCTTTTTTTTCTTTTTTTTTAAAATAGTTCTTATAATTTGCACTATTCAAATGTTCATTTTATGATAGAAATCACCTTTATGATGTTATAAAATCTATCTTTAAATGTTTGTTTTCTTATTTTTGATAATATTTGCTAGTTAGTTCCTATTGGTTTTTTTTCTCCCTTTTGTGACAACTATATATATATACAAATATGTAGAATGATTATTTATTTTTTTGATGAAATCTCTCAATAAAATAGTTTATTTTGTTTGGAGACAATCCTTACAGTCTAAGTCAATGTCATGATTAGAAATAAGGGTTAAGTTTATTAGGGTCGAAGCACAATAGAATGGGTAACACTATTATAGACATAACATTTTATTTTACTATTGCCTCAGCCAAAATTCTTGCTTTGCCATTGCTTCAGATATGCTTCATGCCACCACCAATTGTTTACAGTATAGAAGATGTGGCTAGGTTCATTATTTTACAATCAAATTATTTTTACTTCAACATTGCCAAATATTAACATAAGTTTCTCTTTAATTGCTACATAGTCAATGAGGATAAAATTAACTTTGAGGAACTTGAATTTGACTTTGACGTTGACAAACTTGTCCAAGATAAAGATAAAGATGAAGATGAAGATGAAGATGAAGATGACTTTGACCAACTTGTCGAAGATGAAGATGAAGATGACTTTGACGCTAATGAACTTGTCAAAGATAACTTTGACGATGACGAACTTGTCGAAGATGAAGATGAAGATGAACATGACTGGTCGACGATAACCAATGTTAACACCGTTGTCAGGTATTAACAATTGCAAATTATCAACTCTTTAGAGGAAAGGTTTATGCATACATATCCTATTGATACACACACACACACACACACAAAATGCCATTGAACAAAAGGTTAGTTCTTCTTGTTTTTACTAATTAACTTTGTTTTTGAGGAATGCTAGGTACGGAAATTTTATGGTAGTGTGTACTATATGCACTTTTAGTTAGATTTATGTGTCATTTGTTATGACTTATAGTGTTGTTAGTTATGATATATTGTGATAGTAGTTATTACATTATTTTATTTATGATCCAAGAGTTGTTTGGCTATACGTCATGTATGTTTGGTTATAACTCTTTTTTTTTTTTTTTAAGCTATGACTTCCATGATATTAAGTTATGCCATTTATAATAATCAAATTCACAAATGACATATCTTGCATATAGCATTTCCCCGCATCAATTAATGTTTTTCTTCCTATTTCAATATGTTCAACTTTAAACATATCACAAAGGATTATCAAGTTCAAATATATGCTAAATGCAATCATTCTTTCCACGAAAGATGATATAACTAGATTTTGCTCTCTTTTTTCTTTCTTTCTTTGTTTCCTTACTCCATGACTAGTAAATTGTAAGTTGGGGGATGTGATTGAGACCGAAATGTATACCATTGAGGCCTATAATTGAGATTTCTTAACCCTCTTCTTGATGCAACTTTGTACATTTTACCAATGTTTGATGTAAATCAAGTTGAATGTGTTTGAAGTACAAAATGAGCCAAAAAGTTATATTTCAGTTGAAAAGCATGCACCGCACGTGTGGAGGGTCATTCATATACGTGCGGCCCCCTTCCTGAAAATCAAAACAAACTGCATCATCTGCACGTGTAGAGGGTTTTTCCTATATGTACGGAGTCTTTCCCATACGTGCGGCCTTTCCCGCACATGTGGCCACGTTGATTTTCATGCACGTTTTTTTTCTAAAGTCACCTGTTTTGTTAGAAAAGTATAAGATGAGAAAAAAAAGGTTGTTCTACGGTTGGAAAATTCTCTAGAAAATAGGCAAAGGAGGCTAGGGTTTTGGAGTTGAAGGATTGGAGGTCTTCCATGGTAACTTCTTCATCATTTTTCTACTCCTTCATGAGCGGCTAGGCTTCTCTTTCTAGGGTTTTGATGAAACCCTAGCCATGTATATAGAGTTTTAACTAGGCTTTGATTGTTTAAACAGTTTGAGCAAGTTGCATGAATGTTTTAGAAGTTTTAATTTCAATTTCTTTCTATTCCTTTCAGTATTCTACTTCTGTGATTAATGAATACTTTTCATACAATGGTTTTCTATGTGCTGTACTTAAAGTGTGAGACGAGTCATGTTATGAGAGACGAGTCATATTACTACTGTAGTCTAGAGCAAACGACTTATACTACTTGAAATGATTCGAGTCTATACGTTGAATGCAACAATCCTTTTGTCAATGTTTCAAACTTGTAGTTGTGAAACATTGAGTAGTTCAAACCGTATTGCAATTAGATGTCAATGTTAAACCCTATTTACCCAACTAGTGGTGGATTCTTTACCCTATGATTTTTCTCAAATCAAATTCTCAACCTTAATCTTTAGTGTTAATTTAAAATTTTGAGTAAATTACAAATACATCTCGTGAGGTTTGATTAAAATACGAATCGCCCCATGTGGTTCTAAAATTACATTTCAACCCCTAATGTTTCTAATTTCATAACAAATCACCCCTTTTATTAATAAATCATCGAGTCAATTAACAATTTTTAATGATGTTACAAATATGTTTCAATTAATAATTTAAGTAATTTTATTATTGTATGGTAGAGCAATTATGAGTTTCATTTTTTAGTTAATTATGTTAAATAAATTTTTTTGAAAATGGGGTATTCATAATTTTTCGAATCACAAAAGACAATCTATACTTTAAGCAGACCTCAAGGGCTGTATTTATAATTTACCATTTAATTTTCTAGTTGTTATTTTAATTCTCGCTTTAATTTAATTATCATCAATTATTCTCATCTAAATTAATCTAGGAATCTTGCCATTAAAATTAGTTGAATTTCACATTAATCCTAGTGGATTGATACCTAGACTTGTCATTATTCTATAGAATTTAGATATAGTTTGGACTTTATTTTTGGTGTGCTTAACAACCCATCAGTTACCATTATCACCTTTCTATCACCAACCACACTATAACCACCATTGTCACTACCATTACCATAGCCACCACCCAACCACCACTATCACAACCCGCACCACCGCTACCATGACTATTAGCATCATCATTTTTAGAGTCCTAACCAAATATAGGAACTATTTTCTACTGAACACATTTTTTTAAAAACCTTTCATAGATTTTTGTTTCCCCTTCAAAACAGACACAACATAGTACATAGTAGTTTGTATGTAGTCTTCTTTTTAATGAAAGAAATAAACTTTGAAATAAATTTATGCTAAAATAAAAGTACAAACAAATAGATGGAATATATATGTTTGTACTTTGTTCCTGTTTTAGCATTTTTTATCCCTTCTAATTTTCCTAATAATTTTCTTCTTCTTTTGAGATTGACCTAATAACTATTTAGCTTTGCTTTTTTTGGCATATCTAGATTTGCTAACTAAACTAACTGTCTATTGGAAAGGAAGAAAATATATATATATATATATATATGTATGTATGAGAACATGTGTTTGTTCCTTTTATAGTATTTTTCTTCTCTCTGGTTTCTTTATAAACTATTTAGATTTGGCTTTTTTCTTCACAGATGATTTTCAAGGCATGATTTTCTATGAAGATCAAGTTGGAGAAACCAACCAACGTTATAGGGCGGTCTCATATATCTATGGAAACTATTTAGTTCACTAAAGTGGGTTTAGGTGGCGCTTTTTTAACGGCGTTTTTTCAAACGCCACTTTTATTAATATTTAACGACGTTTTATAAAAACGTCACATATTCCTTTAATAAAACGACACCGTTTTGGCATAGGAGGCGTTTAAAAACGCCTCCAAATACGTTGTGCCTCACGCACCTATTTTGATTTTGAGTCTGAGAATACTTGTTAAAGCTTTGTAAACCTTTATTTTGAATCTGACGCCTTCACATTCCTCACACCTCTCATTTGCTCAACCCCAATTGCTTCTAAACCCTTGAGAGCGATTTTGTTTGAGATTCATCTTTGAGATTCATACAGATTCATCAGAGCGATTTTGATTTGAAACTCTGAAGCTCCGCTCTCTTTCTCTCTCTCTCTCTCTCTTTCTCTCTCGATTCATCCTTTGTTCTCTGCGATGTCACTCTGAAGCTCTGAAGCTCTGGGAGATTGTGAAGAGAGAAGAAGGGTTGGTTTCGATCGCAGAGGAAGTGATCTTAGGAGAGGCTATGCTTGATTTCTCAGATCAGTCTCAGAGCGATTTCGATTTTGAGATTCATCTCCGAGCGATTTCGAATATGCGGAGAAGGGATAAAGAGTTTGGTAATAGTGAGTTGGATCATCTTTCTAGAGACGACGAACGAACCTCTTACACCACTCTCTCCACTGTATTCTTCCTTCTCTCGTTGCCCATTCCAATCGCAAATCCAAGCTTCGTCCCTTCATCATCTCCCCCTTCCATTCCCGTTACAGGTCTCCTTTCTTTTCCTCTCTTGATTTTCTGCTTCCGTTTTTGTTTTCTGTAATAGGGTTCGCTTCAATAACATAGTTTTTCTTTTCTTTTTTTTACTATTTATATATGTGCATGCATGTGTTCTGTGTTTGTATGTCACTCAAATGCTTCATTAATTTGCATGATTTTGTTCACATTTCGGTTTCCTTTTTTTCACCTTTCAGATGTTGATGTTATTGCCGTTTGCTTATTTTTTGTTTATGGATCTTGTGAAGCCTTCAATTATTATTATTATTATTATTATTATTATTATTATTATTATTATTATTATTATTATTTTATTTCTTTTTTGTGTTGTTTGATTTTTGACATCTACACCAAGTATGGTTGGCTTTATGCAATAGTTAGATAGTTAGATATAATCAAATAATCAATGCAATTAAGAGGAAGTAGAGAACATAATGCTTGAACTGTTTTTTGTGATGATTGGTAGCATCAAATTTTAATAGTGAAAAATCTTCAATGACAAGACCCGAATAAATTACAACTGATTCTTGGTTGGAATGCTAGAATTTTGCTATTCCAAGAAAGTAGTTTTTGTGAAATAGGATTCTGAAAACCATAATCATTATGCTTCAAAGCCAATGTTTTGGGGGAGGGCCTTGATTTTGAAATAGTAATTGATAGACTTCTTCATTCTCAGCCACAGTTATGCGGTTACAAATGTTTTGTACCAGTAGGAGAGTTTGCATAGGAGCAGAGTTCAAAAGAGCCAAGTTTCCATATTTCCACAAAGCTAATGAAAATCAAGCATACTCGGTAAAAAAGCAATATTTATTGGACTGTTTAGGGAAAAGAAAAAAGTGTTACACAACTTCATTTTCTGATTCAAACTAAAGAGTGTGCTGACATTACATAATATAATATATAGATAGTATAGATAATGAAGCAAAATTTACTTGAAATGATTTTCTTGATTGCAGTTTTCACTTAATTGGTACAATGATCATGCGATTTTCACTTAATTGGTACAATGATCATGCAAGGAAAAAAAAAAAAAGTGGGTAGAATTGTAGTTTGGTAAACGAAAAATTATTATCTTCATCTTTTCCCTTCTGTTCTCCACTTATTTGTTTAATTTTTAATTTTATTTTCTGTTTCTTTGTATTTGTGATTGGGTTTTGTACTTCTGTGCCAAGAATCAAGTGCTCATTTTACTTGTGATTTTCATAATTTTTATGGTTTCATGATTCATATTGTGATTTATTTGATTCAGATGATTGCATTGACTTTACTTCCATTTTAATCATCATAGATCTTTTCCTCCATTCTTGATGGTACAAATGTGACAAATGTAAATTTTCAAGTCTGAACTGTCCAAGTCTAAAAGTTGCAAGTCTGAACTGTTGGACATGTCTACTATTCTGTTTCTTTTTCCTTTCTACCACTTGTCTTTCTGCATGGTTTTTCTTTCTTTCTGCATTTTCATTGTTTATGTTTTATTACTTAGTCCATCGTACAACCCAATTGAGCTGACTCTACTACTTACAGAGCATGGGGAAGAACTGCAAGTTCTCCACTATGAAGTTGGGTAGAAATATGAGCCTCATTATGACTATTTTCTTGATGAGTTCAACACTAAAAATGGGGGCCAGCGGATAGCGACACTGCTCATGTATTTGTAAGAGTTGTACCTCCACTTCATTCTTTTTTGTTCACTTGGTACAATGTTGAAGCTTTGCACTAAAATGCATCTTATATAGAATTTTTTTTTTCCCTTGTGACTTCATTTTCTTTTGCTATTGATGTAGGTCAGATGTAGAAGAAGGGGGCGAGACTTTCTTTCCTGCAGCTAAGGGAAATTTTAGTGTTGTGCCGTGGTGGAATGAGTTGTCTGAATGCAATAAAAAAGGCCTTTCTGTCAAGCCAAGGATGGGCGACGCTTTGCTTTTTTGGAGCATGAGGCCTGATGCCACATTAGACCCATTCAGTTTGCATGGTTACTATTTCTAATCCTTTCAATTTGTGAACAAATAATACTAAGGTCCAATTATGATTTTACAAATTGGTTATTTCAGAAGAGTATGTGTTGGCATTGTTTAGTGCTATTGTGCAAATACATATCAAATGCTTTTGATTGGAAGTTGACTTAGCTTGTTTTGCTGGTTGTTTTCTTTTAGTTGTATAGCAAACCGAAATATTTTTTGAGTTAAAAGACTTATGTTATTATTTGTAATGTGCACCAGGTGGTTGCCCTGTGATTAAAGGAAACAAGTGGTCATCTACTAAGTGGATGCATGTTGAGGAATACACAGCCTAAGCCATATTTTTTAAGGTAGCTGTAATACATGAAGTTATCATTCTAGACTTTTTTTGATTTTTAATTATTGCTGTTACACTTTTCAAATTATTGGTAGTTGTTGATAGTTGATTATTCTGCTATGCTTTTGGATAAGTTAGATAAGATAGACGGTAGACTGTTGTAAATTGCAACTTTTTGCTCATGAATCTGTGTTCATATATGTAGAGAGTTTTTTTTTCGTTCTTTTTTTTTTTTTTATGATAATGTGGCTGCATTTCTTTGTTGTTTGAGGTCTTTTAACTCTTGTGAATGGTGGGCTGTTGTTGTGATGAAGTTTGTTTGAGTAGGATTTGAGAGGTTTTAGCTGGGGAAGAAGCTTCAAAATGTTTGGGTTTTCTTGCAGACGAATGAAGATTTGGAGGTAAATCCCTATCCATACTCTTGGGTATATACATGAATATATACTCCTATGTTCACATAATGTTATGCATATATAGATATGTTTTGCATGTTATTGGGTTTGACGTGAAGAATCTATTTATATGCTTTCAGGGTTTATCCTTCTTCCTGCTTAAGTAGGCATTTTGGTTCAAATTGCTCAGATGGTGGTTCTTCTGGATTGATTTAAACTTATTTGTTTTTTTTTTTTTTTTTTTCCTGTTTTTTGATATGCCAAGACATGAAGCAATGAAACCCTTAGATATATATAAACGATCTGGCCAACAGGTGATGTTTGCATTGATTTTTGTTTGAATCATCACTTTTCAAAACTATCTTCTGTATTTTGTTAATGGGATGGATCTGAAGTTTAGACTCTGGACTTGGTTTTAATCATTCAGATTCAAGTTTTAGTGGTTAAAAAGTAGGTGTTTACTGCAGGCTGGAAGCAGATTGAAATTTTAAAATGCCTTTTCCATTACTGTCTCACCAATTTGAATAGTCTAATAATTTTCCTTGGAAGTTGTTTTTTCACACATTTTAAGTGATATATCTAGGGAACTGAACTATGCCTTTTTAGTTCATTAGTAACCGTTTACAATGTGATCTACAGCTGTAGAATGTTAAGAATATTAAATATGATGGCATTGATATGTAATATATTATTAACAAGGTCTTCACTTCTCTCTTTTTTGTTCTTGCGCTGGTGGGTCTGGATTGTTAAAGTAACATCAATATCCTGTTGAGTAATTCTTATTAAATGTGATGCTATCAAGTCTTGAATTAAGTCAATATCCTGTTGAGTAATTCTTATTAACATTCAGAGGAAGCACCTATTTGAGGACCCATGAGCTTTAAACTGATTATCTCAATGCCATCATTTGATTTTTGTTGTAGGAAACAAAAATGGGCTGCTATTGCCTCACACCACCACCGACCAAGGTAATGCTGTGACAAACATTTTGTTATTCTAAGTAGGATTACATTTTTATGTTGCTCTTAGTTATCATGGATATTCTTGTGTTTCTTAGAATTTTATTTGATCAAATCTTTCCTTTTTAATTCCACTTGATGCTACTGGGTGAAAATTGCGTCCATGTATAAGGAAAACGATTGCATAGTTATCCTCATTTTGGAACATTAAAATCTCATATAATATATCATAGAATGATAAAATATTCTTTTAAAATTCAAGGTATGAAGGTGTTTTGGTGTTGTTTCGATATGGTTGATCCTTTGTGGTGAAACAGAGTGTGATAGCTAAATGATATTGTTGTTTTTAATTTTTAATTTTTTTTCCCCCAATTTTCTTGCTTTAGAAGAAGGCAAACGAAACCTTTCTTGTCCAAGAGGAGATACGTTAAAGGGTTTTAATGATTTGAGTGATATTTGCTTTGTTATTGGCTGCAGAGTAATCCTATACTTTTTAGTGGTCTGTCAAACAGTTACTCATTCAGTTGAAACAACTTTGTTTAAGCCATAATCCCTGAGTTATGTTACAGAATTTTATGCTTTTTCTTTTTTGCTTCCAAGAAAATATCATTAGGCTTACTTTGGAAAAATAATTTACAAGAGAAAAGCAGGAAATGAGCAGAGAAAATATCATTAAAGGTTCTCCTATAGTTGTGGCAATATGAACCAGATAATGAAGTTCTTTAGCATGCCCCTCCTGCATGGTGTGCTTGTTTGTAGAATGTATCCCCGCCCTCGCTCTCTCTCTCTCATTGAATACTAGTTGCTATCTTAGTTGTTTTTTGTGATTGAATTGAAGGAAGAAATTATTTTTGCAGCAACGAAGCGACTCGAAGACTTGGGTGCCTCGTCTTTTATTCTTGATCTTAGAGATAATCTAGGTGGACTAGTTCAGGTTTGTTTGATATCTTACATTCTCCATTTGTCAATGTATATATATATATATATATCCAAGTTGGACACTTTTATTATTTCATCTATTGCAGAAGGTTAAATTCATGATGCCAAAGAAAAATTGTCTTTGTTATATTGGTTACCATCAGTGCAATTTTAATGGATAACAGATAATTTGAATCGATTTCTTAGAGCATTGTAATTTTCTTTCTTTATTTCTTCTCCTTTGTTCTCATTGAGTCATGATTAGGTTTTATTTTATGTTATTTCTTGGACATAATTTTTAGTTTCTCTTGTTATCCTTGAATCAGGAGTTATACCCATTCATACCTTTTAGAATAACACTTCCTACCTATATATGTGTTCAAAGTTCATATTTATCATTAAAAAAAAAAAGAAAAGAAAAAAAGAAGAGGAATGAAAAAACCGTTTGGAGTTGAGGAGAAAAAGCTATTTGTGTATCTTATGAGCAAAGGAAAAATTGATTTGCTTCACTAGTTAGCTGATTTTTTCCCCCACTAATTTTCAAATGCTTTTAAACTATGTTTTTAATATTTTCGGTTCTGTCCATGGAGTTTAATGTGATTGAGTGTTTAAAAATTGTAAATTTGATTGTTTTGCTTATTTCAGGCTGGGATTGAAATTGCTAAGCTCTTTCTAAACCAGGGGGAGACGGTATGTGAATCTAATCAATCAATGTCATTGAAATTGTAAAATCCATATTTTAATAAATCTCCATCCATCCCTCTCATGAGAGTTCTTAATTCTTTTGTGCGCTGGCATTTCTCCATTGATGTTATCATCAATTCCAAAATTGCTGGTTGTTTGTCATTGATTTAAAATGAATCTCATGACATAATAAATGATCATATGTTTCTTTATTTTGAGATGATCCAATATTACGGGTTTCTCATATATGTATTTATATCTAGAAACTTGAGGTGCTTTCTTAGGGTTGTGGTCTTATGGGCAGGTGATCTATACCATTGGAAGGGATCCCCAGTACCAAAAAAACATTATTGCAGAAACTGCACCTCTAATTACAGCTCCTGTCATTGTATGTATGCCTTCCTAATAACTACATATACTTCTATTGGGTTTTTGAAGTGAATTTATATGTATGATTTTCCTAATAAATGAAATTGAAGTTAATTTTCTTCTCACTTCTCTTCTCTTTTCCTTTCCTCTGCAAATCTCTCCTCAAATCCATGATCCAAACACAACCTAACTGCTTAAATGGCCTTACTGAATTATTGGGTTTGTTGAATTTCTGACTGGGTAGAAGTGAGCAGAACAAACTATTGAATGATCCAATCTGGGTTCATCAAACTTAGGTTCTATTGAAAATTGTCTTGTCAATTACTTAAAAACTCATGTTAAAAAAAATATATATAATCTTAAAAGCTCAACCTTGGCTCTGGCAGGTTTTCTTGACCTACTGACGATCCTCAAATTTGAGTTGGGGACCCGGGGTTCCCTAAAAGATATATTTCACATTATCATGAATGAAGAAGGTGGAAATGGAATACAAAACTTACAAATACTTAAAAATGGCCAGACTGATACCAATTTTGTGAACATTTTTGGGTTGGGACGGTTTTTTTCAGTATACTTTTTAAACTACTTTTGATTGCAATATGGCTAACCACTTATTTGTTATTTCCGATGCAGGTTTTGGTGAACAAAAATACTGCTAGTGCAAGTGAAATAGTGAGCAGCTGAGATTTCCAATTTCGTGTGATTTGTAGTATAATCGTAAATGCCATGTTGTGACCGGTTGTTCTCATTTCAGGTTGCCAGTGCACTCCATGATAACTGTAGAGCTGCTCTTGTGGGCGAAAGGACTTTTGGCAAGGTCTGAATATATAGTCTCATGGTTGTGTTAATTTTCTGGTCAGATTATGTTCTCTCTTTTAGACTCTGCATATCATGTGATTGACCTGTCACCTAAGGAGCACAGACACAGATATGAGTATGGACACTAACACAAGACAATGATATCATGTGATTGACCTGTCACCTAATAGAGAGTTGCTTCTGTTTCTTTAAGTAGGCCCCATGAGTTGTTGCCTTTAATAAAATAAAATATTTCTTGATATCCTCTTCATCTTATGTCTTTCAATGAGTTTTGTTCTCATTAAAGAACTATTGCAATTTTAGCTGTCCTGAATCACTGCTATTAAGCTCCTTTGAATCCTTCCGTTTTCAGTAAAAACCTCTTTTCATCATCTTCTGTATATGTTTGTGTGTGTGTGTGAGAAAGTGTTGAAGAAGAGGTATGTTGCTAATATTACCTTTCTGTTAGATTTACCTTTTGTGTTTACAAAGGTTGAAATTCTGTTATGTTTCAAAGTAAGCAAAATTGAGTTCAATATACTACTATTACTACATAATCAACAAATATTGAAGGAAAACTGCTCTTTTGATTTTGATTGTTCAATCAATTTGATAGAGTGGTCTTTTTCACTGTTTAGTTTTTAAATTATTAAAACTAAATTGACACTTTCCAAATTTAATTTATTCTAGTTCTTGTGAAGCAGGTGCTGAATGCTGGCAAAAATAAGCTTAAATCAATGGATGAGGTTAGATCTCTTTTGAGCTTACGTGCATTGATCTTGAATGGTAGGATCCATCTTGACCAACTGCATCACCTCAGTTTTTAATTTCTGATGTATATAGTAATTTTGTTGGTTGGAAAATTACAATTTTAAATTTCCTTATTTCCGCTAATGAATCCCCCTTTGTGCAGATTAACTTGTGCATGAAGGTCTTAAATACATGTTTCAAGATAAAGGCCTTGTAACTGTGAGTTGTGAAGTCTTTAACTCAGTGTATTATGTTACATGGACACTTCTAAACATATGGCTGGAGTAAGGATATGGGCTGTGTGTCCGACATGTCCAGTCAAAACTGGGCCCAACAAGCATGTGTGGTTATGCAAATTTACTGTGTAATTAATTGATAGACCTCCCTTATTATGTTTCTTTGTGACATGATTGCTTTAGAGCAAGTGAAGTGCCATCTTGAAGAAAAGTCACCATTCCAACTTAGGAAATAAAACACGAATACTAAGAAATTGTTTTTTATTTTTTCATTTTCTGTTGCTTTTACACTGTCTTACATAAAGTCAGTATTCTATCTTGAGAAATAAGAGAAACATGCCAAGAAATTTGGGAGTTTAGATGTATAATATCCAAACTTGATAGGGGGACTTGAGTCTATGTAACATGACTAGTGTATATAACATCACTTTAGATTTGGTGATATTTTAATTAATTTTACTGTGTGCTTCTTGGCTTATCAGGTATGGTCTGCTCCAAATTATTGTTATCGCTGTGGTAATGTAGCTTCAATATTGAGCTTCAATGAGAATATGGTACTGCCACTAAACTTTTCAACTCTTTTAACTTGGTTGTGGCTTTTTGGCTCATTTATATAGATTTGATTAATTGAATTTTCTATGGGTGATGTGTTTTACCCCTTTGTCTGTTAGGAGAGAGAGGTGAAGTTCTTCACTGAAACAGAGGAAAACAACCAGTTGAGAGGCCCCAGAACTGGAGTGCCTTATTTCTTATGAGTGAGGATTTGTTTGCTTCATTACCCTGTACTATTGCTTGAAGTTTGATGCACTGCTGTTTTCATTGTGGGCGGGAGAGAAAGAAGATATGGACAGATGTTTTCCTTAGAGGATCCCTGAAAAAGATTACATGAATATTCTTGCAACATGGAATACATTCAAGCTTTTGTTCCTAACCTGCTCTGCTTTTAAATAGCTTGTTTGTGTTGTAAACGCCTATTTTTCCTTTTTTGTTGCTTCTGTTTTAGTTTATTATACATTTTTTTAAAATCTTTTATCTAGTTTGTGAGTTTATTTGGAATCCGATAAGCTTACAGTTAGTAGCTGGCCAGTGCTAGATCCGATAAGCTTTGTAAATAAATCCTCACAGATTTCTAATATATTTTGTGTCTAGATATATTCTGTAATTGTACATGTATCACATCTTATTGCATTGTTTTTTATTTTTAATTTTGTTTTCAAACTTAGTTTGTTTATTATTTTAATAAACATCAATTATTAGTTCTTAATAATTGTTTATGACAGGTATTTTTTTCAACCATATAAAATTAGCACAATTTTTAAAATAAAAATAAAGGCTATGGCGGCGTTTTTGAACGTCACTATATCCCTACCCCAACGGTTAGATCTTTAAAATGTATAAATGTCTTTAACGGCGTTTCAAAAACGTCACTAAATGTCATAGTGACGTCACAGTATAATTAGTGCAGGACATTTGGCGGCGTTTTTACAAACGCCGCCTATACTAATATAACGACGTTTTTCAAACGCCATAAACTTCCAGGTTGATATTACTCTACAGTTATAGTCCTTACAATTTAACATCTTTTTCATTTAAATTCTTAAAGTCTTGATTTTGTCAATTAAATCATTAAAATATTAAATTTGAATCAATTTAGTTCTGCAGATAATACAAAATAAAATAAAATATAAATTTTATAATAAAATTTTACTCTGATTCACAATAAGTTTTACTATGAGAAAGAGTAAAATTCTACTAGTGACGTTAATTTTAATGGTAAAAATTTTATTAATTTTTTTAAAGAATTTCATAAATCTTATTTAATAGATCTTGAAAAGAGAATTTTAAAAATATTAATTTTATTAAAAAGTGATATTTAAATCAAAAGTTATATCAGTTTAAAATTTAATTTTCTTTTAAATAGAAATTTAAAATTTAAATTATTAAATTACTCACTAATGATAATTTTGATAATAGTGATGTATAATGAACTTTTCAAGAAAAAATTTTGTGCTTGTCCTTAATGTATGAAAATTTTATTACAAGGGGAATTTTACCAAATTTTCCTTTAAACAATTGTTGTTTGTAAAATTATGACTTATTGTTCTACGTTTTGAGCTTATTGTGATCATTTTGTAAATAATGACAAAGTATATAAAAACCGTTGCTCCAAACCAAACCAAAGCAAATTACATTTTCTAAGTTTGATTTGATTTAGGAATTGTTTGAGATGATCTAAATAAGTAGAATTTTTTATTTTTTACCGAAAAAAATAAAGAGATAATGTAACCCAAATAAATGCACCTATTTAGTTTATGCCAAATAATACCTTAGTTCCAAAATTTTCATAATTTAGTTTGATTCTAAATTTCATAAAACTGTAAATAGTGATTTAGTCCGAACCATGCTAAGCCCTATACCTATCCATTTTCAGTAATAATACGAATTCGGAATTTTTATCCCGAATTTTGTCCAAAAACATCAATCTATGGTTCAAATTCATTTATGAATAGACTCCACACTACATCAATTCAATCTCTACCACACGAATACAACATTAAAAAAATATAAGCTGATTAGTCTGGGACCATAACATTGATGATCCATTTTTCACCTATAGTTCTTAGTAATAGCCGAGTCTAGAAGATTTCCTTGCAAGTGAGAAACCCATTTGACATCTCTTTTTCAAGACATTACACAATTACATATCAAAATTGGGGCAGGGTTCAGTAGAAACCAGATTTAAACTATAAATTAATACATTACCATAAAAAATAAAATATAAAAAAAGGGACAATTATATCGAAATAAACCCTAAACTTTTAATTTTGTCAATTTAAACTCTAAACTTTTAATTTGTTTTCAATTTAAACTATTTACCTATTTTTATTAAGTAAAAACAACTACAAAAATGATATCTTAGCCATTAAACTCAAATAAAAATAAAATTTTAGACATTTTATGTATACTTATATTGAGTTTAATGACTAAAATACTTTTTTTCATTGGTTTTAGTTAATAAAAATAGATTAATGGTTTAAATTAAAAACAAATCAAAAGATTAGAGTTTAAATTGATAAAATTAAAAACTCAAATATACATTAAAGGCATTTTTTTTTTATTTTGAAAAACAATAGATAGCTAAATTACTATAACTTGTTGGTTTACAAATCTAAACGCAAAAGCTAAAAACAATCCCTAATTGGCTTCAAGTTTTTCTTTTTAGCTTTTTAAATATTAGCAAAATTGCACCAAACACTAACAAACTCTGAAAAACATATTCTAACTTGCACCAAACAGCACTAAACACGCTGACCATGTCAAAAACCAACCTCAAAAACAATTTCATCATCACTAGTAAAATGATTGTGTTCTGTCAATACAAAGACTCTGCTAGCTGTCAAGATTTCGAGCCCCCAAAGAACATCCACATCTTTCCTAGGCTCCCAAACAAAACCTCCCTTAGGGTTCAACGTTCATATCTACCGAACATGACATGGAAGCATTGGTATGAACAATCTCACAACACGTTTCTTGGCTAAGTGGACCGAGTCGAGTCAAATGGAATCGAGATATATTATAAAGAATTCGAGCTCTCCTTGCTAAAAATTTGTCGAACTCAAGCTCAAGATGAGCGCAACAAACTTAAAAAACCCAAGCTTAAGCTTGAGTTCATTTCGAGTCAACTCTATAAAAGAGCCAAACTCAAGTTCGAAGAGAGTTTTTTTTTTTTTTTTTTTAAAAAAAAAAAGAAAAGAAAAAAGAACACTAAACTATAATGCACATTGAGAGAAAAAAGAAAACATTATAAGCACCCAAAAAAAACATGTTATTAATAAATTTTATCAGTCAAATATTTAAATTTGTACAAACACCAAACACAAATAGACAAATAAAACATATTTGATATATCATTAAAATTAATACTAATTTATATAACTATATTCACAAGCTTAATCGAGTTGAGTTTGAGTCTACTCAATCTAGACTCAATACCAAACCAAGTCTAAAAATTTGATTTGAAATTGTTCATTTAGTAAATAAGTCAAACTCAAATAAGTTTTAAACAATCTAAGTTGTATTGTTCATTAACGACTCAGTTCATTTGCAGTCCCACACAAAATGACCTCACATGGTACATTTCATTTGCATGCAAAATCAAAATTGGGTATCAAAAGATTTTGTAGTTTTCGAAAGAGTTTCTCCAGTTCAACTTCACAGCAGGGTTTATACAGGGTTCTTCCTTTTGGAATTTGGTACGGACAAAGCTAAGTCATGACATGGCAGGGATGGAGCCAAAGAGCAGCATTTGTACGGCAACCTTGTACAAACAAAAAATAATAATAATTTATATATTGAATTTTTTATATACATAAAATAATATTCATCCATTGAAAAACAGAAAATCTATCATTTTGCGGTTCATGATTGTAAAAAAATGATGCGGTTTTTTTTTTTTTGTATAAAGAAAATATTTATGGTTAATATTTTCCTTATTTTCGGAATCAAACTGGGGGTTTATCCGGGTCTTTGACTCCTCACTTTTAATTAGCTTTAATTTTCTATTGACTATATTTTATTCTATATGAGTAGGGAAAAAAAAAAACATATATAACCAATCACAATAATAATAATCATAAGGTGATTTATTCCTATCTTGCTATGTTGGCATTAAAAGGATCAAACCCTCTCATATGCTCTGAAAATCTTATTTTGATGAATCCAATAATTGAATTTGAAGCAAATTTTTTTTAAGCTTTCAATTTTGAAATATTTTACAAATAAAAAATATCGCCGAGACTAATTCAAGCCAGTTGCTTTTATATAACCTAGCATTTCGCATCAAATCAATACCAAAAGAAACTCTTCTTTATTTTTGGTCAATAGGTAGGAGGAGATAAATAACAAGAAAATTACATCAAACTGGAAAAATAAAGTGTAACATGTAGCCACAATCATACAACAAGCTCATCAAACCAAACAAATACCAAAAAACTCCAAACAAATATAATGGAAAAATAACTCAGACAAAAGGTGAGAAGAGTCAAACCTCGTACATCCTAGCGAGGTATAGACCCTCTCGGCCAACAAGCTAGCCATGTTGGTTCGGAAACTTCCTCCTCAATGCCTGCTTTTTAATGGATGTTTGACCAAAGAATGCAGAAAATAACTCCTAGTTCTCTCAGGAAGGTGTTTGATCAGTCAGTTCATATATGTAACATAAGAGAATAAATCAAGGCTAGCATCAAATTTCTGATCAACTCTGAAAAACAAACATGGTACTTCAATCCAACTGAAAAATATTTCCCACAAAACAAAATCATGGCTAAATAAACGTCACAAAGAGAATGGTTCATTATACTGGTCATAATTCAAGCCATTCAATTTTTATATTTATGGAAGCATAATGCAACCTAACCACGTTATCACATTTCACACACAAAACTTCCATGCTGTGCCAACTCAAAATCTTAGTTGCAGGAATCGTGCAACCAGGTGACGATTCCGAGTAAGAATCGCGATTCCGCGCTCCCGAGACAGAAACGTGTAGGAATCGCAAGGGGGAGAGAGAGAGAGAGAGAGAGAGAGAGAGAAAGAGAAACCTGAACCTTCGATCTGGACCTTCGATCTGTGACCTTCGACATCGCCTGGACCTTCGATCTGCTCCTGGACCTTCAATCTGCTCGCGATCTGCTTCTGGACCTCGCGATCTGCTCGTGGACCTTCGATCGCCTCTCGTCTTCTTCGATCTGCTCTCGCCTCTCGCCTTCTTCGATCCTCTTCTTCTTCTTCTTCTTCTTCTCTCTCTCTCTCTCTCTCTCTCTCTCCCCGTCGATTTATGTTATGTTTGTCTCCCCCCTTCCATTTTGTAACATGTAATAAATATAATAAACAATATAATTTGTTATAATAAATATAATAAATAATATGATTTATTATATAAGAATAAATTTAATTAAATCAAATATAATAAAAAATATCAAATCAAATCTATAAAATAAATATTTAATTTTTAACTTTTATTTAATTTAACATATTTTATTATTCTTTATTTATTATAGTTTTTATTTATAATATACATCAATTAAAAATAAAAATAATTATATAAATAAATTAAAAATATTATCAATAAAATAATACTAACATAAAAATAATAAATATATTTAAAAATAATTATTTAAGTCACCTTTATATAATAAACATATTTTAAAAATAACTATTAAAATATATATATATTACCGCTCCCCGAGGCGCTCCCAACCTAAGAAACTTCTATCGGCTCACGCTCCCCCGCCCCCGCTCCCGCTCCCGCTCCCGCCCCCGCTCCCGCTTCGTGCAACTAAGCTCAAAATCAGTCATAGATTGGTTATACTTGGATGATCCAAGCCATTCAATTAGCAGGCTTCATATTGAATCTCCACAATCATTATACTGGTCACAATTCTAGAAAGAGGTTACAATACTATCTCACACTTCTAAATATGGTATATACAAAGACCCATCATTGTCCACACAAATAAGTCAATAGTTAAGACAAAGGGTTGCTTTCCTTTCTATTTCATAACCACCCACATGTCATTGATTTAATCCTATTTTATTAGCCAACATCAATGCCCTAATCTGCATGAGAGTACAACATATATAATATAACGAGTACACTGTGCTCTCTAATTCACATCGACCTCACTCGATAATATGGTAGTTAATACATCCTAGGTTCCTCCATCAACAAAAAAGAACAAAGCCCTCTTCCATGGAGAAAAAATCCAACCCAAATATTCAACTTCCACCTGGTTTTAGGTTCCACCCAACTGACAAGGAGCTCATCGTGCACTATTTGAGAAACAAAGCAACCACAAGTTCACTGCCAGCAGCTATTATTGCTGAAGTTGATCTCTACAAGTGCAACCCTTGGGAGCTACCAAGTCTGTGTTGTTGCACCCAACACTTTGTTCTTGAAATCTTCTTTTATTCTTTTGAGGGTCAAACTTTACTAAGTGAAAAAGAAATTATTTTTTCTCTCTTTTAAACAGGGAAAGCTTTGTTTGGCGAGGAGGAATGGAACTTCTTCACCCCAAGGGATAGGAAGTAGCCCAACGGAGTGAGGCCTAATAGGATGGCAGCTTCAGGTTATTGGACAGCTACGGGAACTCATAAACTAATTCACAGTTCATGTGGAGCAAATATAATTGGAGTGAAAAAAGCTCTGGTGTTCTATAGAGGATGCCCTCCAAGAGGAATCAAGACGGACTGGAACATGCAGAAGTACAGATTGCCCGAAGCAACGATGTTGACTTCCAAGCAAAAAGGATGCATGAGGGTAAGTTGTTTTGCATGATATCTAGCTTTCATTTACGTTCCATTTGCTTCAACAGAATACATTTTCCAGCGAAAAACTTTCAGAGAAAACACTTTCCTATGTTTGGCTGCATCCTTGAAACTAATGTATTAGTGGTGGTGGTGGGGCGGTGGTGGTGGCCGCAGCGATGATGGTGGTGGTGAAGGTGATGGTAGCGGTGGTAGTGCAGTGCCACTGGTACGACTTTAGTTCGGAAAACGTTTTCCGCCCAAATAAGCTTCTTTTCCATTGACTACGGAAACATTTTCCGTTGACTTTCGTTTTCCATCATGCCAAACACCAGCGCAAACAAATGTGAGTGTTAACAAGAAGTGGATGTTCTTATGAATCACTGGATCCGACATGAGGGCTTAACCTTTCATGCCACTTCTTGCATTGGCATAGTCTACAACAAGCTCTAAGTAGCTCCTCTTCTCATGAGTTTCCAATAACACATGCAGACACAACACACATTTCATATATCAACTCAATACCAGCACAAGAATATTGATAATTTTTCTATTTTTTTACACTAAGCAGAGATTGATCAAAATGCTTTTCTTCTTAACAGTTGGATGATTGGGTACTCTGCCGAGTTTGGCAGAAAAACAGTATAAGGAACAGTTTGGAAGATCAATTTGGTTCTAGAAACGAACCACTCTGTGAAGAACCATGCTCTACAAGTACAAATGCCAAACTTGAAATGGTCAGAGAATTTATGTACAGAGTTTGGAAGATCAATTTGGGTCGTCCATGGACACAGTTTCTAGCATAAGCTTTGAAGCTAGCAAAACCTTGCTTCAGTATGTGAAGGCCATTCTGACACAAACTATTCACAATACTCGGTCCCACCACCTTTCGACACTTCGATCAATGGACAGAAGAGAAAGCAGCCCACTGAAGGAACTCAGTATGAGAATTTCATCCACAAGAAGAAGGTAACTGACAGAGATGATCAATGGAGCGACAACAGAACTATATTGAATTTATGTATTACAAATCAGTCTGAGGGTAACAACTTCAACACCAACCAATGGAATTCTATAATCCAATATCAAGAGTTTAATCTCTTAGACTTTGCAGAAGGTGAGTGAAGTATTCAAAAAACCATATGGATATAACATCTAGGTGTTTTTCTGGAAGTGACTGTATGTTTCATATTTTAAAGAAGTTGGAATGTGTCAAATAAGTCTTGCACAACAAGGTAGTGGGCCAAAGCAAAAACAGTGATTTATTTCACTGGGAATGCTTCATAAAAAGAATTTCTAACTAGAATGACACGGCACTATTACTTCAGAAAATAATAACAATGATAATGGACATTTGTTATGAAATAAATAGAAACTAACATGCCATGTTCTACTAGTGAATTTCTAGTTATAAATTCTGTTTGTAAATCACTACCTTTTTCGTAAGTACATACAATGTACATAAATGGGTATGTTTTAAATATCTGTGTAATATATATATGTGGGTATCTATACTATACTTGGCACGTGGCGAGCCCAATGGGCGTCACGTCAGCACCACTACACATCCACGTGGTAGACCCCTGAGGCACCACGATGAGTATGTCATCACCATCGCGCATCTACGTGGCAAACCCCCATGAGGCACCACGATGAGTCAAGATTGTATGCCTAGCCTAAGCGGGGGCATGCACACCACCAAGAATGAAACAAGGCCGCATGGAGCTGGCTCACTTAGAGCTCTTCATGGCCCTTCATAACTTAAGAAATGTATTGTCTACCCACTCACCCAGCTCCATAGCAACATAGCCAGACTCTTGGCTCACCTATGTTTGGCTCACCTATGTTTACTTGGCTACTGAGGTGAGCCCTTGGTTCACCCATGCATTCACCCTCTTGGCTACCTAGGTCGGGAGCAGGACCTAGGCACTCCCCCTTGGGATCATTGGAAGATTGTGGATTGGAGGCTAAGACCTCGGGATCGTCAAGGTCGTGTAGCCATCTCCCTGCAATGATAGCTCCCTCTTTGACCTGGCTTAGAGAAAGAGACGTTGACCTTACACTTATCTGATGCACATATGATACGCCTCTCAAGATATCACACCTACCCCTGCAGTTCCTATGATACAACCTCCCCGAGGACCTGAATCATAGGACACAAATAGTAGGGCTGATATCACCCTCCTGTCGAGTTGAGGAGAACTTGCCACCTGTCTTGAGGTTGCTTGGGCTCCAATACTCCTGGAGTCTATATAACGGCATCATAAGTGCAACCACAAACACACAGCAAGAGCAACAAGAATCACATAACATACATTAAGTGTTCAAGGTCTCCCACTGCCACCTCTTCCCTCTCTAAGCTTGCCTTGGTCTTCTACTCCTCCACCTCCGGTGATCTTAAGTCATTGAAGTGCCTACCATCTTCCCAGAGGTCAACAACCGATCGCCTCTAATATCTATCACCCACAATATACATATATTGCAACTAAAAGTTCACCCTCCAAGCATGTGAATCTTTGGGTTAAATGAAACTGTTACAAGCTTATAAATTATTGAATGTTTTCTTTGCAATTAGACATGTTGAAGACAAGATTACATGAGATATGTTAATCGTTAAAAGTATTGATCAACGAAATTATAGTAGAATAAATGTTTCAAGAGTAGAGAACAGCTTTAGATTAAGAGGTTTTGATTATATAAGGCTACAATCAAATAGATGAAATATAACTTAACAAAAACATACATAAATTAAAAATAATGAATATCACAACCCCAAAGATTTTAAAAGGGTACCATTTTGTTATCTATAGTCAAATCATTAATGAGAGAAATTTGATAATGTATATTACAACGCCATGGGTGAAATGTAAGAACTACAAGACCAACCAATTCTTATAATAGAAAATGTTTGGAAGTTATTTAACATGATATAGTAAGACAAGCATACTTGAATTGTGGAAGTTGAGATGTATGCAATTGTAAAAAGATGTCACCCTGGTATGAAATTATTTAGGAGTGAATTCTCTAGTGTGCTGGTTTGCAGGAAGTTTTTTGATGTTCCATTTAAGCTTTGGATAGAAGATGGTTTCAGCTATGTGGCGAATGTGATTGGCAGTATAGATCCCATTGTAGGCTTGTTTTGCCAAAGCGTGTGTATTGAAATTTAAACAAATAAGGAGATTCCAAATTCCTTCATACTTAATTTAGGTTATGAGGACCCTTGTAAAATTAGAGTTGAAATGTCAAGGAAACCCCAAAAATGTGATGAGTGTGAGGCTTTTAGTCATTAACCAAAGCTCATGATTTCTAGTTCCTCAACCAAATGAGAATTGTTAGTTAAAAAGGATAAAGGGGAAACAAAACCCAATGAATGGGTGGAAGGCCAAAAAGGGAAATGGTGAGGATGTCATGCATGCTTGCCCAAAGAAAAAGCTTGAGGTGACCTCTACGTCCACTTATCCAACTTCATAAAATATTTTTGATGTGTTATCAGCATGTGTTCCAAATGAGATTCTAGGGGTTGAGATGAAGAGTAAAGGAAAAAAAGAGAGGAAAGATGTGAGTATTTCTTAAAAGGAAAATGATACAGATGATATGATTCACAAATAGCGACAGTCACAGAGCATACTCTTTCTGTGTCAAGTCCAAGAGTAGAAAAAGGTAATAGATTATAACTTGAAGTTGGAAAAACTAGAAAACAGATGTTAAAGCTTCCACTGCTCCAAAACCAAATAAGCAGCCACAGATGGAAGTACAATCACAAAGGGGAAAACAAGATCCCTGAGGAGAATACAAAGACAGGATTTTATTTAGCACACAAGAACCACAGAATACAAGCTTCGGGGGAGAGATGGATGGCCCTCTAGCCTCAACACTCCTTTTATTGCTAATAAAAATAAATAAAAAATAAAAAAATAAAATAAAAAAGCCAAGGATGAAACTAAAAGGATTATGGATGCCACTCCTTTTAGAGATGAGAACAAAAGGAAACTTAAAGAGAAATTCAAATTCTAATGTTTGGTTGAGTTTTCGGAATCTGTTTTTAAAAATTTACAAAAACTAGTTTGGTGAAAGGAAAAAAAACCATTTTTCATATAGTTTTCTCTTTTTGGGGACAACAATAATTTAGAAAATTCAAAAATAAACTAGTTTGATGCTTATTTTTGTCAAACTAATTTGTAATTTTTTGAAAAAATTTCAAAAGCAAATTTTGAAAACTCAACCAAACAAATTGCAAGGGAAAAGAAGTCATGCCCAAAGCCTTCTAGTCGAGCTGTGAGGGTTTTACTTCATTTGTTTGGTTAGATCCTGTTTTTATGTTGCCTAAGAGTTGTGTCGCCTCGAAGGTTTATTTTTTATGGACACTTAGGGTCATGTCCCAAGCCTCATTACATCTCTCTTTTTTGGTAATAAAATTGCTCACTTTCGACACACACACAGCAAAACTGAGAATCTGAGATAAATAAGGCAAAAATGTAATAAACAAGAAGTAGCAATATAAAAATAAACTAGGTGAACATAAGTTCGAATGGTCTGACTGTTACTAGTAACTACACAAATGATAAAAAGTGGCATCATCGACATTGACGGTGTTGTTGATGAGTGCAAGCTTGTAAGCTCTTTGTACTCTTTTCAACTCTATTAATAAAGACTTGCTTCGAGTAAGTTCTTCACACCCCAAAACTTCATTTTTTTTTTTATAAGTTCACATGCTTTAAATATGTAAGTGCATAAATTTGTTCTTAGATTTTATGTTTATTTTAAATTTTAGTTGCTAGGATGAGTTAGAAAATTTGTGTTTATGCTAGAGTCCTGGACATTGTGTAAATTTAATTTTATGTGCAAGGCATGATCTCATATTTGGTAACTAACGATTTTTTTGCAATTGAAATGAATTTAGGTTAATTTAGAAAATGTGTTAGTGGTTAAGGCAATTTTTATTGAAATTAAATTGTGGTGCAAACTTATGTATGTAAACTTATATTTCCAAATATGGATTTGTTTGAGCTAGAATGTGCTTAATGTTGTTATGTATGTTTACTTATGTGATACAGCTTAGGAGAAGAATCTGCTAAAAGTTTAGCAATGCCGGAGTTAAAAGAGGAGTTCCACGACCAAACGAAGTGACCAATTAATTTATCTTATTGCATTAGAGTTCTGTTTGATGATTTAAGTGAGTGTTTTATTATGCTTTTACCGTATAGGATTAACGGGAAAGGATTTTGTAACTGAAGTCATGAATTTTATGGTATTCATAAGGGTGACAAAAATAAGGATTTGGTACTCAATTGTTAGTATGTATTGAGATTGTTAGAAAAACAGCCACTTTGGGATTTTTGTTCATCTACTGCTATTGATGCTTGCTTCGGTGAATTTTTAAGTCTTTTTCTCAATACTTTACTGTGTTTATTTGTTCTCTTTTTTTCTCTTTGTTGCTTTTCTTACATTAAAGTAAGTTTCAAGTCCTTAGAAACTGCTTTTATACTTCAAGGCAAGGAGAGGGCAGCTTGACAAAAATTAACACTTTTTAGTATATTTGACCCAGCAAGTGGCAGCCCTTGCATGGGAAGCACAAAAACTTGCAAAAGGAGCTACGATTCAGTTTAGGATATGATATACAAGCTTCAATGTCCAAAAAAGTAGAGATAAACTCATTCCATGAGGAAGAAGAGAGGCCACCACCTAGGTCTATTTTGTGGAACATCATCAAAATTCAAAATTCAAAATTCAGAGTCTATAAATTGCCACGTCATTATGAGTTTTAAAATACTGATGCATCAATGTGGCTCTTTCACAATCATTGATTATGATGTAAAGATCTCCATTTCGTACCTGCAAGGGGGAGGATTTCAACCTAGCACTTGAAGTGGAATGTGATGTTTCTCAAGTCAGTTTGGTAGAATCTTAGCCAACGGAGTAAGCCTATTGCATTTTAAGCAAGAAGTTAACAACGCAAGGAAATTGTATTAATGTGGAATTTTATGTTGTGGTGCAAGCATTGTAGCTTACAAGTTTGTCCTTAAGCATGAGGATAGTTCACAAAACCAAGTTGCAAATGCATTGAGTTGTAGAATGATTTACTACTTTATTGGTTGAGGTAATTGAATCTGATGCTATTAAAGGTGTTTATTCACAGAATATTTTGCAATGTGAATCAAATATGGGGAAGATGGAAATTTTCTAATCCAACAGCTACATGGAAGGGGTATAATCCATCTTAGGCAAGATAAAGTTGTTCTCTTCTTGGAAGACAAATGTTATAGGCCTAGGAAGCACGGACACTTCTAAGAAGGTGACATATCCGTGTCGTGTCATGTCGTGTCGTGTCTGTGTTGTGTCGTGTCTGTGTTGGACACCGACACTGTTTGGACACTCTTAGGAAACATGTCCGACACTCTTCAAAACGTGTCCTACTTTTTAAATTTTTTTAAAGACCCGGACACTTGGAAAATACACGTGTCAATCGCTTAAACACACATGTCTATCAATTAGACACATATGAAACTAATTATAAGTTTGAACAAAACAACTTTACATACAATAATAAAACAAAACTCATATAAATTTATAAGAATTAGTGTCATATTGCATTTTTTATTATCTTTGAATGATATATTTATATATATAACATGTAATAAATATATAAAATTACATATTTCATGTGTGTCCCTCACGTGTCGCGTCCTTTATTTTTTGAAAATTAACGTGTCGGCGTGTGCGTGTCGTAGCTGTGTCGTTTCACGTGTCTGTGTCCATACTTCTTAGCCTAGTATATGGAGGGATGTTGGACAGACGAGCAATAGGTGTCACACTCATCAGTTAGCTACGGGCCAGTCACAAGATAGTGACTTCCCAATTGCAACTGTTAATTGTGATCATGTGTGTGTTGTTTTTGGGCTACTTTTACCTAGGCATAGCACCTAGCACAATTCAATTATGCTGGTGGTTGATCAATTTCTTAAGATAACCCATTTTATTCTATGTACTCGAACTGCCATGTATTATTGGCGGTCAAGATGCCGTAGGAATTAGGGGTGTAAAATAGCCAACCAACCGATAGGGTTTTTATCAGTTTTGGTTCGGTATCCTACTTTTGTAATTTGGAGACAAAGTGAATCAAAACCAACAGAAATCCCATTTACCCATTTCAAATCTATTATTTAATGCATTAGTGCATGATTACACATAAAGTTTGCCAGATCTGTCGTAATATACTGTAACTTATCCTACTCATGAATCACATTCTCTCTCTCTCTCTCTCTCTCTCTCTCCATTATTCTCTGCTTTCACTTCCCTTTGCTATTCTCTCCCTCTTGCTCATTGGACAATGGGTGTCTGCAATGCTACTATTTCAGTCCATCAATGGTGGAATCATAGTCATCCGTGGAGATCTTCAGGTAGGTAGCATAGTCAGGTTTGGCAGTGCCTTCCATGAAGAAATCAAAGAGGGAAAGCAATTAAGCAAAGGGCAATATGAGACCAAATGAGAAGCAAAGGAGAAAATTTAGACATAAGTTGTGCTTTTTTCATCCTTAGAATGGAATTTTTTGTTGGTATCTTTTATGAAGTATGATTATCAAATTAGAATTCTAAAATTGTTTTGTTCTGATCTTCACTATTTATGTTGAATTTTGGGGAAATGGAATTCAGGTTTGATTTGTAAAATTGAAACTTTCTATGCAAATTGGTTTAATCGGTGAAGTACATCGTTTAGTTATGTTAACTGATGTTGGAATTCAGGTTTGAATTGCCAACCTGGTAAAATAACCTGAACTGAACTGCACAATTCAAAAACCGAAAGATCAATTATATGACTAGTATCTATTAGAAGTAAAAAAAGATGGATAGATCAAGCGGAGCTAGCTGAAGGAAGGGCGCTAACACAAGTCAGTTTCTGTGCCATTTTATAGAACTGATGCTGGACTAGGGGGTCGTCATATGTTTTAGGTGAGGTTTTCTGAAAGAGTGCCCACATCTCCAACGGTACCATAAGGACAAAACAAAAACATTTATCTTGATAGGGGCCACTTTCTCCTATCTTTCAGAACAGTGAGGATCTCCTGCTGACCTCCTCCTCACCTCTCACACACCCAGACTGGTGTTTGCCACGATTGACTAGCAAGACTTGGGGGCCTCTTTCAGCTTAGTATGAAGCCATAGTGTGGTTTTCAGATAGTTTCATGGCCAATATTGTGTCCAGGGCGTGGTCTTCGAGTAGTGATCCATTCTGAGAATTGGGAATCATGTGGCTTAGTGGCTAAGAGCAAAGTCTCATCGGCGTGTGGATGATGTCTTCACCTCGACCAATCGATGACAGGCACTTATCTTGATATCATTGACATCACAAGATCCTTATCAGATTATCATAGAGAAGAATCCTAACTTGATCACAAATAATATCTATTTCAATTGCAACACAAGGCCCACTTACATACTAAAAGGACTTCAACGTTATCTCAATCTCTTCTTCTTTTTTATAAGCAACTTTACCTCAATCTCCTCTGCTTATAAAAGGAAGGCTCCTCTCCTCATTTGGATCATATATTCACCAACTATTCCTTTGGGTCCTACAGTGCTTGCGTTGCTCTTTACTCATAGTAATCTCCATCATCTCCAATTAAATGTTTGCAGTATCCATTTGTCCAATGCTTACATTTGGACCCTCTACACCAAGAAACATAGAAAAGGCTAATTCCTTGGAACATCTAATAGCCCTTAAATGCCATAAACAAGAGGGAAAAGAAGACCCAAGAGACAATCATTTTTATTCAGCTAGAAAAGTGGTTAAACACCACTGAATGCTGGCTACATCCTATGCTAATATTATTCAGATTGAATTTACAACTCTTCTTAGGTTTTAAAAAAAAGAAAAACGGTTATACTGTTGAATGCTGGCCACATCCTATGCTACTAGTATTCTAATCGATTTTACAACTTTTCTATGGTAAGGAGGATATTGTTGTGAGAATAATATTAGTATATATATTATGTGATTATTGTTTCCTATTTAGGATTGGTTTAGATTTATTCTTGTTTCCTATTTAGGATTAGTGTTCTATATCTATTAGAATTCTATATCAGTGATGTATTCGTTTAGGATTAGGATTTAGTGTTCTATATAAGTGATGTATTCTTTGTTCAGTAAATACAATTGAATATACAGAAATTCTTCAGAATTCTTACATGATATCAGAGCTGTGTTCAAAACCCTAACCTCTTATTTCTGGTTTGTCGTTTCCCTCTTTCGTTCATGACCGATCGAATCTCCTTGCTTCGTGGGTCGTATGGGTCTCTCTCGCCGAAGGACTCCCCTTTGATGTGGTTCGCCTCTTCTTTCTGGTCAACCCATCTGTTCGACGTGGTAGTTGTGCTTTGATTCCTCATATGTTTGTGACTTCTTCTCTCTGACTCGCGGCTATCTCTGATCGTGGTTTTTTCTAGTTCACTGATTTGTCCTCTCTGGTTTGCAACTCGCGTCACTCTTTGTTCATCGCATTTGCTAGTTGCCTCGATGCTTCTTGTTCTCTGCTTGTGACTCACAAGTGATTGATCTCTTGTTGGAGTTACGACATCAGTTCTTCGACTTCCTCTTCGTCAGTTACTGGAATTGTGACATCAGTCGCATCTATCAGAGTCACGACCTACATCGTGACATCTCTCTTTCTTGTTCCGAGTCTGTTGGACCTAGGTGTTTTTCTTTAGCTGACCACTGTTCTCTTTTATTCTTGTTTGGACCAAACAAGTTTCTTGATATTACATAGTTGCTTCATTAGCTTTTAGTTTATTATGGTTCTCTATTGTTTTTTTGGTTCATTATGATGATGACGGGTTTAGCTTCCGTAAAGCCTAAGAATGGGCTCCTTGCTTCATATGAGTGTGCCTTCTGCCATCAGAAAGGCCATTGGAAGTATCACTGTCCCAAGAAGGGATTGGAATTTCTGTCTAGCTCGTATTCTCAGCAGTCTCGGACCCAATTTTGCCCTTCTTCTCAGAGTATTTTTCAGGCTTCCGCCGGTTCTACTGCATCTGCTCCAGCTCCTGATCCTGACTTGGCTTCCTTAAATGCTAAGATTAGTCAACTTCAGTATACACTGTCTACCTTCCAGCCATTTTCGTTTGCCTCCATTGTTTCCTCTCTTCATTCAGGTTTGCTTAGGTCTACTTTAGGTATCTCTTCGTCTATCTGGCTTTTTGACTCTGGTGCCTCTCATCATATGACTCCTTATCTTTCCTTACTTCAGAACTTAGTTGCACGAAGCGGGAGCGGGGGCGGGAGCGGGAGCGGGAGCGGGAGCGGGGGAACGTGGCCACTTAGAGGAGTCGTAAATTAGGAGCGCCTATATATTATTTTTATTAATTATATTTTATTTATTATAATGAATAATAAATTATGTTAAAATAAATAATAAATAAAAATTAAATGTTTTATTTTATAATTTTTTAAAGATTTTTTTATTATATATGATTTAAATAAATTTTTTTAAATAATTAGATGATTTATTATATGTTAAAAAGTTAAGAAATAATTGTTAAAAAAATAAATAATAAATAAAAATTATATTATATATAATAAAATAAATAATTTTTTATTTTACAAATAAAAATTATATTGTTTATAATAAATTATATTATAATTTATAATTTATAAATTATATTATATTATATGATAAGTTATATAAATTATATTATAATTTATAATTTATAAATTATATTATATTATATATATATTATTTATATTATATCAATGAAAACGGAGAGGGAAAGAGAGACAGAGGAGATGATAGATCGAGAGAGGGAGAAACGCGACAGAGACGAAGAGCGGCAGTGACGAAGAGGAGATCGAGGGTGAGAGAAGCGAGAGAGAGAAAGAGACGAGGACCTAGGGCTTCGAAGAGAGTGACGAAGACTAGGGCTGCGACGGGGAAGTCAAACGGTGAGATCGAAGTCAGCGACCAGGTATTCTCCTTTCCCTCTCAATAGTGCTCCCTTCTCGCATCAGATCGCGTTTCCCTCTCCTCAGATTCGCGATTCTGCTGCGATTCTATCTCAGAAGCGCAAAATCGCGCTTTTTCCTCGGAGTCGTCGCCATTTGAGACGATTCCTGCTACTAAGCTTCAGAATTGTACTCCCCCTCCCTTTCCTATTACTGTCAATACTGTTAACGGGTTTGGTATGTCAGTTATATCTGTTAGGTCTGTCCTATCGTCTACTATGTCTGCAGTCTCTATTCCATTTGTCTTATATGTTCCTTAGTTATCTGTCAGTTTATTATCTATTAGTCAACTTGATGCCTCTGGTTTTGATGTTATCTTTTCTTTTTCTATCTATTCTGTGTAGGATTGGATGTCCAAGCAACAAATTAGGACTAGCCGTAGAGTTGGAAACCTCTATGTGGTGAAGAGCTTGTATCTGCCTATGACTACCTCTCTAATTGCCTTTTGTTCTTTTTAGTTAGATTCTCTGTCAAGTCCTTTCTATTTGTGGCATTCCAGATTAGGACATTTGTCTGCTGACCGCTTACGGTCTTTAGCTCAGTCAGGTATATTGGGTAAAGTTTCTTCTAATCAACTTACCGAGTGTCGGGGGTGTAAACTTGCCAAAATGACAGCTTTACCTTTCTGTAAAAGTACTTCTATATCTGCTACACCGTTTTCTTTAGTTCATACTGATGTCTGGGGCCCTTCTCATGTTCTCACCAAAACGGGTTTTGCATACTATGTGTCATTTGTTGACGATTGAACCCGTTGTACTTGGGTTTATCTTGTGACTCATAAGTCTGATTTCTCTCAGATATACCATACCTTTCAGTCTACAATTACTACTCAGTTTGGGTCTACAATTAAAGTGTTACAGTCTGACTTGGGTGGGGAATATTTTAAAAATGAGTTCTGTGAGTATTTGGTCAATTTAGGTACCATTCACCAAACTTCCTGTACATATACACCTGCCCAAAATGGTCGAGCCGAGGGTAAACACCGTCATCTCCTTGAGAAAGCTAGGTCTCTTCTTCTCTCTGCCTCTGTTCCGGCTCCATTCTGGGAAAAGGCAGTTCTTACTGTTGCTTTTCTTCTCAACCGCATGCCTACTCCTCTTCTTTCTGGTCAGTCTCCTTATGAGGCTTTGTTCTCCCAAATTCCTAACCACTCTCTTCTTCGTGTGTTTGGGTCTGCCTGTTTTGTCCTTCTTCCCCACAAAGATAGGACCAAACTTAATGCCTGGTCTGTCCTCTGTGTCTTTTTGGGTTATAGTCCTACTCAGAAAGGCTATCGGTGTTACGACCCTGTTTCCCGTCGTCTTTGTCTCCCGTCATGTTTCTTTTCTCGACCGCCTACCTTACTTTCAGATTCCTCCTCTCACCGCCCCAGTTTCCGAAGAGGAGTTGGTTCATATTGATCCGTTTCCTTCTGAGGTCCCGTCTAACGAGTACATCTCCATAGTTCCTCCTGTTTCACCTCTGGCTACTACTCCTCCTCCGTTATTAGTTTATTCTTGTCACAAGGCTCCTCCTCCACCGGTTGTCTCTGCCTCTGCTGCTAATCCTCCTGCTTCTGACGACTCTGATCCTGCTGCACACCGATATCCTACTCGAGCACATCATCCTCCAAACAGATTGGGTTGGTCTGATACATGTTTTTCTGCTTCCTATCGTACTTTTTTGTCTGTTATTCACTCTTTTTCAAAACCTCAGTCTTACAAGGAGGCTTGTCAGGATCCTCATTGGGTTCAAGCTATGGAGGATGAGTTGTCTGCTTTACAGAAAACTAGTACTTGGGAGTTGGTTCATTTGCCTACTGGTAAGAATCTGATTGGTTGCAAATGGGTTTACAAAGTCAAGACTCATTCTGATGGTTCTCTTGAGCACTACAAAGCTCGTTTGGTTGCCAAAGGTTTCTCACAGGAGTATGGTATTGATTATGAAGAGACCTTTGCTCCTGTTGCCAAGATGACTATTGTTCGTACTTTGATCTCTGTAGCTGCTGTTCATTCTTGGCCTCTCTATCAGATGGATGTTAAGAATGCTTTTCTTAATGGCCATCTCACTGAGGAGGTTTACATGCGTCCTCCTCCTGGCCTTCACCATTCCTCTAGACAGGTTTGTCGCCTTTGGCGTGCTCTGTATGGTCTGAAACAGTCTCCTCGTGCTTGGTATGATCGCTTTTAGACTGCTGTTACTGAGTTTGGATTTCGTCCTTGTGCCCAGGACTCTGCTTTATTTCTTCTCCATACCTCTACTGGATTTGTTGCGTTATTACTGTATATGGATGATATGATCATCACTGATTCTGACTCTTCTACTATATCTGAAATCAAGCAGCATCTTTTACGCACTTTTGAAATGAAAGATCTGGGCCCATTGAGATATTTTCATAGTATTGAGGTAGCTTCTTCCCGCAAGGGCTACTCTCTCTCTCAGACCAAGTATGCCAATGAGGTTATTTATCGTGTCGGTCTTACTGACAACAAGATTTCTGATACCCCTATTGAGCTTAATATAAAGCTCAACACTACTGATGGTGTTCTTCTGGATAATCCTACTCTATATCGAGAGCTCGTGGGTTGCTTAGTCTATCTAACGGTTACTCGTCCTGATCTTGCCTATGTTGTTCATGTGGTTAGCCAGTTTGTCTCTACTCCTCGCTCCACACATTGGGTTGCCTTGGTTCGGATTCTTCGCTATCTCTGAGGTACTATCTTTCAGGGTTTACTATTGCCCTCTACTTCCTCTCTAGATTTGGTGGCCTATACTGATTCTGATTGGGCTGGTGATGTTACTGATCGCAAGTCCACGTTTGGTTTCTGTATGTTGCTTAGCGATTCCTTGATCTCTTGGAAAAGTAAGAAACAAACTGTTGTTGCTCGCTCTACTGCTAAAGCTGAGTATCATGCTATGGCTCATGCTACTGCTGAAGTTGTCTGGCGTCGTTGTCTTCTTTCTGACTTGGGTGTCCCTCAGTCCTCCCCGACCTCCCTCTATTGTGACAACCGCAGTACTATTCAGATTGCACATGACACTATCTTTCATGAGCGGACCAAGCACATTGAGATTGATTGTCACTTTGTTTGTCAACATCTACAGTCTGGCTCTATCTCGCTTCCTTTCGTCTCTTCGGCTCTGCAGCTTGCTGAGTTCTTTACTAAGACTCACACCACTACTCGGTTTCAATTTCTTGGCAAACTCTCAGTATTTTCTGCACAAACACCCAGTATTTTCTGCCCAAACACCTTGAGTTTGAGCGGGGATATGAGAATAATATTAGTATATATATAATGTGAATATTGTTTTCTATTTAGGATTGGTTTAGGTTTATTCTTGTTGTTTCCTATTTAGGATTGGTTTAGATTTATTCTTGTTTCCTATTTAGGATTAGTGTTCTATATCTATTAGAATTCTATATCGGTGACGTATTCGTTTAAGATTAGGATTTAGTGTTCTATATAAGTGATGTATTCTTTGTTCAGTAAATACAATTGAATGTACAGAAATTCTTCAAAATTCTTACACTTGTAGCATAGAGCCCCAAATATCGCTCGTTCTACTACTTTGTTGTCTTTAGTAAATAGAATGTCTACAATATCATGGTATCATATGACGTAAGTTTGAGGGCCATAACATGAAATTGTTAACATAACAACCCAGCTATAACTGAAAGATCAACTTTAATAATGTTTCCAATGTTTTAGAAGGGAAAAAAAAAAAAAGTTACAAGAAGAAATTAAAACCGCAAGGAGATTTCTATGAAAAAGTGATGCAAAACAAATTTTTGTTGTAAATCAACTCAATAAAATCTTGAACTCTTGCTCTTTAGTACCAGCACGAATTCATTTTTTTAACATTCAACTAGGCCAATCCCTAGTTTAATCCTAACAGCAAATATCCTAGACTTTAATTGCAGATTTTTCAAGATCAATTTTTATAGGAGGGCTTACTTGTAGGTCCTAATTGGTGGATTTATTATCCAATAGGCCCTATAATAATTAATGGCGTTTTTCATCAAACACTACTTAAAAAACGTCACTAACTGTTAATTTTCAGTGATAGTTTGAAAATTGTCACAAAAAAAGTCACTAATTTTCAATGATAATTAAAAAAATTCATCACAGAAAAACATCACTAATTGTAAGTTTTAGCGACAATTTATAAAAACGGTGACAAAAAAAAATTTAGCAACCTATTCAAAAAATCGTCACAAAAAATTATTTTTTGCGACGATTTTACTATGACATATTTTCGATAAAACTTGATGGGAATTAAGTCCAACTATTATGACCTATTGGTCGTTTACCCTTTTTATAGGAGTTTCACTTAATGCAACCCTAGCCTACAAATTCATCCAATTTTGGTTCATCCCTTTATAGCTAGCACAAATACCATAAGTGGTGTTTACAGGAGTCACAACATTAATCATATGCATCGAAATATAATACCTTAAATTAAGGAGACAAAATGAAAGCTAGAACAAATATACGTTATTAATACAGAAATGTCTGATGTACCAAAAGTTGTATTTGAAAGACAAAGGTACAGAAACAGTAGTCAAAAGTATGAGCAAAGACATACACACACCGGGAAAACAAATCATCTCCAAAATAAGCACATAACAAGGCCTCAAATCAACGCGAAACAATACCAGACAAAGCCAATATCACAAGCAGAAACAGTAGCCCATTGATCATCTTAATTCTTCAATACATTGCAGGTACAACAACCATCAGAATGATTGCTTAAAATACTAAACCAAAAGAGAAGGAAAATGAAAAATCAAATGTTAACCAAACAATCAAATTTCAGCCCTGACAAGTATGAAAATCAATCTGACGATTGTTATTTCATTGAAATGCACTGAGGTTGAAAAAAAAGAGATTAACAGGAGAAACTGAATCAAGCAAGAAGAAGATCCAACCAGAATAACCATGCACTCAACTTTAGTTTATAAGTTCAATTATTGGCTTCTAACTATAAGTTAACCCATGCATGAAATTATTTTCTAGAGTCCATTAAGCATGTCAGCTATTACCAAAAATTAGATAAAACATTTTCTTTCCATTTTTTTGAGAAAGTGAAACTTACTTGTATAGATAGGCGGCAATCCCAAGAATTATGCACAACAGTATAATATCAATACAGAAATTTCGACTGGACCTCAGCTGAAACAAATCAAAACTTTCTGTCAAATCCAGCAAAGAGATCTACGACATAGCACAGCTGAATCTCTCTATCTCTCTCTCTCTCTCTCTCTCTCTGTGCAGCACACAAAGTGATGCAAATCTACAGAAAATACAGTGGCATCTCAATCACCTGGTTAACAGTATCCTTAAGTCTCACATTGGTGTTCTTAAGGTCAGGTGCCGCCTTGTCGACCTGTAGGATGTGAAGAAATACACCATTAATAATTTAAGAATACTTGTAGCTTCAGCTATTACCAGGACAGGAGGTGTTCTCAAACCTTAGTGTCAATCTCATCCATCAAAGGAACTTGCCTATCCATTTCCTGTATGAATTGCAAAGTCATAAATTGATGTGCACAAAATGGGACAAAGCAACAGATACAAATGCACAGTAGCAAACCTCATTCAAATCATGGGCCATGTTTTTCAATGTATCCAAACCTTCTGATATCACTTCCAATCCTTGGTCCTGTGTGAACATCAAAGTAAAACACATTATTTTTATTTTTTATCTGGAATCAATAGAACAATGAATGCAGAAACCACAGAAAAACAAATCCTCATCAGAAAGGGAAAAAAAAAAATCATATTTCCCTCCAATTAAAAAAAGAAAGGTATTCAACTCTAAAGAATTACATGCCTGCTTCATTTTCCGCATTTCATATTCTTGCCTGAATTCGCTGGACTCTTCTGTTTGCTGGAAGTATTCACTGTTGAACTGTCCATCTATGATCCAAATGAAACAAATAATTGAACAACAAATCTCAGGTAAGAGCCTCCCAGAAAAAAGAAAAAAGAAAAAAGGAGGGAAAAAAAAAAGAGTAGAATAAAGGCAACCAATCACCTGAATCAAACTTGATTTCTGTGCGGGAAGCTGAACCTGTCCAGCCTCCAGATTGTTTGGGAGCAGCTGCAGTCCCATCTGGTATTGCTTGAATCCTATCTGGCAGAGCAATGACCAAATCATTACGGGCAGCAAGTTCTTCTGTCGAAAGCCCCTTAACCTGAAAGTAAGATTTATTATTGATGCAACATCCTTCAAATGGTTAAACAAATCTACGAGGCTTTAGAAGCTTAAGACAAAGGCCATGGGTACCACGCTTATCAAGATGCTTTTTCAGTCAAAAGGAAGGGGCCCAGGGAAGTTTTGAAAGTCTACAATTATAATAATATGAAGTTTGTTTGGGAGTAGCTGGACAGATGTACATGTAATTTAAATCCCAACGGGTTGGCCGAACAATAAAGACTTGAGAATAAGATTCAAGATCTCGAGTTCAAGTCACTCTAAGGGGCAACTAGAGATTTGCCTGATTGTTAATTTCAAAGTCCTAGAATTAGTCGAGGTACGCACAAGCTGGCTCAGACACCCAGTTATCAAAAAAAAATTACATGTAATTTATTAGGTTCTAAGGGTCGAGTTGAGCGTATTTCAGTAGTTTTCAATTTTCCTGAACACTAGTCATGAGGATCGCCAATGAGTCGTATTATAGTTGAAGTATGTTTTTGGGTCTTTCCTATAGTTTTCAGTTGGTTTACAATATTTTAATCAGTAAGGTTTATCATTCTTATTTGTGATTCAAAATTCATAATGGAAATACGAGAAATATATCATCCTACAAATACTTTTTTTTTGTGATAAATAATCAAACTTAATTAAAATTCTACAAATACTATTGTAATTCCTCAATTCAATGGAGTTGAGCTCTAGAGAATTAGAGATTATATTATATATTTTTTGTGCCTTGCTTCCTCTACTTTTCTTCTTCCTTCTCCTTATTTTCACAAAATTTAAGTTAGTATTCACAGGTCACTGTTCACAGTCCTCGAAATGGATATTTCAACCCCAAAACCCTAACAAATCAAGCTTGCCAAATTCAACAAGCTGTCACTTCTGAAACCCAACCAAATTTAGAACATTCTAACATAAACATAGAATCATAAGTTCCCCTAAACTGTTGACCAATCAGCTCAACCTCAGTTCTACGATTTAAAAAAATCACATAACCACAAAATTCAAATTCAATAAAGTCAAACTAAGTTGCCAAATTATACATTTCTGCAATAAAATCAACAGAATAATTTCAAAAAGATCGAACCTTTTTTATAGCCAATCTCTCCAATTTAGGGACTTCCTCAAGCAACCGAGCTTTGGTGCGTCAAATCTCGGCATTGATAGCAACCGCAGAGGCACTACTTTTCTCGTTCGACGCCGCCTCCGCTTTCTACAAAATAAAAAAATCAAAACCTCCAACTGCAAAAAAAAATAAAAAAAAACAAACAAACAAACGTAAGCCCTAGAAAAAAGAACTTTTTAGAGAGACCTGAAGAGCGGCGTCGATGTCGGAGTCGACGGCGGAGTAGAGGCGGGCGAAGGCGGAGGCGGAGGCGGCGGCGGAGAGGTTGAGATGTTCTGCTTGTCGAAGTCGTACTTGTACTTCTTTCAGATCGCGTCGACTCTCGTTCGGATTTCAATCACACTCATCTCTCTGGTTTCTCTTTTTGACTTGTGCTTCTCTCTCTCTCTCTATCTGTTTCTTGTTTACTAGTTGATGGACTGTGGGGGATCACGGAGATGGTAGGTGAGAGAAAATGAAGGTTAGCTAGTGAGAGAGAGAAAAGGTTCTTTGTTTTTTGATTTCTGAGGAGTTGTGTGGAGGAGACACAGCTGGCTTTGCAAAGGAATGAAACTGCAGGCTGGTCTAAAAGTTGGTTTGGTTAGATCGTCAGTTGATTGATTTCACGTATTTTTTTCAGTTTTTACCTAAAATAAAAATCTAACTCCATGATTTGAAGCTTTTTGGACTCTTTTGGGAAGTTTGTAATAATCTGATTTTCAGATTATTATCAACTTTCTCTTTCATAAAAAAATTAATTATAATCTGTTTATAATTAATTTTTCATCAAAAAAACTGATTATAACCATCTTTTCAAAATAGATTAAATGTGAATTAATTATAGATTATTTTGGAAGGTCGATTAAAAGTTCATTTTTTAAGTTTTTTTTAATGTGATTAATGCTAAAAGTTAAAATTTAGCTTTTAATTAAGTTTTCAAATTGGTCCTATATTTTGTCCGTTTTAATTTAATTTAACTCAAAAATATATGGTCACAAAATTATTTTTTCTAGAACCTTCTTTTATTCAAATAAATTAGTGATTTGACTTGTTTTAAGAAGTTAATTAAAAGTTAACTTTTTAAGTTTTTTTTTGACTTTTTTGAAAAAAATGTGTAAAAAAATAAAAAAGTAATCAGCTTGTCTGTTTTCATTTTTCAAAAAACACTTTTCAGAAAATTCTACTTTCTTATTTTTCGTGTTTTTTTGTTTTTACTGAATTTTTTTAATATTTTAAGCAATTTTTTTACTTTTTAAACACACCTAACATAAATATACCTAAAAAGTAAAAAATTTGTAAAAAAAATCTTTTAAAAATTCACTAAATACCAAAAATACAAAAAAAATTACATGAATTCAGTATACTTTTTGTATTTTTATGTATTTATTAATTTTTTAAAATATTTTTTCACAAATTTTTTACTTTTTAGATACATCTAAGTAAGATGCATCTAAAAAAGTAAAAAAAAAATGTTTAAAGTTTTAAAAATATTCACTAAAAATAAAAAAACACGAAAACTAAAAAACTCAATTTTCAAAAAATTTAATTCAGAAAACTTAAACCAAACACACTGAATATGATCTAAAATAATTAACTTTTAGCCAAGTTTCCAAATTAGAATTGTTGTAATGCTCATAGATTCCAACCAAGACAAAATAAAGTAATTGGTTTGAACTTTATAATTAAAGACATATTCCAATAGAAGTACTTCAGTCAAAGCTTCATAATGCAAATAACAAAATAATTTGACAAAATTAATAACATTGACAGTTTTAGTGGAAGAAGAAAAAAATTATATTTATATATATACATACAAAAAATTATATATAACACAACAATGGACTTCATGTTTTCTTCAAAAATTACAAAAGAGAGTAATTGGTTTGAACTTTATAATTGAAGACATATTCCAATATAGAAGTACTTCAGTCAAAGCTTCATAATGTAAATAATAAAATAATTTGACAGAATTAATAACATTGACAGCTTTACTAGAAGAATAAAAAAATTATATATATACATACATACAAAAAATTATACATATATATATAATACAACAATAGGCTTCATGTTTTCTTTAAAAATTACATTGCCTCGTGAATCAAATCTACAATCTTCACTATTGAAAGGGTTGTACGCTTGAAGATGATGATGGTTGCTTTGGAGCAGGCATAAAGTGGATGTCTTGGATTAGGACGGAAACAGTGTAAAGGGGTTGGATTGTTGTTGTGAGTTATGGTGGTATGTTAGAAGGGTGTGTAGTCCAATTTTAGAGAGAAAAAGTTATGGTGATAATGGCATATGAAGAAAATTGAGAATAAAAATAAAGGTAATATTAACTTGTGCAAAAATCATTAACAGAGTTAAATTTTGTAATTTACCTCAAAACACAAGTAGGTTATCTGTATATTTTTAACCTTGAAGGGGGTAACGTGTATTTGAGCTGAACCATAAAGCAATAAAATGTAATTAATCCTTTTTATTTATTTATTTATTTATTTATTTATAGGATCGATTATGGGTTGATTTTTATGAGTATTTTTTTATTTAAAGGGAAAATTGTTGCAAAGTCCAATCTAACAATTGTTTAATACATTAGGTCTAGTGAATATTTTTTGTTGGTGAGAAACTCACATTTTATGAAATAGTTTGGTGATAAGTCATTTGGTTGTTTTGGATGTTTAATTTTTTTCCTATATGTTTAATTTTTTCTCTTATTTGTTCAAATTTTATCTATCTAATCTTTTATCTGTACATTTTTTTTATCTGTACAAATAGTAGAAATTAATCCTATCTATGTAATATAGTGAGAGAGTAGAGAGAGAGAAACAATCGCTTCTTCAAATCTCATCATCCTATTTGAATTTTTTTTTCTTTTTGACTTTCCTTATTTCTCTCTCTTTCTCTCTATATACACATACACATATGCTATATATACAGATTTGTTGGTGTACAAATCTACCCTACTTTTTTTTTCTCAGATCTGCCAGTATACAAATCTCCGTTTGCCAGAAACTTCTTTGCAACAGCAGCGAATGTGGCGGTGGCGATGGTGGATGTGACTCATGCCATCGAAGGAGATCCAAAGCTTTACGCGAGAGAGTAGATGTAGAGAGAGACCTCGTATTGGAAACAGCAATTATGATGAAAAGTTGAAAGAGGATGAGCATTGTTAGAAATGATAACGACGTAGTGAGTTAAGAGTTTGCGATTGTCAGAAGGATCATCTAGCCTGAGGATAAATGACATAGCGTCATTGCCACTACAACCGAGGCATTGCCATCCTTAGCAACAATACTCAAGCGACAGTGGAGATGGTAGAATCAAAGAGATGATGGTATCGGCAAGAGTGCGACCGCGGTTGTGGAATGGCCTCCATAGAACCTCTGGTACTCTCCTCCTTATCTTTTTCACCATTTCTGAGACAGAGAGGGTCTAATTACTGTGGCATCTTTCGGTGGTCCACTTCAGCGTCAGCTATGTCGCTACCTCCACCAACGCCACTCTAATAATGCAATTGGGCTACAATGGTGTTTTCGTCAGGTCTAGGGTTTGAAGAGAGAGAGAGAGAGAGAGAGAGAGAGAGAGAGAGAGAGAGAGAGAGAGAGAAATGGTTTGAAGAAATGGACAAACAACGTCAATTTCAACAGATCTGTATGAATGAGTATTTTCATCATTTTGTAGAAACTTGTCCTTATATACATGATATTTTAGTGTGTAGACCTTTGGAAAACTAAAATTCAAATTTAAATTTATCACCTAAGTGTTCTTATTTAAATTTAATTTTTTTAATAATGATACATACGAAAGATCTTACAAAATAATGAGTTATTTCTACCATATGTCATTTAGTCTAAAGTTTAAACCTTTTTTTTTTCTTGTAATAAGGAGACCCATTAAAAAGTTATTAGAAAAATCCTTGGCGTTGGAAAAATCGTCAGTGGTGGTCGCTAGCGGCAATAGTGAGTGGCAATAAATTGAACAAATAGGTGACATATGTACAAATATTTAGACATTTAAACACGTATATAGATAAGTGACATTTGAATAGATAATTTGCACATATAGGTGACACGTGTACAGATAAGTGACATTTGAATAGATAAATAGGTAGATAAAGTTTGTACAAATACATATTCTTTTGAACAAATAATGTCATTTTGGCCACACACACAAAAAAACAGAAAAACAAAAAAATGCTTCAGCCTATTGCCCAAGAATTTCAGAAATGGACTTTTAACTTGAGTGCCCCAAAATAATAGACCATTGAAATTAAGAGTGGGTGTCGTGTCATGTCGTGTCGTGTAGGATCATGTTCATTTTGGATACGTATTAGAATTATCTCAACATTAATTGAAATATCTTATTATTTCATATCGTATCATTTTCAGTCCTGGTCCAATTTTTATCGTTTTAACATGTTATGTCAAAAAAAAAAAAAAAATCTATCAACTAAAAAAATCAAGTGTATAAAAAATTATTTTTTTCATCTCAAGTTAAATTCAATACAACTAATTTCTATTTAATAAAATTATTCATAAGAATATTTGATTTAAACTCAATTTTATTTTATAAAAATGATATGTTATTATTATTTTTACTAAGTTAACTCAAACAGTAGACAAAATATATTATCTTCAATTATACTTTGTTTGGGTTAACATAAAATAATACTTTTTATCTTTTTATCTTTTTTAGGTCACATCATCTCTTTACTTTTCTGTACATCTTTTTATAAAAAGTCAAAAAGTTATTAAAATAGTCTATTCAACAAAATTTATATTAGTCTTAAAATCTTATTTTATATACATTTTAACAAATTTGATGGAGTTACATAAAAGATAATATTAAAATATGTAATTAATTCTTCATTATACATGTTATCTGTGTCGATTTTGTATTATATAGAATTGACACTGACCCGACCTATTTAATATTTTGTGATATCAGATCATATTATATACATGTCTGTTGGAAATGGTCAACCGTAACATGCTAATTTCGTATATAGTTCAAGTTGTTTTGAAATTCTCACCCTTAATTGAAATGCAACCTATGGTAAGTCTCACGGACCTGTTGGCTACATATTTTGTATATGCCAATCACAATTTAACACGTGGCAAAGTAAGGGCAATACGGGAAGAATGTTTAAGTCTTCGATCATGATCATACACGTGGTAGTTAATATTGGTTCTTGCGTGGTCTGAGTAGCATTGGATCAGCAAAGAGATGCAAGGTGACGTGGCTTCAACAGTTACTCACATTCAAATTCAAATATAGGAAGGAAGCCCAACTGCAAGTGATGGCGTAGTGGAACTACTTATAAGGCAGCATGATCAGCGATCATGGAGGAGCAGTTCGACGGTTTGAAGTGCAGTTCGATGGTCATCATTGAGAAATATAAATAGCAGGGAAGGCCCCAGAAAAAACCTCCAGACTCATATCCAAAAAACCAGTCTTACTTTACTTATTTTCTTTTCTAGTTTTACATTTCCAATCTTTACATTTCCAGTCTTTACATTTCCTGTCCTTTACATTTATATACTTTAAATTCCTGCACTGCACTTCATTCATAAGAGTAGTTTCAAGTAGATTGTTGCTGTAAACCTCTACGAGGCTGACTTTGGATCATTATAAGTTTTCATTCTAATGAAATACTTCAATTGCTCTTCATTTAACTATTATTTTGCTTAAATTCTCCTAAATCAAGCCACCAGTAAAAGTCCTCTTCATTGAGGCTAAAAGAACTACAACACAATCGTCTGATAATTGGTTGGCAATTAAAATTCTGTAAGAACTGATTGATCTTTGCTGGCACGCTCGCAATTACAAATATAACCTTTGAAAGCCAAAAAGCCAACATATATTTTTGGCACGCCCAGTGGGACTAATTAAAATGGCTAGATGTAGGAGACAAGGAGAAAATGAACGCTTGGAAGAAGGCGTAGAAGGAGAGGTAGAAATACCTAATCCAAAGGATAATGTGATAACACATCCTATGGAAACTCCCATTTTATCAGAACCTATGGTCGAACAGACCAGTACTTCGGGACAAGAACCACATGTTCATAATATTGGACGAAACCAAGGAATAGGACCATCCACTGTTCCATCTACTCAGCCAACAAATCCATGGGATGGCCTAGTAGATGCCATGGGACAACAATTAATGAACACAATGGAAAGGTGGGCAACATTCTTTCTGGATCGAATGAAAAACCACCAACTAACGAATGCAAGACACATAGAGAAAGTTCCAAACGTCCCTCAGCAAAGATTGGCTAGAGATAAATAGCTTATGCAAGTTAATGGACATTCTAATGGTCAAAATAGTAATCAGAACTATGAAAGACCATCACCTCAGTCTTGGTACGAACCTATTTCGAGGCATATAGCAGGTCAAAATGCCTCAGTACTTAACAATGAAGTCATGCAAGTTAGTGGATCTAGCCTAGTACAAGAAAATGGCATAAGAATGGGCACAAATCCCATGTTCGAAGCCATACCTGGCACAAGGGGGTTCACTAATCCCTTATTCGAATTTATACCTGGGGGGTTGGAAGGTTTTCCTACCAATAGAAGGGACACAACACCTGTTCCAGCACCTTTCGCAGGTCATTTCACAGGACAAGCTCAAAGGGGTTACCCACACCCCCAACAACAACCTGCACCACAGGGACAACCAGTCCTAAATGTACCACTCTATGGACCAACACAAGCACAAATTTGTCCACCAAATCCTGTGTTTGTCCCTCCAATAGTGGTTCAGTAGGCACAAAATATGGTCCCTAGGGACCAAATTGCTGATATTGTTAGGGAGATGTGTGGACCAATGGCTCGGGGGGTCCAAACTCCTGTGTACAGAAAACCATACCCAGAATGGGTAGATAGGGTACATGAATACTCAAGGGGTTTCAGGATACCAGATTTTGCCCTTTTTTATGGAAATGGAAACCAAACAACAGTAGAGCATATTGCTAGGTTTGCTGCTCAATGCGGTGAATTTACTAATCATGACTATATGAAGTTGAGACTATTCCCAAACTCTCTAACTGGAGGAGCATTTGTATGGTACATTAACCTTACACCTGGCTCCATTCAAACTTGGCAACAAATGGAAGAGGCATTTCATGCCCAATTCTTCCAATCGGAGCCAGAGGTTTCCATGGCAGACTTGGCAAGATTGAGTCAAATGCCTGAAGAGAAGGTTACTCAGTTTATTTTCAGATTTAAAAGGGCTCAAAATAAATGTAGAGTCATCCTGCCAGAGCCAGAATTCGTAAGATTGGCTCAAAATGGTTTAGAGTTCAGGCTTCGAAAGAAGTTTGATTCAACTGAATTCAGAGTTTTGATGGAACTAACCTATAAGGTGTCTAGGTATGAAGCATTACTAGAGGATGAACAAGATCGAAATAATGCATCGTACAAGACATATTATAGAGATCCTAATTATGAGATCGATGCAGCAGAGATTGTGGGCAAATAACCTGTGATCTGTGAGGCATTAATTCATAATGATACAACAATTGACCAGCAGTTTAAAAAGAAAGACCTTCACAGGAAGTACTCTTTCGATTTAACAAAGGCAGATAACATTTTTGATCATTTGCTTGCGGCCAACTTCCTTAAGTTATCAAAAGGAGTAAAACTTCCATCTCCAGATGAACTTAAGGGAAAAGTATATTGTAAATGGCATAACTCTTGGTCTCACTCGACTAAAAACTGCATTGTTTTTCGAGATAGGATCCAAGAACAAATTCGGAAATGAAGTTTGAAATTCCTAGCCAAAGCAAAAAAGACCATGGGGATTGACAGCAATCCATTTCCAGAAGTTGGAGAGGTGGCAGCCAATGTCATTATGTCAGATTTTCAGAACTTGTCCTTGACAGAATTGGACGAAGTCAATGTGCAGATGCATGTTGCCAACCAGACAACCATCAACAAGGACACTAGAAACTCACCAGCTATTAGACAAGGTTTCTCACACCAGAGGGAAGACTCTGATGAAGAAGCACTGGATGATGATTCCTTAGAAGCAGCTGTAATGTAAAGGATGTGTTACAGGTGCAAACTGAGTTATAAGTGGTTGAAAGGGCTTCCAATTGATGGGAAACAATATTACAGGGATGTGCAGAAATGTCCTAAACTAACCAATACTCATAACAAAAGGCCGTATCCGGCTAGTGTTAGGCAACAGCCATTGGTAGTTGAACCAGCAGTCGATAGAATGCATGCTAAAGGCAAGAGGCCCTTATATGAGTTCAGGCCACCTAACTATTACAGAATGGAGAGCAGTCATTCTGAAAGAAGACTGGAGAAGAGTTCAGGTTATGGGATCAAAGCTAGAGATTGGCCCCCTAGACCAGCCTCACGCAGGACAGAAAGTGGCCACCTTCATCGAAAGCCTGAATCAGACTCGAAATTTGAGGTCAGGTCCAAGCAATTGCCTTCACAGCCAGCTTCGAAGATGGCTTAGAAGGAAGAAAAGGGCAGTTCAACATCTGGGTCAGTAAGTTCGTGGGTACCTGGAGTTCCAGATTGGTTTGTGATGCAGAACAAACCTAGGAAAGTGCCTACCCAAAGGGATGTTAGAAGCCAAGGTAGGATGGTCAAGCCTCCTTTGGTAGCCCCAAACAATTGGGTATTGCTTAAACACCCAAAGACAAAGGAACCAGATATGGTCCCAGTCATTTCGAGATCACAAAGGAGAAAGATTCAGCGTAAGTACACTCAGTACCAGAAAGACCTAAAAGAAAGTGGAGAGAGCTCTTCATTGGTCCAGACAGAAGGAAAGAAGAATCCAAAGTCAGACCATACTCCAAAGCCATCTCTACAAAGCAATGTGGGCTGCAGCAGAGAACAGTTAGCCAAGGTTCATTCTGAACTGAAAGCCAGAGAGAAGTCTAGCTTAGCAGGATTGGAGAAAGCTCTGATGGAGAGTGGTAGCGAGACAGAAGAAGAAATTGGCATAAGCCAAAAGAAAGAAATGGTGGAGGAAGAAATGTTCGAAGCCTTCATGGCTGAGCAAACATTTTTGGTTGAAAAACCAGTCAAGGAAAACCATTCGAAGGAACCTGTTAGCAATGAAGTGCCAGAATGCAGCATGGAAGATGCTTCTGAGGTAACTGAACAAGGTGGCCAAGAGGAGAAACAGGTACAACCAGCCATCCAATTTGGTTCGTTTCCTCCAGTATCAGTAAGTATGGTACATATATTACCTCATGAGTTCCAAGCTGGAGATGAGAACAAAGATAGTCAAGAAATTGATCATATTCCTGTCTCAAGTGAAGACTCACAAGTGAGTATGGTACAAGATGATTCTGGAATGGCTACCCCAATGGAAACTGAATATGAGAATGAAGAAGAGGTGAGCATTAACCTCTCATATCCTTTTGAGTATCCCTCGAATTCTATGACACAACATGTCAAGCCTTTGTATATCAAGGCTTTCTTCGATGGGATACAATTGAACCGAGTCCTGATAGATAATGGGGCAGTAGTGAACTTACTACCGAAATCTTCTTTGAATTACTATCGAAATCTTCTTTGAATGAACTATGGAAAAAGAATCCCAGGTTGATCCCAACCAGCACAACCATTGCTGGTTTTGCTGGAGACAAACAGATGGCTCAGGGAATTCTGCCCATTAACTTGAGTGTGGGAACCAGGGACTGCATAACAGCATTCTTCGTAATCGACAGTAATGCTAAATACAATGCTTTACTTGGGAGAGATTGGATTCACACTAACAAATGTTTTTCTTCCTCTTTGCATCAGAAAATAATGATGGCTTTGGGCAATGGAGAGACAGAGGAAATTGATGCAGATCCTCAACCCTTCATAGCCTGTGCAGACTTCGCAGAGGCCAAATTGTATATTAAGGTAGTGACACCACTCAATATACTGAGGAAACCTGATGGCTCAGCCGAAGTGACGGCTGATGAGGAAGTGACACACCTGAAGCACTTAGTCCAAGAAAGTGCTGATGAAGAGGTTGTCGTTAAGGATGACAATGATGCCTGGTTGTAGGCAAAAAGATGAAGCACAAGAAGCCAAGTCTTTGGCTCTAATTAAATTCTCAACATTGGATGTAAAATCAATAGTCCAGAAAGTACAAGAGCAAGAGAAAGAGAAAGAAGCCATGAAAATTGGCTGCAAGCAAGAGCAGTAGCAGGTCAAAGTTTTGGCCCTTGATAAATACTGTGCACTGGACATTGAGACAAAAGTCCAGGAGATACAGGAAGAAGAAGCCTTATGGACAGACTTTGTCTATGAGGAAGAGGGCAAAGATGTTGAAGCAAAGAACCTAGGAGCAGAACAAAGCAAGAAGATTGCTTCGAAGTTGGAAAAAATCAAGGAAGGAGCTTCAGTAAGTTCTCAGACACAAGACCCCTTAGAAGAAGTGAATTTAGGGGAAGGTTCTATACAACAGCCCACCTATGTAAGTGCTTGGTTGAATACTCTTGACAGGGACCAGTTATTGGTTGTCCTGAAGAAATACAAAGATTGCTTTGCATGGTCTTATAATGAACTACCAGGATTGGATAGGTCATTAGTGGAACATAGGCTCCCAATGAAGCCCAATTTCAAGCCATACAAGCAAAAACCAAGAAGAATGAGTCCAGAAGTGATTCAGAAAGTTAAGGAGGAGATTCTTAGACTACTCAAGGCAGGCTTTATTAGGACAGCCAGGTATGTTGAATGGCTATCTAATATTATGCCTGTAGTTAAGAAGAATGGCAAAATGAGGGTATGCATTGATTTCAGAAACTTAAATCTAGCAACTCCAAAAGATGAGTACCCTATGCCTATAGTAGATTTGCTGGTAGACAGTTCAGCAGGGCATCAAATTTTATCAATGATGGATGGGCACTCTGGTTATAACCAAATCTGCATTGCGAAGGAGGATATCCACAAGACAGCATTCAGATGTCCTGGGAATATTGGCACCTTCGAATGGGTTAAAATGCCATTTGGCCTGAAGAATGCTGGGGCTACATATCAGAGGGCTATGAACACTATCTTTCATGACCTCATTGGAGGGTATTTGGAGTGTTATATTGATGACATTGTAGTGAAATCTCAATCCATGGAGGAACATCTGTTTCATTTTGTAATACCCCGACCCTCGTATATGATTCTGGTATCTTCTTAGTTCTCTATTCTGTGTTTTTGAGTGCTAATTGTGAGAATTTATAAAGAATTATGTTTAACTCAGTGAACCTCAGAAACATGGTTTCTTATCTGTTTAGTGGGGAAATTATCTGTACACTTAAGATGTTTAATTTAGGAATTGAGAGCCTTAGAGGGTTGATAATTCGAAATCGATTTCACATTTAAGATCAGTATAATTTTTATGTAATAATAAGTATTTTTGTGGAATTTTAATTTGGATTGATTAAATTGATTAAGTTTTGTCCAATTTAATTTTTATATATAAATCTATGTAGGCTTTGACCATGTGACTTCATTTATGTATAAGGTTATATGTACATGCTTAGTCATAAGTCCTTAAAAACAAAAATATCTCTTGGAGAGTAGAAAAGAAGAATTAGGGACATTTTTAAGTCATAATGGACATTTTTGTGAAAATGTGAGTTAGAATAATTAAATTGATTAAATTCTGTCTTATATAACTTAACTTTATAATATATTACATATATGATATTGAGGCTTAGGAGCCTTGAGCTCAAAAATATCTCCTGGGGGAAAGAAAATTAGGGAAGGGAAGGACGGGTTTGATGGGAAGAAACTCAACAAGAAGAAAGATTGAGAAATTAGAAAGGATTGAAGGATTGAAGGATGTAAAGCTTAAGGTATGTGTAATTCATTCTAATTGGTTCCTCTCCTTGATAATTAAGTAGGAAGTTCTTTATGTTCTACAAATTAGGGTTATGTATGGAACAAGTAAGTGGTGAATGATTAATTAGAATCATATTTCTTGAGCTTGATTATGTAGCTAAATGATCATGTGTGTATATATGTCTATGTATGTGTGAAGATGGGAATGTTATGAAATGAAGTTGTGTTTGTAAATTAAGATCAAAGATTCAAGTTGTATGAAGGTTGATCCATGTTGTAACTCCTATTTACATGATTTTGAACCATGTTTTATCCCTTAAAAGAACCTATTTTGAGCCTTGAAGAAGTGTATCAAAAATTGCATTTTTCTGCATTTTCGAACAGCTTTCTGCCCAAATCGCCGCACGTGCGGGGCTTCTTGCCGCACGTGCGGAAGACAGCTTGTCCAGCCAACTTTGATCAAGCATATCTTTTGCATCCGGACTCCGTTTTGAGTGATTCTTGAGCCTAAAATCAAGCCCCGGAAGTCTAGTTTCCAATGGCGCTAGTCTCACTCCCAAATTCTAAATACAGAAAAAATTTATACCCAAATTAGTGACGACTGTTCACTTTCTGTCAACTAGTTTTGTACCATTTCTTCACCTAAACCATTTCCCATCGATTTCTCCTGTTTTCTAAGACATGGATTACAATGTATTAAAGCATAATGAGTGGTACCACCATGACTAATTGATTAAATGATCAAAGAGAATAAGTAAAGGATCGAGTATAACCTCATATTATGTGTTGTGCATTGTAATTGTAGATCGAGACGAGGACATTGTACCATTACCACCGGGAACCGATCACTGTGAGTAATAGTACTCCAAATGTAAATTATTTACCGTTACTGATCATTGGTAGTATTATTCTGTTCTTTGTGGATAATTATGTTAACGCAGGAGTGGACTAAGGCTTATGTGAGCAAGGGAGGATCTGACATACATTAGTATGGCCCTGAAACTATTATACTTTTTGGGTGTGTTATGTAAACTCTGTTTACTGGGGCATAATATTCTGAATAATATTCTGAATAGGAACATGGCATCCCGAATATCCTCTTGGGGATTTCAGTACGTGTTTTACAATATAGATCTCAGTTTATAGTGGATTAACATGATTGGGCAATTAGTTAGGACTATGGATTGTACTATCGTCATGTGCTTTGTTTGCTATTAATGAATGTCATCAACGTTTTGTTATGTGTAATTACCTTATTGATTTATAGTGAACAAGAAGAATAACGATGCTTGTGTGTTCCGAATCCTTATGTTTTGCCAAGGATGACTCAGGACTGTTGTGAAGTGAGTTATTCCGTACCTATTGATAAGATTCTGATATACGTGGGACGATTATGGCCATTTGAAAGAAATCATGAGATGATTTATGTATCCTATTGTGTGATTTTGTTTATATAAATTTGGGGCTATTCTGTTCTGGATATCCACTCTATTTATGTATTATGTTCTGTAAGTTGTTCCGTTTACGACATGATATAGTATACAATGTTGTTTTAAAAATTTACTGATTTCTGGTATGGAACAAAGTGCTACACTTCGGTGGGAGCCACCTCTTGAATCCATACATATGTAACATTCTGGGCCGAGGGCCATTTTGTGACATTCAGTAACATTCTGTGTAACATTCTGGGCCGAGGGCCATTTTGTGACATTCGGTAACATTCTGTGTAACATTCTGGGCCGAGGGCCATTTTGTGACATTCAGTAACATTCAGTGTAACATTCTGGGCCGAGGGCCATTTTGTGACATTCGGTAACATTCTGTGTAACATTCTGGGCCAAGGGCCATTTTGTGACATTCAGTAACATACATGTGTAATATTCTGGGCCGAGGGCCGTTCTGTATCATTCTGGGCCGAGGGCCATTTTGTGACGTTCTGTATCATTCTGGGCCGAGGGCCGCTCTATGTATATTTTTGGACTCATGTCTATTGAGATATAATTACAACGTGTAGTTAATCATGTGCTTCGCAGTTATATACTTTATTATTTCTGTTGTACTTTACATTATTCATGTACTATTATTCACTGAGTTTTACTCATTCTGTATTTTGTCTGTTTCTGTAGGTCATTAACCGAGAAGCCAGTCCTAACCCTTAAGATTCGTCTCCCTCTTGTCAACCTCAGTGTGTCCAGGCACTAACTGAAGCCTGTGTATTTTGTAAAGTGTGGTTATATTTTTGGGATTTATGCTTGGTTGTCTTTCCTTAAAATGTTTTGTTCTATGCCCAATTGTGGGCTGATTCGATGTATATGGGTGTATGTTTTCTGTATATTGGTTATTTGATGTGATGTTGTGATCCTGGCATGTCAATAGTAGCTCAATGGATATGTTTTGATGTTGTATTTTTAATATTAAATGCTTCCGTTCAGGCCCCCTATACTATGTATATTAGGTTTAATGCTTATGTCTGTATAGGTCATGTATAGGTCATGCCCGAACTTTTAGGGGCGGGTTCGGGGCGTGACACATTTAGAAGCAGCTTTTGAAAGAATGAGGAAATTTAAGTTGAAACTCAATCCTCTTAAGTGTGCTTTTGGTGTATCATCTGGAAATTTCTTGGGTTATGTAGTGCACAAGAAAGGAATACAGATTGACCAAAATAAAGCCAAGGCCATCATTGAAGCCAGACCTCCATCAAGCTAAAAGATGAAGAGGAATTTGTGTGGACAGCAGAGCATCAAATTGCTTTCGAAGGAATCAAAGCCTACTTGGCCAATCCTCCAGTGCTGATGCCACCAAAGGGTGACAAGCCCTTGAAGTTGTACATAGCTGCAGCAGAAGATTCATTGGGAGCTTTCTTGACCCAAGACAATGAAGAAGGCAAGGAACAAGCTGTTTATTACCTTAGTAGGTTTCTAAATTCTTGTGAATGTAAATATTCAGCTGTTGAAAAGCTGTGTCTTGCTTTGTATTTTGCTGCAATGAAATTAAGATACTATCTTTTACCTACAATTGTCTTGGTAATTGCAACCACAGATTTGGTTAAGTATATGTTATCTAGACCTATGTTGAGGGGAAGAATTGGCAAGTGGATACTAGCTTTATCAGAATTTCATTTAGAATATGTCTCTCAAAGGGTAGTAAAAGGGCAAGTTTTAACCAATTTTTTGGCAGACCATCCATCTCAAATAGAGAGCCAAGAGATAATGGAACTTGGTATGGCTAGTATTAAGCCATGGCAGATGTGGTTCGATGGGTCGAAAGCCAATGGCTTAATTGGAATTGGTATTGTGATTAAGTCACTACAAGGGGTAGAAACCACACATGGTTTCAGAGTGGATGAAGCTACCTGTTCCAATAACCAGGCTGAATATGAAGCCTTAATAGTGGGACTAGAAATTCTTATTGGATTACAAGTTCATGTAGTTGACATATTTGGAGATTCTCAATTGGTGGTTAACCAAGTGAAAGGGATTTTCAAGTGTCAAAGCATAAGCATTTTGCCATACTATGTTGTTGCATTACATCTGCTTTCTCAATTTAAAATAGCAAATATAACTCATGTTCCAAGATTCTTGAATAATAGAGCTAATGATGTGGCTCAGAAAGTTTCGAATTTCAACAGAAGGGATAATGCCCAAAGGGACATAAGCCAAACGACATATCAGAAATTAATACCACCTTTGAATAAAAGGAATGTGGTCTTGGAAGTCAATCATAATGACTTACAAGAACAAGATTGGAGGCATCCAATAATGCAGTACTTGGCTGGTCCATCTTTGAAGACCAGTAGGAAAATTAAATTGCAGTCTATGCAATACATGATATATGGTAATGCCCTCTACAAAAGATGGGGAGATGGTTTGTTGCTGGAATGTTTAGGTCCAAAAGAAGCATTAATAGCTATGGCTGAGGTTCATGAAGGCATCTGTGGTGCTCATCAGCCTGGTGTAAAGATGAGATGGTTGCTTCGAAGGCATTCCTACTATTGGCCAATTATCCTTAAAGACTGCATAGAATATGCAAAGGGTTGCCAGGCATGTCAAAAACATGGCACAATAAGGTATGTGCCCATAACTGACCTACATGCAGTAGTGAAGCCTTGGCCATTCAGAGGATGGACCATGGATATGATGGGAAAAATACACCCACCTTCTTCGAAGTATCATTGTTTCATTCTAGTGGCCACTGATTACTTCACTAAGTGGGTTGAAGCCAAGCCATACAAGGCTGTAGACCAGACAGAGGTCATTGGGTTCATTAAAGATTTGATCCATAGATTTGGCATCCCACAAACTATAACTGTTGATAATAGGACTGTGTTCAATGGGAAAAGGGTGAAGTCTTTTGTGGCAGAGTTTGGAATTAGCCTTGTTAATTCCACCCCATATTATGCACAAGCCAATGGTCAATCTAAATTATCCAATAAATCCTTGAAAAAAGGAATACAAAAGGTTGTGGAAGATAATCCTAGGGATTGGCATAACTTGTTGTTGGATGTATTGTGGGCTTATAGAACTTCCCCAAGGTCAAGCACAGGAGTCACTCATTATGCCTTAGTATATGGGCATGATGTAGTGTTACCTGTGGAGATCAATGTTAAGTCCTTGAGAGTAAGATGCCAAGACCAGTTGGATCCTGAGCAATACCATCAGAGTATGTGCTTGGAGTTAGAAAGTATAGATGAAGCTAGAATTCTGGTATTAAATAGCATTCTTTTTCAAAAGAAGAAAGCAGCCAAGAATTACAATAAGAAAGTCAAACACATTGGCTTTGATGAAGGTGATTTGATATGGAAGACAATACTCCCAATAGGAATTAAAAGCCATAAGTTTGGCAAATGGTCACCTAACTGGGAAGGACCATATCAAATTCATAGAGTTCTGCCTTTTGGAGCATACCATTTGAGAAATTTGAATGGTTATGTACATCCCAAAAAGATTAATGGCAGATATTTGAAGTCTTATTTTTCAACCATTTGGGAAACACAAGGAATAAAATAAACACTAAGTACAAGAACACAAGATTACTCAGATGATAGACAAGAATTTGTTTTTCATAAAGAGTTAAGTACACTTTGCCATAAATTGGCCCAAAAATCATTACAATGTCTTAATTGTTCTTTTACAACAGATTTCCTATTGCTAAATGATGAAAATAACTGAATAGCTGCAGTCATTTCTTCCTTTCGATCGGCCAATCCTTGGTTGGTGATTTGCAGTTTGGTATCAGTTCGGATTAAGGCCTGGTTCACTGCAGATAGCTCCTCCTCAAGTTGAGCTTTCCTCTCCAGCAGCTGAACTCGAAAGTGGGAGGCAGAGGAGTGTTGTTCCTTGAGCTCTGACACTTCAGTATGCACTTGGGAAACAAAACTCTGGTCCCTGGTCAATTTCTCATCCGCAGCCTTGGCAGCATGGCAAATGCTGATGTAAAAGTCGATAGTAGCTGCTGCTTGGGATAGATAACTTGAGACATTTATGTCGGACTGCTCAGCAACTTTGCAGCACTGAAGGAACCCATTTCTGATTATAGGCCTTTGTAAAGCCTCAAAGGGGATTCTCGAAAAGGAGATTAACAGTTCCAAGCAGGTGTCTAAGTCTATCAGAGGTGCAGAAGGCTTGTTGTTGGAGGAAGAAGAGCTTTCAAGGATTTCCAGCAAGGAGTTAGCCAAGACTAATGGCTCAGTAGAGGGTATGTCGAAGAGACTGGCTAATCTTGCTTCGAAGATATCTACCTCATCCATAGACATGAGGGACGCAGAGAGAGCTGTGGTGGAAGGCATAGAGGACTGCATAGGGATAAGAGAGATGGGTGGAGCATCTTTAGTAGTCTCCATGGTCCTAGCCACCAATGAGTCAAGGAAAGAAGGACTGGAGCTAGGTAAAAGTAGTAAACCATGGGTTAGAGAGCTACTAGCACCCTCAATAGGGGAATCAACTGCCATCAGAGATGGAATAGCAGTCGAAATTTCCTTGGAAGGAGAAGGAGGAGCAAGGCTCGAAAGTGAATTAATTTTTGGTAGATCAAAAGACAAGAAAATGGAGTATGGCTTTAAGCCAAGAGAAAGAGATGCAGAAATGCTTGGCCTCAGGGAAGGTACAGAAAGTGTAGGCCTTGGAAGTGGGAGTAATATCTGAATAGCCCTCACATGCTGTATTTGATCAATTTCAACTGAAACTGAGGGAGTCCTCATTGGAAGGATAGGCTGAGTAGTTGTTGCTGCAAGAGGAAGAAATGTAAAGTAATGTCAAGCTTCAATACTAAAATTTGACAAGGAAAAACAGTAGAAGCATGAAAGAAATTACATGTTTCAGAAATGTTGGCAACGATGGGAGAGCTACGAAGGGAGTAATGTTCGGCAGTTTGTTGCCTTCTTGCAGTTTCCCTTTGTAATGCATCAGCAGCAGCAGCTTCATCTCCTAGAAATTGTTGCTGCCGTCTCTTCTCAGCTCTCTCGAAGACAATTATGGCCTTGGAATGTTCCTGCTCTACTGCCTTGGCAGCTGCTTCATGAATGGGGTCTTCAAACAAGTCAGTAGCAGGAACAGTCACTTTCTTTCACTTCCTTCTTGGCAATGATACTACCGGCTCTTTCTCAACCTCCCTCTCTTCAATTTGGGGATCAAGTTCTTCAGAAGTAAGTTCCTTCTCCATTGTTTTGTCAACTGTCTCGGAATTAGGATCTTCGACCAAATCAGAAGAGGGGGCAGCTACCTTTGTTCTCTTTGTTCTTTGTAATGGTGTTTCTTGCTCTTGCTCAATCTCTCTCTCTTCATTTTGAGATTCAGATTCTTCAGGAGTGAGTACCAGTTTTCTTTTCCTTTTCTGCTGTTGTTTGGCCTTGAGAGCAGCTAGAGTTTCAGCTCTTTTAGGGGATTCTTCTTGTGGAGACCCTGCACCAAAATGTGTGAATATAGAGGAGACAAACAAAAGAGTTAAAAGAAAGAGGAACTTAGAAATACTTACCCTTCTTTGAAGCAGCTTTTTTAACTCTAGCTGGAGGGGGTGAGGCTGCAAGAGAAGTTTTGGCAGTTGCAGAAAGAGGGGGAAGGTTCTCAACCGTTGCTGATTAGCCTTCGAAGGCACTCCTAACCCTATTAGTAAGTCATGAGGGTGTACAGATAGGCGCACTTCCATATTGGCTGTCCGCCAGTTCTGGAATCGTTTCAAAACCAAGCCAAATGGAAGAAAGGGGACAAACTTGAATTCATTCAATTCCTTCAGCAGTTTGAATGTTGCCGCCTCTAGCTTTGATTTGGATATTCTCAAATCTATGGCCGTAAGATGGACATTCGAGAGACTGCAGAGTGGAACAGGTATCTCCTGAGTGAACCCAAATTGTCTGGCAAACTGAGAAGGACAGTACACCTCAGATATACATTTGTAGGCTCGGGGGTTTAAAGTGCCAATGAACAGCTCCCTTGGTAGTAATATAGAAGCCCACATATCTTTATGAGGTGAAGTGGAGCACTCTTTATCAGCTAGAAAAGTTTGCAGCCAAGCAGGTCCTTTATTGGCATCAAAAGGACAAAAAAGGGAAGCAGATGGAAAAATAGGGAGTTGGTGAAAGAAGGCAAGGTAATAAGCAAAAGAAGCAGGATAAAGAACAATCCTAGCATACTTCTCCCCATACGTGGTAGAATCCTGAACAAGGAATTTTAGGCATTTTGGATACAAATCAGTGAAATAGGCAAAGAGCCAGAGTTGGAGCACCCAGAAGGGACCTCCTTGGTTAGCATCAAGAGGTCTTTCGCAAAATTGGGAGCATGCTCTGTAAACATGGCCTAACAGATATGGGGCCAAGGCTATGCGTTTTTTCAAAACAAGGGCCTTCGCAAGTGGAGCGAATTCAGGCATAATCTGTTGATTTGTACAAAAGAGAAACTTACATAGCCAGTATAAAATGAAAGAAAAAAAGTTCTCTGTCTCTCACGGGGCCCTACCCTTTTATTTTCAGCCTTTACAAAATCACTATAGGAGGAATTTAAAGGTGAAAGGAAAAAATTGACAGACAAGTCTGGGTAAGCGGGTGTAAAAGGAAGTACCAAGAGGTGAAAGCCCTAGGAGATGGCAGATATCAAGAATGGTGGGGGGCCATCATACCACACCGAAATTGGAAAAAAATTGAAAGCCATGTTCCAAAAACAAAAAGCAGCAGGAATCAAAAAAGGGGTCTTTAGGGATAATAAACCTGGAAAGACGAAAGGGCGTCAAGAATGCAGAAACTCTTGCAAGTCATCTTCTCTTGCAGGTACAACTCTATCATACCATTCCTCTCATTCAGTTCTCAATGTCGGCCAGCAACGGTTGAGGTCGGGTCATTCTCTAATTGCCCCAGTCGAGCCCTTCTTCGTAGAGAAGAAAGTGGTCCTCCAAACGGGGGGTATAAAGCTGGAAATTGGTCAGGGGCTTCCCGAAATATGGGACCTAGGACGTACTCTTGTTGGCTGCTGTGGCGAGGAACAAAGAGACGTCCATCTATGGCGCTTGACCCACCAGTTGTTAGCTTGGCGATTTCTTCATCAATACATTTTTTCAAAGCCATAGTAGGGCTGCTGATACGGTCGTCAGCAAGCACTTTCAGCGAGGAAGGATCCATTGGTAGCAATCAGCAAGGAAGAGAGGGTTAACAAAAGATCGGAAGATTGATGAGGGTTCGTGTGTTAAGAGCGCAAGTGATTCCAGAACGCGAAACAAAAGGGTTTTTAAAAAGCCTTTGTATCTGGAAAATATATCGCGTAAGTCGTTAAGTACTAGAAGTACGAATACGAAGAGTTTCCTACAATATTGATACTTTTGGAGGGAAAAACACAGCCCAGATGCTGAGGCTAGCTTCGAAGTAAAATATTTGGCTTCGAAACCAGATTTTGGCGCCAAAAGCCAAATAACAACAGCTTCGAAACAGAGAAGCCGGCTTCGAAGCACATTTCCATACTTAAAAATGTAAGAATACTCAAGTATTTATTTTATTTCAAAGGGTTTAAAGACTTGTTTTTAGGTTTATTAACGAAAGTAATGTCCTTCGAGGCAAAACTTGAGACTCATTAAGGATGGGAATTGGTGTTCGAAACATCAAAACTAATGATTGGTTTATAGAAAAAAAAGTTGTCTGTTGAACTAAAACAGCATGAACTGTTGTTCGAAGCAAAATATGGTCAATTTAAAACTAATTGATCATACTAACCATGATCAGATGTTGGTTATGGTTTGAAACAAGCTTTAAGTATAAGATTGCTAGGTTCGAAGCACTAATTCTAATTGAAAATTAGCCAAAAACTGTCAACTTTATTCCATAAATTGGAAAAGTTCATAATTGGTTGTTTTTAGTGTTTCATTTAAAACAATTGAGTCTAGGTTCGAAGGATGAGATTGTTCAGTTCGAAGTCCTGAATTTGCTTTTTAAAGACAAACGGAGGCAATGCCAAACAAACGAAAAGTCTTAGTTGTATTAAAGCAAAAGCAATTACATCGAATGGCCCTCTTTGGGTATAAGTTCAAGCTCATAGAAATAAGGAATAGAATAAATAAGAAGATCATGAAATGTTGTCCAACTATGGTCAATGAATTTCTTTTCTTTCTTTATTATATCCTCTATTTCTTCTAGGATTGATTGTTGAAGTTGATGTGCTCTCACTTGATAAAAGAGCTCTTTAGCCTTTATTTCGAATGCTGCTTCTTTCAATCCTCGCTCCAGTTCGCCCATATCCATGTCATCACCGTATGCAGAGTCTTTATTTTGGAAGTCATTGAATTTCTCGATGAGTTTCTCTGCTTCGTACTGGGCATGAACTTGAAGGGATGAGAGTTGGTTCCAAAGATTGGGCGGTTACCATGGCAGTCCGATGCCAATGAAGGAGTAATGAGAGTTGGTCCAGAAACATGTGGAGTTTTGCTTTGAGCGATGGGGTTGAGGACCTAACCCCAAGTTAGAATATCACAAGCCTATTGAAAGTTCTTGAAAGGAACATCGTCCTCAAGAATGTCGAAAGGCAAGTGAGAGAAGGCTGCAAGCAAGAGCTGGGCTTGCTTTTCGCTCAGCTGGAGTAGGGGAAGGTGGAGATGTGTAAGGAAGAAAGGCCTTATCCGCAGAAAGGGCAAGCCCCAGTCTCTCTGTCCAGCAAGGAGTTGGCGGAGGAGAAAGTGTGGATGCTTCTATTTCAGGAGATGGAGAAGAAGGTGTGGATGCTTCCATTTCAGGAGATGGCGCAAGAGCAGAAGGAACAAAGGTATTAATGTAATCAAGCCAATCGGAAGAGCAAAGCTTCGCCTTCTTGGCTAAAAATGATGGATTGTGCCCTTGTGCCTCTTCTAGGCGTCGGGCGGCAGACATTATCCTTGTAGACATGGAAGATGTGTACCATGCCACGAGTAAATTGTCCTCCAACTGGCGTCAATGTTCGATAGACACATAAGGATAAACTACCGAACTTCGAGCATCGCAGGGGAAATCTAAAGTGTCAGTGAATTCAACAAAATAGTGATTAACTCGTTCCCTTAAATCACAAGCCTCAGATTCCAACTAGCCAGAAGCCCCAGAACCCTCGAAGGTAGAAGAAGCTAGAGCTCTATCCCATGCAGACTGTGAAGAAGAGTCTCCTATGTCCATATCTGTAATTTTCTGAATTAAAGGATTGAGGGCAATATGTTCGTAGTCTAAGGATTGATAATTTGCGAAAGCTTCCATGACTTAAATATAGGAAAGTGAGTAAAGGTGGCTAATAAAGGAAGGAGTTTCCTTCGAGGAGAAACAGCACCATCAGATGACTCTTCATGTGCTTGATCAATAGAGAAGAAGGTTAATTTGGCCATAAAAGAGATATCAGTCCGCTCGATTACTAAGGTGGTAGGGATGTTCAAAAGGTTGGAATGAAATCAATGCAAGTGATCATCAATGGATGACGGTTGTGTTTCCAGAATATAGACCCCATGCACGTTCTGAAAACGTGGGGAAAAAAGCCTCGATCCACTAATATCACCAAGTATTGGGTATATTAGTGCGGGGGGTAATATTGGCTACATATTTTGTATAAGCTAATCACAATTTAACACGTGGCAGAGTAAGGGAAATAAGGGAATAATGTTTAAGTCTTCGATCATGATCATACACGTGGCAGTTAATATTGGTTCTTGCATGGTCTAAGTAGGATTGGATCAGCAAAGAGATGCAAGGTGACGTGGCTTCAACGGTTACTCACATTCAAATTCAAATATAGGAGGGAAGCCCAACTGTAAGTGATGACGTAGTGGAACTACTTATAAGGCAGCATGATCAGCGATCATGGAGGAGCAGTTCGACGGTTTGAAGTGCAGTTCGATGGTCATCCTTGAGGAGTATAAATAGCAAGGAAAACCCCAGAAAAAACCTCTAGACTCAGATTCAAAAAACCAGTCTTACTTTACTTATTTTCTTTTCCAGTTTTACATTTTCAGTCTTTACATTTCCAGTCTTTACATTTCCTGTTCTTTAAATTCCTGTTCTTTACATTCCTGTACTTTAAATTCCTATACTGCACTTCATTCATAGGAGTAGTTTCAAGTAGATTGTTGCTGTAAACCTCTACGAGGCTGAGTTTGGATCATTGTAAGTTTTCATTCTAATGAAATACTTCAATTGCTCTTCATTTAACTGTTATTTTGCTTAAATTCTCCTAAATCAAGCCACCAGTAAAAGTCCTCTTCATTGAGGCTGAAAGAACTACAACACAATCGTCTAATAATTGGTTAGCAATTAAAATTTTGTAAGGACTGATTGATCTTTGCTGGCACGCTCGCAATTACAAATATAACCTTCGAAAGCCAAAAAGCCAACAGGACCCAAACATTAAGCTAGTTATTTGGCTACTAAATTTATTGTAGTCGGCAAAAATTAGTATACCACGACTAAAATAAATTTTAGCAGCCTAAAATCGAAATTACTGCCGACCAATATTTTTGTAGTCACCTATTGTGACATATTTAGCGACTAAATTTTTTTTGTAGTTGCCAATAATAATTTTTTGGCTACTAAAAAAAATTAGTAGCTAAAACCGTAAACAACGCCAACCAAAGTAATTTTTAGTCGCTAATTGTACAACTTTTGGCGACTAAATTTCTTTTAGTCGGCAAAGTTGGTTGCCAAAAGTATAATTTCCTGTATTGCTTTCTAGTCTAGATCAGGGGTAGATAGAAGCTTATGCATTTTTTTATTATTATTATTTTTTATTTTTTTTTATGGATAAGTTAAATTGACCCCCTTGAAGTTTAAAGAAGATACATAAAGTCTCACAATTTTTATATAACTACATCAGATTCCTCTAAGGTTTTAATTTACATTACACTTAATTCACTTTTCATCAAGAATTTGTTAATCATATGAACGAAAAAAAATGATATTGTTATATTACATTTAAATATATATTTTTTATCATTCATCTTTGTATTTTCACACCATATCTGAATCATTTCCGATCTTCTTTTCTTTTGGGTAAGTTTTCCGATCCCTTTTGTCCTTATTAAAAGAAAGTCATGATAGTTATGCAAAAATTATAAAACTTGCAATATTTTCTCCAAACCGTAAGGTAGGTTAGTGTGATTTACATTTTTTAAGAAAAAAAACTTACAAATAAATAGATTGACAAAAAATTAAATTACACCAACTTCCAGTAAGAGTTGGAAAAAAATGCATTAAATCTCACACGATTAACATAATTATATTGAATTTTATTAAGTTTTTAATTCGCATAATAATTAATTATCTTTTCATTAGTATTTTGTTAGTCTTACAGATGAAAAAATAATATTATTATATCTTTTACGTTAAAATATATATTTTATTTTATTTATCCATATATCTATCCATTATTTATATTAATTTTGGTTATTTTAGTTTTATTAATAGAGAAGCTTATATAATTATACAAAACTTTGTATGATTTATTTATTTTTTAGTAAATTCAGTATAATTTAATAATAATAATAATAGCTCATATGTATTGAGTTATGTGGTCAAGTTTGAAATTAAAAAAAAAAAAAAAAATTCAACTTAAAATGGATAAAGGAAAATGTCTTGTAACTCAAATTTTGTGGCTCAAAATGGCTCAAATGGCCAAAACGGCTTCGTTTTGACCATTTTTTATGTTGTTCTGTACTCAAAACGACGTCGTTTTGACCATTTAAATCACTTTTGAGCCACAAAATTTAAGCTAATGGATAAATTAGGCCAAATATCAAGCCAAACTAAATCCAAAGGACGAGATAAAATAGGCGCATTTTAACCAATCTCAATCCATTTTGGGCCCTCCAACGGCCTGGCCGAAAGGCTACGTATTTTACCATCACCCTTGCCCGCTGGCTACATTCAAAGAGCAGAAGAAGCTCTCCAAATAATACAGCTGTCTTTTCCGGCGAAATCGTTGGGCAACTCCATCTCTGCAATTCTCTCTTCATCAAGGTATGTATCATGCTCAATCTATCTCTCTCTCTCTTCCTCCATGGTCGGCAAAGCCATTTCTCTCCCTTCCTTCCCTCTTCAACTCCCCACATCCCTACCTACAAAACCCTATTTCAAAACTTCTCTTCAACCTGTCTTTTTTCTCTCTATACAACTCCTTCACTCCATACCACTAGACCCCATCTTCTGATATCTCCTATACGTGAAACCCTCTTCCCAAACCCCTCTGCTAAACCCCCATTTCCCTCCCTGCAACCCCCTTCGACTATATTGATTTATGAAATCAGAAATGTATATAATGAGACCACAACAGTGATAGTATTTGATGGCTTTGGAAATCCATAGATTTTGGTACAAAATGTTTGATGATGATTTGTTCTGCTTTCTAAGTACCCAAAATCTTTTCAATCTCTGATTTTTTTTTTTCCCAGCAAAAGTAACATTTTATTCAATATAAAAAAATATTGAAAAGGGAAAATTTATTCAATTTAGTAGGAGGTGTAGGATTTTATTTATTTATTTTCTTGTCATGTTGGTTTGATTTGGTTGTTATTTTGGTTCATCTATGTGTTTGGTCACTTTTTTTAATTTGTTCTGTATGTTTGAAAGGTAACTAATTAATAATTTTCATTTCAATTGATGGATTAGAAAAGTTTATTGTTGCTGGCCAACTATCGTGAAATCTTGATATGTATGTGTAATTTTATCTATATGGTAATCTTTTTATGCATAATCTTCAGTCTTTTAAAATTATGTTGTGTGTAAATAGAGCTACTGGTGGAAAAGAGATTTGGATGAGCCCAATGAAACCACTTGAATGACACTAATAATCAACTTGAATGCATTGATTAACAGGGTCATTATTTGATTAGGATGATTCCCTCTCGTGAAGATATTTTAACTTTGAGGTTGTGTTTGGTTCATTGAAATAAAGATATATTGGAATGGAATGATCATTTCTTAACCTCCTTTAACCTCCTTATGGAATAACAATTTTCTTTGGGTTTTTTAATACTGTTGAAGGTGATTTATGTTGGATAAATGTGATTGATTCAATTTATTTTGGATGAATGTAACTGATTCAATTTAGCTTGTTCTTTTGCTTTTCTTTTTCATCTAGTCTTATGTTTACATAAATTACTACATTGTTATGTTTTATTTTTGAGTTTTAAGAATTCAAAAAATGTTTATGGTATTATCTGTAGATGGATCATCAACAAGATGCATATTACACCAACTTAACAAAAAATGTTTATGGTATTATCTTGGTGTATTCTGTTAGGATAGCCTTGGGTGGTTGTGATGAGGATTGCTTGAGAAATGGAAAATTCACTCTGGGGTTGTGTCACTATGTTTTTGAAATGATAATAGCCTTGGGTTAAGTCCTCAGCTCCTTCTGTGGTTTTTTCTGTCAATGACCTGATATACTATATGCATCAGGTTAGAAGGTGCCTGGGTTAGAGTAGCAGCAGCAGCTTTGTGGCAGAGTCTGGTGTGTTTGGGGCTTGGCTATGCTTTGGTCTGGCCTTGGTTCTTGATCTGTTGCAGCGTGCTTTGGTGTCTTCTATTATGATAGCCTTGGGTGGTGGTGATAAGGATTGCAGTGTGAGATGGTGCTTGGGTTAGAGCAGCAGCAGCATTGTGGCATGGCAGCAGTAACTTGGTGCATTGTGGCAGCAACATGCTGTAGCAGCAACATGCTGTAGCAGCAACAACATGGTGCAGCAGTGTGGGTCTGAGCCTCTTAATCTTTTCTCCTATTCTTTTGGCTTGTGTTGGTTCCTCTCCAACCTTTTGTGGTTGTTGTTGTGATTGTTCATGATTTAGCTGTGTGCACTGCCTTCCTTTATCAATGAAATCTCATATGTATTGTATGCTATTGTCATCAATAAAGTTTCCTTTTTTGCTGATTAAAAAAAAATAAAATTCATGTACTATATATTTTAATAAAAAAATAACTAACGTTATTTTAAAATATGTTAAAAAATATTTTATTATAAATGCCACCTCAGTAACTATGTCAACAGTAATATATGAAGTTTTTTTATTTAAAAATTAGTTAAGTTAGTTTAAATGACTAGTTAAAATAAAGAGTACGATTGGAACACACAAAAGCTTAAAGTACTTGGGTAAAACAAGAGCTTATCTTTTTTGTACTTTAGCTTGTGAAAAATGAAGAGCGTGGTTAGAGTTGCTAGCATAAAACAAATAGAGTCTTAACCCTGGTCAGACCTATATTTGCCTACCCCTCAACTTTTACAAAAATTCTTGTGGTTCAATTAGTAATTAATTACACTAGTCTGGCCAAGTTTGTGTTCAGTGGATGGTAACCAACTTGCACATGCATCTGTTTCTTCTAAGTTAGGTTTTGAGGTCACCATACTAATAAGTAGCTAAGCAATTAAACATTACAAATCCAATCAATATATATAGGTAATAATAATATTCTATTAATCACTAATTGGAATTTTGCCTACTTTCGATGTAATGACCCAATTTTTTTTAATTTTATTTTAAATAGTCAGCACATAATTTAATTGAGCAAATTTTTGAATTTGATTGCCGTGTAAATTCTGTGCAAAAGTAGTTTGGTTTTGTATAGTTCCTGATATATGTTGTTCCCATATGAGTCTAGCACATTGGATAAAAATTTCAGAATTTAATGATGAGTATTTATTTTATGAAAATTCACGGACTGATTGGTCTTCAGTTTAATTTATAGCAGAATTTAAAATTGAGTTTTGGGTGTTCGGACTATGATTTGAGATAAATTTGTTGGGTCTATTTTGGGTATATAATTTGACCATATTTGACTTATGAGTGAGACCCATGACTTAGATTTAATTTAAATTGAGTTTGTTTAATGACTTACGTTTAACTGTTTGGTCATTTTAAAATGTGATTGGTAATAACCACCTTGGGAGTTGTTATTATTTATTATATAGGATTATAATAAATATTTGATAGTTGATTTTATAGTGTGTACCATATGGTGAAAAATTATATATTTTTACAGTAAATAAAATGGGTGTATATTTCATGGTGAGCGAAATATTATATTTTGTGATGTGTACAAGCAAACGAAATATATTTTGTAGTGAAGAAATAATGATATCATTTTATAAATTAGGTTACAAAATCTTATAAAGTTGCTAATTGTACTTTTAATTATATACATAGAGAGATGGATATATATATATATAATAAAATAATAATAATAATGAGAGAGCCCATGTGGGGCTATCCCCATTCCCCCTTGCTTTTATTTGTTTCCTTTTATTCTTGGCAAAGAACATATCTCTCTCTCTCTCTCTTTCTACTCCCTCATTTCTCTCATCTTTCTCTAAACACTACCACAAACCCTTAATTCTTTTCTTGATCTAGCTAGATCTGTTGAGTTTTTGACCATAGTTCTTAAGGTCAAATTGAAGAACACTTCAAGAATTTCGTTTTGATTGGTGGAGATCGAATTTCGGCAACGTCGAATTTTAGAGTTTCATTCATTTTCTCTCCTAAGCTTGAGGTAGGGATTTTTCCTACACTTCTTTAGGTACTTTTACTTGATTATAGGGAGCTTAGAGTTGTATATAATTTAATTAGAATTTTTGGAGAATTTGTGATTTATTTTCTTAAAAGAGAAATTTTGAAAAAAATAAAAAGTTGATGCTCAAATTGCGTGTTTTCCCTAGATAAAGTAGAGGAAATTTATAAGTTTGCCTCTAATTTGTCATTCCCCGATTTTCAAAATATTAATAAAGCAAAATTTAACTAATTTAAGCTTGATATTTTCATAGAAACATTCTTGTTAACCTTATTTTTTTTCAATGTTAACGGTATTGAGGAAATAGAAAAGTGTATTCAATAAAATGCATCTTTACAATACAATGAGAGGCGTATATATAGGCAAGGTAGAGTGGTCACCAAGTAAGAGTGGTCACCAAGAAAGCTAACAATAGAAATATCCTAATATGGTAAAACCTAATTACAGTATCGAATATATATAGTGAATATAATATATATATATACAATATTCACTAACAGTCTCCCTTAAACTCAAGGTGGTTGCAAAGAGACCAACTAGAGTTTGGAAAGAGAAACTAGAGAAAATAAATAAAATAAAATAATAATGCTGGAAGACAATTTATGGTCATGCCTAACCGTTGTAGGAGTAGCCGAAACTAATGACGGAAGATAGTTTATGGTCGTATCAGACGGTTGTGTGAGCAATCGGAGCTAATGTCAGAAGACAGTTTATGGTCGTACTAGACCATTGTAGGAATTGAGTGTACCAAGGAGCAACTTAAGACAGAATGCACCAGGGGCCGGCTTAGGTAGTGTGCCAGGGGACAGCTTAGGTGGTGGTGCGCTAGGGGGCGACTTGGGTCGTGCGCCAAGGGACAGCTTGGGTGGTTCGTATGGTGTATCACCTTGCTCACCATGATATAAGTATATTGGCCCCCCCTCCCCCTCCCCCCTCCCCCTCAAACTCAAATAGGTTTGAAGATAGAAACCTATTTGAGGTCAAAATAGAGGAAAAGACAATGGAGCGGAAGGGAGAGATCATATTCTAAAATAAAAAAAAATTATTTGTAGAAAGGAATTTTTATTTTAATAGTGGGACAAGTCCATGTGATTGAGTTGAAAAACATATTGTTTTGTTTTGTTTGAATAGTAAGTGTACGAGAGAGAGAGAGAGAGAGAGAGAGAGAGAGAGAGAGAGAGAGAGAGAGAGAGAGAGAGAGAGAGAGAGAGAGAATTTTGGATGGGTTAATTAAAAAATTGTGGGTTTGGGGGAGTGTAGGATGGGTTTGATTAAAAAAATGAGAGTGTAGATTAGAGGGGTAAATCTAAGAGAGGGAGAGGAAAGATCTTGAATGTGGGCTAGTGGTTGAGCAATAGCGAAGGACAGCGGCAATGGGCCAAAACTGCCAGTGTGATGGCCGAAGCTTTAGCTGGCGTGATGGAATAGATGTCTGAGGTAGAGGCAGTGGTTGGAGCTGAGGTGAGTAATGGCAACAATGGTTGGAGAAAGAGATGAATGTGTGACTGTGAGATACTGAAGTTCAAGGATTTAGGGGTTTGAGATGAAAAGATAGCAAATAGGACTGAGATCCGGCGAGCGGCCAAGGAAAGGTTGTAATATGTCTGATACCATGTTAACAGTATTGAAGAAATAGAAAAGTGTATTCAATAATGTGTCTCTTTACAATACAATGAGAGGCCTATATATAGTCAAGTAAGAGTGGTCACCATGAAAGCTATCAATAAAAATATTTTTTAGATGGTAAAATTTAATTACAGTATCTGATATTTTTTTTTTTTTGATCAGCAAAGAAAAGGCTTTATTGATGAAGAAGTAAAATTATAAGCATAACTTATATCAACAAAGGAGGGAAGTGCACAAAGTATCATAATTAGAGTCGACGATCCCAATCAGATTGGCACTGAAAAACGAACGCAATCCTATGCTAGCACTTGACCCAAGAATTGGAGAGGGACCAATCAAAGGAAAAACAAATCACAAAAAAACAACAAACAAGGATCCCACTCAATCATTTTACTTGCTCATATTTACTTAAATTGTCAAAAATCTGATTTACATTGTAAAACGTGTTTGGAGGCCAATATTTTATTAAACTCAAAAATATATTCTATTTTTTCTTGTTAACCTTGTCTTGCTATGAAATGACAAAATCAATGATTTTCAAGTATAGTGAGCTTGCATTAGAAAACATGTATAGTTTTATGAAAAATGATATATAAGTCCACATTTTCGACTCATTTTTTAGATCTAATGACATGTAAGTGATGTGATTAGTTAATAATTAGAGAAGATATGAGAGAGAATATTGTCTTAAATATCTTAATTGATTGTCATATCATTGAAATTAAGAAGTGGGTCTAATTTTTAAACTTGTATAGTAATACTCTAATTTTATAGTTTTTGAAGAAAATAATTTTAATTTAAATAACGATGAAATTCACTTTAGATCATGGCTAAGTGGTTAGCAACTTCATTATCTAAACCACACTCAACACAAACAGAATTGAAAATTCTGCTATGTTATTTTCAACATTAAACGAATGATATTTAATGGATTTTTTCAATGGAAATAAACTATGTTGTGTTTAACTATATTTGTAACCCTGTGAATGGACTTCATAGGTTAAATTATATACCATTGAGCAATTGTTGATCGCTCAAATTGATAACGTGATAGAGATATGGCCTAGGGAACTTCAACCTAAAGTGAGAGACGTGATTATTTGGCGGTGTCCTAAGCTATCGAATATTCTTTTTCCATCCAATGTGATTAAGGGCATGCAGAGTCTTGAACGACTTATGGTGATGTGGTGTCAATCTGTGGAAGTAGCATTTAATCTTGAAGGAATAATTGTTAGGGAAGGCTATCCAGATATCGTACTCCCTTTCGTTAACAAAATTGGTCCTACGTTATCTACCAAAGTTGACACATGTTTGTAAGAGCAACTTACTAAGAATTCCAAGCTTTCAGAACCTGACATCCTTAACAGTAATGTGTTGTAGCAGTTTGAGATATATATTCTCATCTTCTCAAGCCGAACTTCTTGTGAAACTACAAGAAATAACTGTAACTGAATGTGGTGTGCTGGAAGTGATTGTTAATGAGGAACCAAAAATAGATGATGAAGTTGCAACAAATATAATCATGTTCCCTCAACTAAATAGTCTCAAACTCTGTCATCTGCCAAACTTCAAGAGTTTATGTCCGCAAGATTACACATTTGAAGGATCATTCATCAAGAAGATAAAAGTAATCAACTGTCCCAACATGAGGGCACTCCCTTCAGCATTGCAGCGCATGCTAGAGCTACAAGAGAGCAATGTTCGAAAAGTGGACTTTTTTAACTCAGCTCAACACCATCTCTTGGATAGAAAGGTAAGTGAGCTGTCTTAAAATTATAGCAACAATGATTCATCCCACTAAAAACACCACCACTAATAGCACTAATGCATTAAAAAAGTAAAAAAAAAAAAAAAAAAATACAACTTCAAGACCAAAACATCACATCATTACTGGCGGGACCCACTGCCACCTAATTAGTGGGAGCACTAATTAGTGCTCCAAAGCATTTTTCAAAATTATAGTATTCAACATTAACAACCCATTCTTTCAAAGAAAATATTTCCAATATCCATTAAATTAAGGATAAACCTCTAAATGTTTGAAGAGGAATGAATTGTTGGGTACACAAAATCAAGAGAATAAACTCTTTAGCATTGATGCGGTCAAAGATTTTGTGAAGAAAAATAATCCATTCTTTAAAAAATAAAAATTAAACATAATTTTTTGGGGTTATTACATCCCAGTGGATGTTAGGGGGAAAAAAAAAAAAAAAAAGAAAAGTCTGTGAAAAAGTTTACAATTTTGATTATTAATATTTATAAAGTTTTTCACTAATTTGTAATTATTTTTTAAAACTCCATTGATATGATATTTTCCCTAATTTTTTTTCTAGAATGACATAACGGTGGTATTTTTTGTAATTAAATGTCATTTTAATGAGCAAATGATTTTAAAAGGACAAGTCTCAGTGCAACCACATTATTCTGTATACAAATGTTATATGTTTTTTTCTGTTTGTATATCATTATTCTTTTGTTAATTGTTCCCAGTTCCCAAATAAATGGTGTTAACACTAAGGGAGTGTTTGTTTGGACGGACTAGATATGGGTGGATTGCAATACAATAGAATGTTAGTCCTAAATAGATAGGGGTGGATTGCAACACAATAAACTGGTAGTCCTAAATAGATAGGGGTGGATTGCAATACAATGGACTGTTAGTCTTAAATAATTAGTCTCTAGACTATTTTGTTAAAAATGATGTGTATTTGACTATTAGTTACATCTTCATTTTCAACCAAACAATGGATTAGTAAATATGTCACTAACACAATTGAGGTGATAACAATTGCAGTTTAGTTTAAGCACCAAGGGAATACTTGATGTCACAGGAATAGATGAGCCAACTGATGTATGGCACAATCAACTTGAAGTCGGATGCCTTGACAAAGTAAGATTCATGTGGGTCCAGTTTTGTGGGAAATTATCAAGTGTTGTCTTGTTCAAGTTAATGCATAGGCTGCACAATATACAAGGGCTAAAAGTATGGTGGTGTGATTCACTAGAAATGATATTTGGTCTCTAGGAAGGGGTATGCGCTGATGTTGCTGAGAAAGAAACATTAATCACTCAGTTAAGCAAATTGAAATTGAAGTATTTGCCCAAGTTGACGCACATATGGAAGAATATTTCCCAACAAACTCATTGTTTTGAAAATCTAAGATTTCTAACAGTGCAGCACTGTGACAACCTGAGATATATATTCACAATTTCCATGGCCAAAGTTCTTGTGAATCTACAAAATCTAACAGTTGAACATTGCGAGAAGGTAGAAAAGATTGTCACCAGGGAAAACGAAGAAGAAATCTTTTCGCGAGAAAATATGGTTGTCAAGCTTAGAAATCTTCCAAGTCTCGTGTGTTTTGGCCCCGGGTGTAAATGATACTGAAATTCCAATCGTAACAGCCAAAGCAAGATTCTGCCCCAAATTTCCAGGTAAAACTCCAATTCATATGTTTGCAAGTTTTCGACGAACTCAAGAAGGCAACTTCACTACTCAATTTTTTAGCTATACATCTTACAGCTTAGAAAAAAGTAGTTATGATAAGGTAGTATTTGATTCACTGAAATAAAAGATTGAAATGGAATAATCATTTCTTAACCTCTTTATGAAATGATCATTCTTTTATAATAGTAAACAATAATTTTATTTATAATATATTTTATATTATATTTTTAGTACACCAAATATGAAAATATATGTTCTAAATGACCATTCTATTTCATTTAATTTTAAATGTCCAAACATAAGATAAAGGAACACAAACCTATGTCATGTCCAATGATAATTGGACAATGCTAGGACATAATATTCTACATAATCTCAAACATTACTAATGAATATGGTTAAACTTTAGGGAAAATTACAATTAGGTGCTTATAAGTTTGCAAAATGATAATATTTATTTATTTATTTTTATTTTATTTTATTTTTGACAAAGTTAGGAAATTTGCAAGTTAGTAATTAGATTAGAGTTAATTGCACTTTTAACTCTTGTAGTTTAACCAAAATTTCAGTTTGGTCCCTATGATTTCAATTTGAACAGTTTCATCTCTATACTTTGAATCTAGTTCTTCTATTTAAATTGGAAGTTAAAATTAATGATTTTGGAACACTTGTTAGTCTTTTAAATGTACACATAGAAAAAATTAACGAAAATTTGGATGAGAGAACCAAATTGAAACTGGAATTAAGATGTAGGGATCAAAGTAAAATTTGAGTCAAATTATAAAAATGAAAAATAAAATTGACTTCTAAAAATATTTTTACAAGGTAAATACTAGTCAGTCAAAAGGGTGAAATAAGGTACTAAACCTAACCACATAGCTATCTCACTAACGACCATGGTGTATCCAACACGGTAATACTACAAATTTAGACTTAAGTACATACATTTATCATTTTGTGATTCAGATATATTCCACATATGGATCACATACTACACAAATTCAATCTCAACTACACATTTTCATTCTAGGTAAATTCGGCATAGTTAAGTGGAGTTCATATACTTATTGGTGTCCAGCAAGAAGGAAAATCCCTTATGGAGGTGGTGCAAGTATTTTTTTTAAATATATTTTTATAGTAAATATTATGTAATTTTTTAGTAAAATTACAATAATTTGTGAGTCAAAAATAAAATTGGATATTTTTGTAATGTTTAACTTTATTTTTTAACAATAAACTCTCGTAATTGTACCAAAAAATTACATAAAAATTGTCACAAACTGTCATAATATATACCAAAAAAATATATAAAAATGTGCACGGCACACACCCTATCCCATACTTGAGATACAAATTATGTTAGCAGCACTGAACTTTGTATTTAAGAATTAATAGTATATATATATATTCTTAAGATGGGTCATACAATGCACACCTATTTTTGGAGTATGTACTATATGCAAATTATGATAATTGTGGTATTCATATTACAAATATCATAACTATTAATCACTTTTAGTCAAAATTAAAAGAAAAATAATGGGTCCTAACCAAAAACCTCTTGAGACATAACTAAAGATCTCATTGGTCATAATTGAAATAGTAACCACAATATGTCATAATTAACATCACAATAAATATCATTTGAGGTATAACTAAACTTTTTTCTATCACAACCAAAATAACAATTACAATAAGTCATAACTAAATCGTAGCCAACACTACAATGAATCATACCTAAATCATAACAAAAAATCACTATTGATTATAACTAAGAATCACAAAATTCATAAGTAAACATTTTGTTTTGGACAAACTTCACTTTACCCCCTGTAATTTGAGTCATGTGCGGTTTACCCTCTAACATTTGAAAATAATTACATAATCTCCACATAGTTTGTGGACTAAAGTGCACCGTTAAATATTTTGTTCAACTTAACACCAAGTGTGAAATACGTGGAAGACATAAAGGGGTTATATGTTAATTTTCAAATTTCACGGGGACAAATCTCACATGCAATAAAGCACAGGGGATTAAAGTGCATTTTACCTTCTAAACAAATGAAGAAAATATAAAGGTATTTTAATCTTTTTTATTAAATCGTTAACGGGTCTAACGATGCACTTTAGTCTACAAACCACAAGGGAATTATGTTATCATTTCTAAACGTTAGAGGGGTAAACCACTACAGGAAAAAGGGGTTTATGTGGCGTTTTTTTAACGACGCATTTTTAAACGTCATTTTTTTTAAATATTTAACGATGTTTTAAGAAACGTCGCATATTTGTTTAACAAAACGACACCGTTTTGTTATAGGAGGCGTTTAAAAATGCCTTTTCAAACCCTAATTTTGAATCTGAGACTCACTTAACACCCAAATCTCTCTCTCTCCTCTCTCTCTCAAAGCGATTTCGAAGCTCCACCGCTTGTTCATTCTCAGAGTGAGGTAGCGAGGACCAACGAAGGTTCAAAATCTCTCAGTGATTTCATTGCTAAATCTACTTTCTCACTCTAAACCTCTCTCTCTCTCTCTCTCTCTCTCTCTCTCTCTCTCAACCCTCTCTAAACCTTTATCGGAGCGATTCAGAGATTCATCTCAATGATTTCATCTCAGAGATTCAGAGATTTAGAGCGATTTCATCTCAGTGATTTCGTCGCAGAGATTCAGAGATTCAGATCGGTCTCCACCATCTGCACCATCGTCTGCACCATCGTCTGCACCATTGTCTACTAAGGTGAGCTCCACCGTCTCTCTCTCTCTTTCTTTGTTTTAGTGATTGATGAGTTGTATGTGCTCTGTTTCAGTAATTGTTTTTCACTGATGAGTTTGTTAGGATCAAACACACCCAGAAAAAATTATCTCACACACACAGAGAAGATAATATTTACGTGGTTTGGCCTAATGCCTACATCCACGGACAGAAATGAGAATTTTTCACTAAAATGAAGCAAAATACAAAATAGAGGAGGAGAACAACTCTTCTCACTCAACTCACAGCTCTCTCTCTCAAATTTCTGATACCAATCACCCTCTCCCTCCCGTCTCTATTTATACACAGAGAGTAAGGGAGAGGAGACAAACTCACCACCATTTTCTACCTTCTTTAATGGTGAGAGTCAAACAATGGCTACAACGGGAAGAGAATGAAGAAGTGCCCAGCTTAGACCTTCACTTCACCTGTGGTGGAAGTCCTTGCACGCCATCCTTCCTTGACTCTCTCTTTTGCTTGCATGGAGTTGGAACAATAATTGGCCTGCAGTATGAGGATCACCCCTTTTACATGGGGTGTCCTCCAATAGAGTTGTATATGCTCTGTTCCATTGCCTTTTCTTTGTTTGGTTGCTGAGAAAACTGGGAAAAAATATTAAAGAATATAAATCTGGATTGTTTTCTTTTTTCATGCACTTGATTTTGCTGTAATTTCAGTTCTAGCCTAAGAAGCACGGACACCTCTCCGGAGGCTACGTATCAGTGTCAGACACGCGTCGGACACCGACACGCGTCGGACACGCGGTTGACACGTGTCTGACACGTCTGCAGAGGTGTCCCATTTTTTTTCATTTTTTTTGTTTTCCGGACACGCTCCGGACACGTCCAGACACGCGACGGACACGCGCGGGGGTCGAAAACATGATTTTTGAAACTTAAACAGGGTCAAAGCTTAGTTGCAGGAATCAACGAATCTTCGTAAGAAAATAAAAACCCTAGATCAACAAAGAGAGAAAGAGGAGAAAGAAAGTGAAGAACCTGAAGATCGCAGTTCGTCTCCTCTCGCAGATCGCAGATCGTCTGTCGCAGTTTGTCTCTCTCGCAGATCGCAGATCGTCTGTCGCAGTTGGTCTCCTCTCTCTCTCTCTCTCTCGCAGATCGCCTCTCTGGCCTTCGTCTCCCCTTCGAATTCCTGAGTCTGTCTCTCTCTCTCGCAGATCGCCTCTCTGGCCTTCGTCTCCCCTTCGAATTCCTGAGTCTGGATATATACCTAATATATATATACCTTATATAAGTGAGATATATATATAAGATAATAAAACAAATAAAATATTTAACTAAATATAATATATATATATATATATATAAACCATATTAAACCTTTAAAGAAAAACTAAATATAATATATATATATAAAACATATAAAATTTTTATATAAATATATATATTTAAAAAATAAAAAAATAAAAAATATTAACACATTATTATTTAATATATATCATATATATACATATAAATATATAATAAAAAAATAAAAATATTAATATATATAATCTTTATAATATATTTACATAAAAAAAACATTAACACTACAAATAGTATATATTTTTTAATTTTACATATAATATATAAATAAAATTATATATATTAAACGTGTCCCCAGCGTGTCGTGTCCCCCATTTTTTGAAAAATTACGTGTCCGCGTGTCTGTGTCGTGTCCGTGTCGTGTCTCGTATCCGTGTCCGTGCTACTTAGGTGAAGGTACAGTTTGTCCTTTCATGGTTTTGTTTACTGGTTGCTTGAAGACAAATGAGCTTGGGTTGTTGTCCACTTGTTTTTTGTTGGTAAATATGCAATATGTTGTTGAGAAGGAACTAAAAGGACAGAGTAACATATTAGGGCTTGTTTGGCAGTATTTACTTATTTTTATTTCTCATTTCAAGATGTTCTTTTATTCTTTTGGGCTGATTTTTATTTATTTTTCCTTCGAGTAATACTTTACAAACAGAAATGATAAGGATATGGTTGATTTGGCTCCTATCAGTCCAAAATGATAATCAAAAGTGCTTATTTTCATCGTTTTGAGAGACGATTCAACAAAAATTTACCATTTTTAACATTTCCTTTGAGATCACTTTCATTTCATTTTAGCAAATCTGCACATAACCACACATTTCTGTAATTTTTCTTTTTATTTTTTCTTTTTCCTATGTCAAATTTGCCTTCATAGTGCTGGTGGTACCTTTGCATTGTACTCCCTACTCTGTTGGCATACTAGACTTAGCATTCTACCAAATCAACAAAGATCAGATGGTATCTTTGCATTGTCCTCACTCCTGCAGTATCAGGTAGCTTGATCTGATGCAACCTCTTCGATACTGTTTACTTTGAGTCTTTTATGTCTCACCTGGATCCTTTGAATTCCAACCATTCTTTGGGGTGTGATTGGATCTTAGAAGCTACTTCATTCACTTTTCCCTTTCCATTTCTTTTCCCTCCACAAATTCAAGATCCAAACACAACCTAAGTCAACACTACAGGGTGTGGGGTGTACACATAACTTTAGTAGCTTATCCTTATGCAATTGCATTCCATGTCGTATAATAAGTTGTAAGTTCAACTAAAACCATTAGACTATCCATGTCATAGACATAGTACTTTCTTGTTTCTCGCATTATCTGATATCAATAATGGTTGTGAACTCCCTAATTCAATAATTCAATTCAGCCAATCAACCCAATATTTCCTCAAGAAAGGATAGGCTTGATATGAACAATGATTGCATTTAAATAATATAATTATTTATTTGCTCAAAATCTTGTGTTTATGTAACCTATGCATAATACATATAATTGAGCTCTACTTCTATCCTTCTGTATTTGACTTGGATAGTTGAAGATCTCTCAAAATTCTCTGAAGCAGACTGTTTGTTGGTGATTTTTCTCATGGAGATATATCTGCATCTAGAATCTGGATACAGCCAAGACCACAATCTAAGTTGAATTTACTCTTTGATATGGTCAAACTGAATTTCTATTGATTGTTAGCATATTCATGCTGCACGAAAAATTTATGGTGGTAGAGTAAAGAACCTTGATCGAAGATTGTAGTATTAGGTAAATTTGAAATTGGCAACAATTGCATTAACAACTAAGAAACATGGACACGGACACAATTTAAATATCTATTTTAGAAAAGTTGAATTTTGTCTCTGTATGTGTCTGAAAAATGTGCTTTATATATGAATTCTATGATGGATATCTTCTTTTATTTTCCCTAAATATCTATTTTAGAAATGTTGAATTTGCAAGATAACAGAGCCGTTCTGCAATTAAGAGATTTGGATGTTTCCTTTTTTCAGTTCTTTCAGCAGTTTCTGGCATTAAGCTTAAATTCACAGGACTTCATGAGAGTAAGTTTAGTTTGCTTTGCTACAATTTAAAGTATTTAACCATTGAATGCTGTCAATATCTGATAGATTTTTTGTGTATTTCTTTTGTTCCAGACTATATTGTTATAATCTCATGTGTCATTTTAGTGGGGCTTTTCTCTCTTCAGCATCACGGAACACATAGAGTTGCTTTCATGTTTGCTCCAATTGTCAGTGTGGCTTCTCTGTATCGGTGGCATAGGGACATATAACATTATCAAGTGGAATCCATGTATATTTCACGCACTTTCTCCAATTTACATGTTGAAGTACCTCGGATGCACCAACATTGAAGGTTGGGTGTCCTTAGTGGGAGTGGTTCTGTCAATCGCAGGTTTTTTTTTTTTGTTGGGTCACGCTTCTGTTACAAACACAGCCATATACTTAATGAACAAAGCTATGGAAACTTATTTTTCTCGAATTACTGTCTCAGGTGAGGAGGCAATGTTTGCTGATTTGGGCCATTTTTCCCCGCTGTCAATTAAGGTATAATTTGTTTGCGCTATAAATATCTCACATTAAAGCCTTAAAAGTATAAAAGAGAAGCTGCATCAAAAGTTTATTTTAAATATGACCTTGATGTTGTAGCACTTTGTGTTCATATTCCAGTTAGCTTTCTGTAACAACCCTCATTCTTGACTTAGCTATATTTGCATACATCCATGTATGACCTTGTCTTGATATGTTACATATCTTGTTAATCTTGTTTCGGCTTGCCTTGTTTGAGTATTGATTTCTTGATCTTGTTCCTTGCTTGGTGTGTGTGGCCGAGGTCAGCTCAGCCTAGTTCATTTTTGGAACCTTTGTACTTAGAACTATTTTGGAGTTGTCTAATGACCTCCACCTTAACCTCGGCGTGTTTGCCGAGATGTTTAGAACCGAGGCCGAGAAGTGTACCTTCCAGGCCGAGATGTATTGTACTTGGTGTTTTGTTCCAGGGCAGGTGAGACTTAGCCCGAGGTGTGGCACGACTTAGTAAAGTGTCGTCCTCCCTAGCCGATGTCTTTGTTACGTTTTGCCGAGGCTTTGTCTTTAGCCGATGTCCTTGGTTGCCGATGCGCTGTGCCTCAGCGTGTTGTGTATGCTTTGTCAGTGACTTGTCTTATCAATCAGTCACCTTTTGAGTTGAGCCAACCTGGTGACGCCACGTGTCCGAGCTGTGTGTATAGACAGCCGGCAGACTTGGAGACAAATCATTTTGTCTCAAATCTTTGTTTCTAGAGAGAGAAGCTCTCAAAGAAGAAGAACTCTAGAGAGAGAAGTGGAGTTCGAGCTTGATCTTGGAAGATCAAACCGTTAGATTTGAGCCTTGAGGTGAGATTCTTGCTCTACTTGATTTGTTCTTATTGGTTATCAAGCTGCATTGCATGATTGAGTTTGTTTTGCATGCCATGCAACGATTTGAAGTTGGTTTTGAATGAAAAAGATGATGTTCATGTGTTCTTGAATAAAGTCTTGTTTTGATCCGAAAGTTTGGAACAAGAACCATGTTTTTGTGTTTGTTCTTGCATGTTTTCTTGTACGGGTACCCAGGTCCATGTTTTGAGCTCTTTGCATGGGATCTCAGATTTTGAATATACTAGTTATGATTCCAGCATGCATGTTCTTGATGTTCTTGATGATTTTGTCCTTTGCATTCTTCAAAGGGAAACCCAGGTTTTTCCCGATTTCGTTTTGTATGTAGCCATCGGGTTCACACCTCGGCGAGAAAGTGTGGGACCTCGGCTAAACCTGGATAGTACCCAGTGTATTTCCATGAGATGGAAAACGGCGTCTTGACTCTTGACATGCTTTGCTTTGCTTTTGACTTGGATTCGGTGAGAGTGCCGAGATCATTATGTGCATATGAAGCTTGTTTTGAGAATGTGATTTGCCTTGTGATTGTCAGGACCTTGATCTTTGCTTTGAGCCTTCACCCGAGAAGACCGAGGTGAGTGGTGCTTCTAGTAAAGCTATGTTAAGCTGTTTTGATAAAATCTTGCTTTGCTTGTTTTGATGAAAGCATTTGTTAAAGCATGAATGATGAGCCTATTTTTAATGTATCTTGCATGAACTTTGTTTTGATGCTATCTTTGGAAAGTCCCTTGGCTGGAGGACTATAATCTTTCGCAGCACTAAGTGTAAAAGTCCCTTGGCTGGAGGACTATAATCTTTCGCAGCACTAAGTGTGAAAGTCCCTTGGCTGGAGGACTATAATCTTTCGCAGCACTATGTGTAAAAGTCCCTTGTGCTGGAGGACTCTAAACTTTCGCAGTACCCTTGTGTAAAAAGGATACGGTTCTTTCTTGGAAAAGCTAAGGTGTTACTAGGGGCTACGGGCCTAAGTAACACAAGTCCCTTGTACTGGAGGACTCTAAACTTTCGCAGCACCACCTTGTCAAAAAGGGCTACGTGCCTAAGTGACACAAGTTCGCCGAGAAGAATGGCCACGGGCCGAAGTGAATGTGAGTTTGTTAAAAAGGGCTACGGGCCTAAGTGACACAGTCCCTTTGTGTTGGAGGACTTTAAACTTTCGCAGTACCCTTGATTAATCGATCACGGATCGCCTTGTTTAGCCACTGACGGTTTACCGCATGGAACACTTGTTCGGAAAGCTTGTTTTGTGTTTGGCCGATGTCAGTGAACATCCCTTGAGATTTGGTAGATGAATACGGTTCATCCCTTGGTTTGATAAATCTTGATTTGTGTTTTGCCGATGTCAGTGGACATCCCTTGAGACTTGTAAGATTTGATAGATGAATACGGTTCATCCTTTGATTTGATGGAGTTTGATGTATTTGTTTGGAAATACCTCGGCTAATCCTTGTGTGGTTTTGGCATGTTTTGTTGAAAAGACTTCGGCTGTTATTCATGCAAAACCTTTATTATTAGTACCATTCACTGAGTTTCCATACTCACCCCTCTATATATATGTAGGTGATGAGCAGGTCGGCGGCGACGCCTAGATGTATTTTGCAGCTTGGTTTTGGAATCTTGTGATGTCGGCATAACTTGTTATACGTCGGCTGTTTTGTATTCATGTCGGCAATTGTATTTACATCGGCAGATCTTGAAAAATATGCTTCTTTGGCTTGTAATCTTTTGTAATGGCACATGTCGGCTTTAGAAGCCTTTTGGTCAAGATTTGTATTATGTATTTTAATTATCAGACTGGTAGTGAATTTGTTATGAGTGCCATATCATTTGATCTATGCACAGCTCTTATGGACCATTTATATTTGATTTATTGCTTCCGCACTTGTAAGCCCCATATGTTATACTCTGTTTGTGTTTGATCTTGTAAGTTGGCCTTCGGTAATTACGGATTACTGGCCATCACGGCACCATCCTACTAGGGGCGGGTTGGGGTCGTGACACTTTCACATTTTTTGTATATCCTTGTTTGGTTCTTGCACATCATGACTTTTAATTCCTGGTTTTAAATTTTTATCTTTGAGACATCACATCTTGCACCTGCAGTGGGCTTATCTGTAGGTCAATCTTCAATTGCTGATGAAATTTCTGAACTTAGTAAGACACCTAAGCTTGAGGCAGGTATCTGTTATGATGCAGAAGATTTTTTGCTGGATTTAGAAAGGTTTTACACTTGAGCATCTTTGTTATCTGGTAAGTAGTAGATTGTGTTGATTTCACCTTTCACATATGATTCTGGGGTAACTTTTATTCCTTGCAGCATTCCATTTTCTGAATCTGATCTGTGCAAGGCCTCTGAATCATTGAAGAGAGTTGCAGCGGTGGTTTTGGCAGCTCATGACTAAATTGAAGAGTGCACATCAGATCTCATTTTATTTTTCCAATGATCTTTCAAACATTTCTTTGACTGCGTCAACAGAAAAACCTGGGAATTTTTTGTTTCTTGGTTGATGCTTTCATAGTACTTGTATGTACAATTAGTTTGAATTGCATTTTTTGTACTGATCTGTTTTGTAATAACTTTCAACTTACCACCAGGCACTAGTTTAACTTTATTTCATCTTAGAATTGAAATATTTTTGCATATTGAGAAGCATGAATTGATCCAGTATTATGTTTACATAAATTTAGTCAATATATTGAATATTTTTCATCTTTATCAAAAGTATTTTTTTTAGTTAAATCTCAAAGAATTAGTACAATTTCAAAAAAAATAAATAAAAATAAAATGAAGCTATAAGGGCGTTTTTAAATGCCACTATAGAATAATGCCAACGGTTATATTTTTAAAATAGAAAAGATCTATCACGACGTTTTTAAAACGTCGCTAAATGTGGTGTGGTGTGACGTCATTGTACAGTTATGCAGCAAATTTAGTGGCGTTTTTTAAAATGCCGCCTATACTAATATACCGACGCTTTTAAAGCGTCATAAAGCTATAGACAGCCGCATCTTCGACGTTTGGTACTAAACGTCACAAAAACAATTAGCAGTGTTTTTGATAGCTATAGCGGCGTTTTTTAAACGCCACTAAAAGCCTAATTTTCGGCAGTGAACCGAATATAACCTAAACTATAGGAGGTAAAGTGAAGTTTACCCTTTTTCTTTCGAATGGGATAATTTATAGAATTCTCTCTTCAGATATGCTTCATGCCACCGGCAATTGTTTATAGTATAGACGATGTGGCTAGGTTGATTATTTTACAAACAAATTGATTTTTACTTCATCAACATTGTCAAACATTAACATTACTCTCTCTTTAATTACTACATAGGCAATGAGGATGGAGTTGGCTTGGACTTTAAGTATCTCGACAATGACTTTTTTGATCAAGATCTTGACGTTGATGATTTTGTCGAAGATGACTTTGACGACTTTGTCGAAGAAGATGACTTTGATGACGATGACAATAAACAACGTTGTCAGGTATTAACAATTGATCTTTAGAGGAAAGGTTTATGCATACATATACCCCATTGATCCACACACACACACACACACAAAAAGGGTCATTGCGCAAAATGTTAGTTCTTCTTGTTTTTACCAATTAACTTTATTTTTGAGGAATGCTAAGTACGGAAATTTTATGGTTGTGTGTACTATATGAACTTTTAGTTACAATTTATGTGTCATTTGTTATGACCTATAGTGTTGTTAGTTATGACACATTGTGATGTTGATTATGATATTATTTTACTTATGATCTAAGAGTTGTTTGGTTATATCTCATGTCATGTTTTGTTGTAACTCAATTTTTTATTTTTTTTTTTAAGTTATGACTCTCATGGTATTGAGTTATGCCATTTATGATAATCAAAATCATGAATGACATAACTTGCATATAATGTTTTTCTTCCTATTCCGATATGTTCAGCTTTAGACATATCACAAAGGATTATCCAGTTCAAAAATGCAATCATTCTTCCCACGAAAATGTAGCTAATTTTGTTTCTTTTTTTTTTTTTTCCTCGCTCGAGAACTAGCAAGTTGTCAGTTGGGGGGTGTGATTGAGGCCGAAATGTATACCATTGAGGCCGATAATTGAGATTTCTTAATCCTCTTCTTGTTGCAACTTTGTACATTTTACTTGTGTTGATGTGAATCAGGTTGGATGCGTTTGAAGTACAAAAACGAGCCAAAAAGTGATATTTTAGCTAAAAAGCATGCACTGCACGTGCGGAGGGTCATTCCTGCACATGCGGCCCCCCTTCCTGAAGATCAAAATGGACTGCATAATCCACGTGTGAAGCCGCACACGTGCAGCCAAAATTTCCTGCACTCGATTTTCGTGCATGTTTTTTTTCCCCCTTTCTAAAGTCATCTGTTTTGCTAGAAAAGCATGAGAGACGGAAAAGAAGACTATTCTCGAGTTTGAAAATTCTCTGAAAAAAGGGCAATGGAGGCTAGGGTTTTGGAGTTGAAGGATTGGAGGTCTTCCATGGCGGCTTCTTCTTCATCATTTTTCCATTCCTCCATGAGCGGCTAGGCTTCTACTTTTTGTGATTGTTGAATGTTTGTCATACAATGGTTTTCTATGTGTTGTACTCAAATTTCAAGACAAGTCATATTAGGAGAGACAAGTCATGTTGATACCGTAGTCTAGAGCGAACGACTCGTACTACTTGAGATAATTCGTGCCTATACGGATAAATGTTTCAAACTTGTAGTTGCGAAACATTGAGTAGTTCAAACCATATTGCAATTAGATGCTAATGTTAAACCCTATTTATGCAACTAGTGGTGGATTATTTGTGCTAGGATCTTCCCCAAATCGAATTCTCAACCTTAATCTTTAGTGTTAATTTAATTTTCTAGTTGTTATTTTAATTCTCACTTTAATTTAATTCCCATCAATCATTCTCTTCTAAATTAATCTAGGAATCTTGCTATTCAAATTAGTTGAATTTCACATTAGTCCCTGTGGATCGATACCTAGACTTGCCATTATTCTACGGAATTTAGGTACAGTTTAGTCTTTATTTTTGGTGTGCTTAATGACCCACCATACCATTATCACCTCTCTACCACCAACCACCCTATAACCACCATTGTCACTACCATTGCCATAGCCCCCACCCACCACTATCACAACTCACACCATCGCTACCATGACTATTAGTATCATCATTTTTAGTGTCCTAACCAAATATAGGACAATGTGTTCCATGGAACACATTTTTCAAAAAATCTCATAGATTTTTGTTTCCCCTTCAAAACAGACAAAGCATAGTACATAGTAGTTTGTATATAGGCTTCTTTTTAATGAAAGAGATAAATTTTGAAATAAATTTATGCTAAAATAAAAGTACAAACAAATAGATGGAATATATATGTTTGTTTGTACTTTGTTCCTGTTTTAGCATTTTTATCCCTTACGATTTTTCTAATAATTTTCTTCTTCTTTTGAGGTTGACCTAATAACTATTTAGCTTTGCTGTTTTTTGGCATCTCTAGGTTTGTTAACTAAACCAACTAAGAAACAGCATATGTTGTTGAGACATGTGTTGTTTGTTCTTTTTTTAGTATTTTTCTTCTCTCTAGTTTCTCTATAAACTACTTAGATTTGGCTTTTTTCTTCATAGGTGATTTTCGAGGCATGATTTTCTCAAATTCTATGAGGATCAAGAAGTTGGAGAAACCAACCAAGGTTGTAGGGTGGTCTCATATATCTATGGAAACTATTTAGTTGTTATGATTACGTTTTATCGGACTATTGTCTAAATTTGAATAAGCTATTAGCTCTTACTACTTACTCTTTGTAGTGTGTGTTTTTGTTTGTTGGGTTGGGGTGATGCTGCTAGCAAAACCTTGTGAACTGGACACACTTTATTATTAGCCATGTAATAATTTATAAGTGAATTTGAAATTTGTGTTGTGTGCAATTGCACCCATGTCATGAGTAATTGTCAATATTATTGAATAAATTATAGAGGAGACTCAAAGAAGTTGCTTTTAATCTTAATGTGGGTTGATTGATTGAAAAATGGGTAGTTGCACATCTAAACTTCCAGGTTGATATTACTTTACTAGATAAACTACAGTTATACTCCCTGCAATTTAATATCTTTTGTGTTTAAGTCCTTAAAGTTTTTATTTTGTCAATTAAGTCCCTAAAGTATTAAATTCCAATCAATTTAGTCCTGAAGACAATACAAAATAAAATATAAGCATATAGGTCATATAAAATTGTTGTAAGGCCCAGATCCGCTCGTGCGTTTTAGAATTGTAGAGTCTGATTTCTCAACATTGCCAATATTAATAAATAAGCATTAAATACATCAAAGAAGTTGAATAAAATAATTTAAATATTAGTGTTGCACTATAAATAATTATCAAACAAAATAATTATTCGAAGGTTGATTCTCCAGATTTGCAGTTTTCTCTTCCGGTTTTGTGAGTTTCAATTCATTTAGTTTATTTTTATTTTTATTTATTTAATAGATTGTGTACATTCTAACTCAGATCTGGCTTCTCTCTTCTGATTTGCTGTTTTTATTAGATCTAATCATTCATCAATTGATCGATTCATTCTGTGCTGCTAAACTCGAACTCAAATCTGTAAGCTTAACTTTAATTTTGGACATGTATATATGCATTTGTTTTGTATGAACTTAGATTTTTTATTTTTCAGACTTGTTTGATATATATATATATATATAAGTGTGAGTGTGTGCGCTTTCTCTGATATTAATCTGTAAGTTGTTTTATAAAAGGAGAGTTTGAATACAATTTAGTGGACACAATGATTGATTAACTGTTGCATGATATATACATAGCTTCTCCATGCTACTTAATGAAAGAATTTATCCAAGTTTTTGAAGCTTTTACTTGGAATACCAAATTTTCAACAATAATAAAAAAAAAATAAATAAATAAATAAAAATTGCCTAAGTTGAAGAGGTTCCAGTGAAAAAAAGGGTAAAACAGAGTATATAAAAGGAGTTGTAGATGAATAAGGTTGTCTGATATGTTGTAATCAAAGGGCTTCTCAACCTTTAAAGAATGATTTCCATTTGTTTCAATAAGTAATTTTCTATTTATTTAATTTTTAGTTTTTTGAATGCTTCAATATACTGTGATGTTTAATTTTTGGTTTTGGTGCTTAGAGAGTAGAATATATCTTTGTAAACTGTTATGTTCTATCACAATGTGTTTTTTTGTTTTTGTTTCTTTCTGCTTGGTTTTCTTAGGCTTGATAAATATTTCTTTATTTCTATATTAATTTTGCTATGATCTTCTGTGCTGATGGACTAAATGAAATTCAATGATGCAATCATCTTCCTATTATGGTGTCAACATCTATCTTTCAATAAAAATGATAAATTGGCAATATATAATTTAGAGTAACAGTCTGAGTTCTTAAATGGTGCTTGTGGTCGTATATGTCCTCACATCTTGGCAAATATGTTGTTTCATTCCTATTTTACTAGTACTCAAAATAAAATAAAAATACATAGCTAGTTACTTAATCAAGAAACATGAATCAGACACGTCGTAACCAAAAGCATCCTTTTTTTTTGATCAGCGAAGAAGAAGCATACATTTCATATGAGTTTACATCAATAAAGAAGAGGAAGTGCAAAAAGCATCAGAGTAAACTACCCCAATCCCAACTAGGTTGGCACCAAGGAGGATACACTTAATCATATGCTAGCGCGACCACAAAGAAATAAAACACACCCAGCAACTGCAGCAGCCTCCACTGATGCAAGGGAGAAGCAACCACCCAGAAACTCAAGGCCCACCCCTTGTGCAAAGTCTAACTTGCTGAAGATTATGAACTAAGTCATTACTGAGTAATTGAAGGATGGGCAGCAGGTTTTAACCCACAAAGCAATCCTAATCTTAATGGATTCACACAGACCATCCAGATCCACCTGTGAACTGTTGAAGATACAATCATTTCTCTCCTTCCAAGTCGACCATTGCACAGCCAGAGGGAGTGCTCTCCAGATCATCTCCTGTTTTTTGAGCTTAATACCAGTGCACCAACATAATAAACTACTCACAGACCCAGGCATTAGCCACTATATACCCCACCAGTTTATAATTCTGGCCCAAATCTTCCAAGTAAAGGGGCAAAACAGTAGCACATGGTTGACACTCTCCACCTCCTCCTTACAAAAAGTACACTTAACTTCTATATCTTCACTGAGCACTCCAATTCTTTGGAGATAGCTAGCTGTCTTAATCCTACCTTTCCAAGCTAACCAACCAAAAAACTAAACCTTGGGTGGAGAGACATTCTTCCAAATGAAATCTGCTATTTTTCTATTAGCCACATAACTCACACCACTTGTATGCTGTGGCAACAAAGAAAAACCCTGATGCATCTGCATCCCATCTCAACCTATCACTCCTCTCTTCCCTAAGAGCAGGTGCATTGAGTAACATCTCATCCAGCCTCAATTCCTCCACCTCCCACTGAAATAGGGATCTTCTGAACCTAAGATTTCCCTCAAACTCGTTCCTCCTACTCAGCACCAAATTCACAGATTCAGTTTTGTCCATTGATAAAGAAAAAAGTCTAGGAAATTCCTCTTTCAAACAAACATAGCCAATCCATTTGTCCACCCAAAATTGTGTTCTCCTCCCATCCCCAATAACTAGACCTATGTTGCTTTTGAAGAAATCAACCAGTTCAGGTCTATACCTTTCCAGATCTGAGAAGACCTGAGATTTACAACTGGTAGTGGCCACCATCCCCATCCAGCTTCACTGTATTTGCTGCAGATCACATGCTTCCACAAAGCATCATAGTTAGACCCAAACCTCCACCACCACTTCAAAAGAAGATAATCATTTACAAGTCTGAGTCTCTTAACTCCTAAGCCCCCTTGACTTTTACTTTGTGAAATCACCTCCCAGCTGACCAGATGAATTTTTCTTCTAAGCTTATCACCTCCCTATAGGAATCTAGATTGAATTTTGTCTATTTCCTTTGCAACCCCTTCTGGCATCTTAAACAAGGATAGGTAATAAGATAGCACAGATTTTATCAAGGTCAATCTACCAGCAAAGGATAGGAACCTCCTCTTCCAAGAAGCCAACTTTTGTTTGCATTTATCAATCACTGGCTGCCATGTCCTCCTTTTCCTTGGATTAGCTCCCAATGGCAGCCCCAAGTATTTTAATGGCAGACTCTGATGAAGACAATTCAATTTGGTAGCAAACTCTTTAGTGAGCTCCTCATCAATCCCAACCCCACGTACCACTCTTATAATAATTAATCTTCAGCCTAGATAATACTTCGAAACACCTCCGGATCCTTTTGATAGCAACAATCTCCTCCCATTTTGCCTCACAAAATAAAATTGTGCCATCTGCAACCAAAAATGGATGATCCTAACCTCATTAGAGCCTACCACTACCCCTTTAATCAATCCCCTCTGCAAAGCTCTCTCCAATAGAACATTGAGACCCTCAACTACAATGTTAAACAGGAATACTGATAATGGATCACCTTGTCTCAGCCCTAAACCCTAAACCAAAAGCATCCTGATATGAGTACAAGAGGTTATATGTATAGATATATCTGTATACAAACTAATACAGAATATGAAGAAACCAATGATGAATTTCTAAGAAGGGAATAGTTGAGCACACATAGAATTGTGTACGCACAAACATGAAAAGAACCTAAGCCTGTATTAGCTAGGCAGCGAGGTGAGAAGCATGCCAGCTAGATTTGTTAAAAGCATAAACTTATCTAAAACTAATAGTTCTTTTTAAAAGCATTACTCAAACATACCCGAAGTTCATAACCAATACTAACTTTACATAGGCATATGCTTCACTAATGTATCAAATAATGCTACCTCGAATTTTATTAAAATCATAAATTTAGATAAAGGAAATGAAGAAACTGAAAAGCATGAGAGGTTAAAGAAAAATTAGAAATGAAATAATGAACAGTTTAATGTATATATATATATTTTAGGTTTTCCTTTAAGCCAATGAAAAGAAAATTCTAACACCAAGTAAAACTATAGTAAAAGTAAGAGCAGTGCTATATGATTCGCATGATTTTTCTGAATTTTTCATCCGACACCGCATGACATCCCTGTTAGGTACTTGCCATTGTAATGTTCTATCAACTGCAATCATAGAATTTTCTGCTTTGTGATCAATCAGAATAATCTGGTTCTTGTGACTTTTGAACCTGATTCCTGGGTTCTCTGATTATTTTTTTTTTTTTAAGAAACTAATGCATTGCTTGAATATATCATAATCTATCAAGAGCATTGTAGAAACTTTTAGTTTCTTCATTAATATGTTTCATGCTAGAAATGCTTCTAGTATGCTTAATAGTTCTGATTTAGATTGCACCACCGGGATGCAAAAACCATGACAGTTGTTAATTTAGCAAGTAATGATCCATGCATGCATAAATAGCCTTAGACCTGTCCAAGAATCTTCATTAGAGATATGTAGTCATCTTTGATGAAGTTCTTCTTGGATTGTCCAGTTTGGACAGTTCAGGAGCACGAGTCTATATTGTAATTAGTAGTTCCGGGTTCATGTTATTTGTTCTTGTCAAATGTAGGTTCAAATATCAAAGAAAGCAAAGAAAAAGAAGAAGAAGAAGACATAAATAGGACAAACTCAATGTCAAAGGGCCTCTTTTTTGTTGTAAGTTTGCTTAAATTTACTTAAGAATCTAGTATGAATTCTTTTTTCTCTTCTAGAATCTTGCAGTTCTTTTTTTTTTTTTTCTTTAAGATAAACAATACATATCTCATTTATATAATTATGATAATGTAATCTATTTTGCCACCAGCGTCATATATGTATGTGCTTGATGAGTTTTTTTCATACTAATCTTATGCAGGTAACTACAAATAGCTTTTGAGGAGGATCCACAGGACTTTGCTTAGGATGGGTTCTTGATTATATATATATATATATGAAAAAAGAAAAAGAAAAAAAATAGAAGAGCGTATGAGTTTTGGTTATGTGAAATATGAATTAAAATGTGTGCAAAAATCTCAAGTTCCATCTTGACCATGACATTCTATAAATGGATATTCTTGGGAGGTATCATGTTTTGTTTTTATAGTTTCTCAACATTTAGCATTTAAAAATGAAGAGGGCTTTGAATGTTGACCATTTCTAAATTTTAAGTGAGACCTCTTTCCATAGGTTGTTGAATTTTGGTCAGGCAACAATATAAAACTCAACTCATGCTTAGATATTTTTATATGTTTCGAAATAATAAGGATTGATAACAGAACAGTGGATTAATTGTTGAAAGTAGTCAACCGCTTCTATTTTATCTTCTTGATTTGCATATGTTACATTTTTTGTTTTTTCAATGCATAGTGATTTAGGAAAGAACATTTCTTGGTGCCTTATTATAATCGTTCTGATTTTCTTGGTGCATACTGTTTGATTCACCTATTTTTTAAAATTAAAAATTTGTTAATTTATTTTTGGCAGTGGTACAAGATCATTCCAGTTTCATGATGTTTTTTCTCTGGAAAATGAAGGTTCTGATGACATGACAGCCTTAGTAGATAAACAGGTGTGCTTAATAATGGATTTTCAAAGTGGAGTTGCAGATGATTCAATATAACTGTTTTCTGTTTACTTAGAGCACATACTGATGATCTGCTTATTTCTGTTTTAGATTTTTGAAATGCAAAGTTCTCGGCTTGTTTCTTATTTTTGATTGCACCTTTCTGAAAGCAAGGATTGAGTACACTATATTTTTATTTTGATGAAGCATATATATATTTCTACATCATATTTTTGGCATTTGTTCATTAGGATTGATAAAACATTTTTGTGCTCATATGCACAGCAGGTATAATTCAAGTTTGAGCCATTGATGGGTCATATTGTTGGTATTAATTTGTAATTCAAAATTGTGGTTTTGTGTTCATATGTAAAGAAATAAAGAAAAAAAAAATGGCGTTCTTGAAAAAACAGTACACCAAATGTTGTAATCATGACATCATGTCAGGCTGTTCTAGTAAAAAGAGGAAGGGTGGCGTTTTTCAAAAAAACGCCACTACGATGATGTCACCTGATGTCATTCGTTAATTGTGACGGAAATGAGCCGGAGTTTAAGATTTTGCAACGCTTTGAAAACCGCCACCTAATATTTTTATCAACGTTTTTGAAACGTTGTGAAGCTATTGTGATGGCCGCATTAATGATGAAAATATTAAACGTTGTAAAAACCTATAGCGGTATTTTTCAGGCCTATAGCAGCGTTTTTGAAACGCCACTAAAAGTCGATTTCTTGGCATTATTAAAAGTATTTAACAAAAATCAATTAAAAACTATACATGAAATTCAACATGTATTATTAGATAAAGGTAAGCAATTAGCTCTGTAAAAAATAAGTAAGAAAATAATACAGATAATTATCCTTATCCTTACAGGGAAACTCTCCAAATAAACCTTTTGAATTAATACCATCAGAAAAATAAAAAAATAGATCTAAGTAATCATAGTTTAGAAGAATTAGAAATAATTGTGGAACAAGAAAAATATAATGAAATTAAATATAAAAAATAGTCGAAAAATTGGATAAAATGGATAATTGGGTATTAGAATAAATAGATTATAGTATAATAGAAATAGCGGAAGACCTATGCAAGCAATTAGGATTAATCAATTTGGGAGAAATATACCAATTCTAAAAATATATAAATTAAATTCGTGTCTTGTATCAATCTTATATAACCTTTGGGTTATGTTTTATTTTTATATTGTCTTCAAGACTAAATTAATTCTAATTTAATACTTTAAAGATTTAATTGACAAAATCAAAACTTTAATGTCTTAAACAAAAAAAATGTTAAACCCCCTTTAGGTAAACTACCAATGGGCCATAATAACTTAACTTAATTCTCATCAAATCTTATTAAAAATAAGTCAAAGTAAAATCATTGTTAAAAATAATTTTTTGTGATTTTTTTTGCATATGTCGCTAAAAATTGATAATTAGTGACTTCTTTTTTTGTTAAGGTTTTTATAAATTGTTGCTAAAACTTACGATTAGTGACTTTTTTTGTAACGAAGTTTTCAAACTGTCGCTGAAAATCAACAATTAATAACTTTTTTTAATAATGTTTGATAAAAACTGTCATTAATTATCATATGACATATTTGTCACACCCCACTTTTTATTACTCGAAAACATTACCAAAGCCTGTAAATTTAGGTCCATATTTTTTTTTTATATAAATATTTACAAATGTCTATTACACTTGAGTAATAGAATCACAAAGATACATGTTCTCCCTCTCTCAATAAATACGACAACAATAATACATGCCAAGCTTCTGCCGCGAAGCTACAAATAAATAATTACAAATACAACTCCACTACCTTTACATCTACTAAGAAAGCTATACAAATGAACTGAAGAACTCCATAAATCTTCAATCAAATAACCCAAACTTTCTTCCTGTAAAAAGATTAAACAACGACGGGGTGAGCACTAATGCCCAGTAGAAATCTCATAGTTCTAAGTCAATAACGAACACACAGATAGAAATGATCATGCATGCGGGGTGATACAATATAGTAGGGTGACATTTCATAATCTCAAAATATCAGAAGTAAGGTATCTTTTTCTCAAAAGCAATTTAAACACTTGTAGGAAAAACCTTCAGCCATAAAAATCATCCCTTAACTTTAGAAAATCATAGATCCTTGTGAAACAACCATATTTAAGAAACAACATCATTTAACTGTTATTAACCAATTTTCCCCAAACATTTCTCAACTAATTTTCCATTGTTAATACTCTTCTTTTCCTTCCATTCTACTCTTCACTTTTAACTTAAAACCCCAAAATTTCAAGTTCCATTTCCTTTTTGACTCGCCAACAATTCTCCTATACTCATTTCACCCCGTTAATTTCACCCGCAAAGTTTCATTTCAAGATAACACAATGTTAATAAACTCTTCCAAGCCAATCCTGTTAGATAATGTCTCAATGGGACCACATAATTAAATGTGGTGTTATCATTTATAAGAAGCCTACAATTTAAGTGATTCAATTTAGTTAATAGGCTTAAGGGTATATGTGTTATGGACCTAATGTGTAGATACTAGTTGTATAATTTCTATTTCTATGAGGGGCAGAAATAGAAATTAAAACATATTGGTTAAAGTTGGTTTTCATTCCTTTTGAACTTCCACAACCTTTCAGTTTTGAAAACCAATAAATAGAAATTAAAACCAATAATGGTTAAAGTTGGTTTTCATTCCTTTTGAACTTCCACAACCTTTCAGTTTTGAAAACCAATTACAACCTTTAAAAGGTTATGGTCCATATTCCTTCCCAAGTGGAAAAAAAAAGAACACTGCCATTTTTCTAAATCCTCTCAAGGAGAAACATAAGGCACCAAAGGGGAAAGGATTAGAAGGCAATAACATAATCAATAACAAAGAGTTTATTGATAATCACGCTTCCGTTTAACCGTTCATCAATGGATTCAGGTATGTCATTTTTGTCTTGATTTCTTGATAATACACATGGTAAATGATCCGAAGTGTAAGGTTTATGTTCTGAAATTTATGTTTAACAATTAGTATCAGAGCCAGCATATCATGTGTCTTATCAGAATTGATATGCTTTATTCATTCTATTTAGTTTCCTGGAATCAGATTCTGAATTTTCTTATGGATGTAAATTCTGTTTTTTTTTTTTTTTTCTGTTTTGTTCTGTGAAAATGGCAATCTGTTTTCTGGAATTGTAAAATGATTCGGTGGGCAGTTTTTTTTTTTTTTTTTTCTCAAATGGATGAACATCATGTATTTATATATATAGATATATCTTGCGATTTGATCGGTTTAATTTTGAACATCATAAAAAAAAAAAAACTATTTGTTTTTGGACCCGTCAATTCTATTTATATATGTATGTATATAATTGGGATTGCTGCAGATTATATAACATATACGGGGTCACAAATTTAGAAATCTTTAAATTTAATGTAATTTCATACAACGTCTACAGAAATTTAATTTTCTAACATTCTCAATATAAGTCAATTCAAACAAGATGTCACAAAAGTAATCTCTCTTGTCTAGATTGTTTTATATGGAATGTTTTGATGTTCATGTCTGTGTATCTCATGCGGGTATTTATCGGTCCAAAGACATGATTAAGACTTGGCAGAATTACACACACATTTTGTGGTGATAAACATGTGCCAATTGTCAAGAAAACCTAATGTGAATAATAAATCCATCAAAAGATAGATTTGTTATTTGACATAACTTATTGTCAATGTTTGATCATTACAACAAGAATACCACTTACAGTTAATATCACTACCCAAAGGCTTGGTATTAATGTTGTGCTAGGTATCTTGAGATGTTGTCATACCATGGCCGTAGATTTTGTAGCATGTTATGAGGCATCAAACCAAGGGATATGGCTGCGGAATTTTGTCACTGGGTTGCGTATTTTGGAAGGCACTGAAAGACCACTTAAGTTATATTGTGACAATAAGTCTGCAGTTTTATATTCCAATAACAACAGGAGCTCGACAAAATCAAAGCATATTGATATCAAGTTCCTAGTTGTAAAAGAAAGAGTGCAGAGTGGACAGATTTCCATAGAGCACATTGGGACAAACTCCATGATAGCGGATCCACTTACGAAGGGACTACCACCCAAGGTCTTTCATGAGCACACTGCTCAGATGGGTGTTGTTCTATTTGAGAACATTCTGGCTTAGTGGGAGTTTGTATTTATATTACTGCTTTATGTCAGCCTTGAGTTTTATCTATGTAATTAGATTAATTTCTGCAGAAATGAAATATTCAGTTTATTACGCTCTGTTACGTATTGTGAAGTATTGATCTCAATAAAGTTAAGTAGGACCAGTTGGAAATAGGCATGTATGGATTACATCACATGTAATTTCCATGCTACGCATCCATGATTGATCTATGTCATTTAGCTGTATTAGTATACGTGACAATTGGTGTGTCGAGTTACGATTGATGTAACGAAGACCGCTTTGATCCTATATTAATATAGTTAATGGACAAGATTGTTTGGATACCCTCAAGTTATGATAACAAATTTCTGAGCTCACTAAAGTTAAGCACATTTTTCAGGATACATATGTGGTCCAGTGGGAGATTGTTAGATAATGTCTCAATGGGACCACATAATTAAATGTGGTGTTATCATTTATAAGAAGCCTATAATTTAAGTGATTCAATTTAGTTAATAGGCTTAAGGGTATATGTGTTATGGACCTAATGTGTAGATACTAGTTGTATAATTTCTATTTCTATGAGGGGCAGAAATAGAAATTAAAACATATTGGTTAAAGTTGGTTTTCATTCCTTTTGAACTTCCATAACCTTTCAGTTTTGAAAACCAATAAATAGAAATTAAAACCAATAATGGTTAAAGTTGGTTTTCATTCCTTTTGAACTTCCATAACCTTTCAGTTTTGAAAACCAATTACAACCTTTAAAAGGTTATGGTCCCTATTCCTTCCCAAGTGGAAAAAAAAAGAACACTGCCATTTTTCTAAATCCTCTCAAGGAGAAACATAAGGCACCAAAGGGGAAAGGATTAGAAGGCAATAACATAATCAATAACAAAGAGTTTATTGATAATCACGCTTCCGTTTAACCGTTCATCAATGGATTCAGGTATGTCATTTTTGTCTTGATTTCTTGATAATACACATGGTAAATGATCCGAAGTGTAAGGTTTATGTTCTGAAATTTATGTTTACAAATCCTTTATTTAATTATAGAACAACTCTCACAATTTACTTTTATTAACACAACTACTTCATTAAGTTTACCATCATAATCTATAATCCTCATATCTATTTTTGGTTCCCATTATTCACAAATAATGCCCATGCACTTTTCCTCTTTAAACCAAATTATACATCAATATGAAATTTCACCAATTCATCACAAGCAACAAATAACATCAACTCAACATACCTCTCAACACATAGCTCAACACAATCCACCTTTTGTTGACTCACTACGGCGGGAGTGAACTCCCAAAAACCATTTTCATAAAAGCCATTTTCTTTCAAACCATTTTCGAAAACCAACCATTCTTTTAAAATAAATTTCCAAGTTTTGTAGAGTATTCTCACAAAGTATGTACATAGTTATGCTTTTTCCTCAACACAAAAGTAAATGTAAATGCAATGCTATGCCAAGATAAATCAATGAGGAAAAACATCCGTTCCAATGCATTGTTTCAAAATCACTATGTTCTCAATGTCATCATGTGATTCAATTTCAATTGTTCAAAACTTAACATTTTATTTCAAGGGCGGTAAATACGTCTCTGGTAATCCCTAGGCCGGTGTCTGTAGGTAGACTATACAAGTACTACCAAATTGTCATTTTTACCAATCGCAACTGGAAAAAATTCAACAATCACCTATCCGCGCGGACTTTTCGGTCTTTCACCCCGGACCCGCAGGCCAACTTATTCAAATTGTCATTTTTACCAATCGCAACTGGAAAAAAAATCAACAATCAACTATCCGCGCGGACTTTTCGGTCTTTCACCCCGGACCCGCAGGCCAACTTAATTCTACACCACCTGTCAAGACTTACCATCATTATTTACCCCAAAACCATTTCATGAAAACATTTCTCATACAAATCATTTTCTGTAATGAATGCAAACCTCTTCGATTTAGAAACACCATGCACAATAATAAATGAAATGATATGTAAATGCAACAATTTCCATGGTTCATAACATTCCTTATGAAGTCAACCATATGCACATGAAGTTTTCAAAACCATTTTTCCAACTCAATATATTTGAAAGATTACCATTCTTGCAAAACACATTAAGGAATTACACCCATTCATCTTTCATTCCAAGAAAGAAAAGAGTTTTATGAACATTTTTATGTTCCCCAAAAATCTCCAAGTCTCTAGTGTTTTCACCAAAAACCAAACATTTCCCATCCTCATAAAGAAACCCCATTAAATCATCCACTTGAGTTTTAAAATAACTAAGCCAATTCACTAGGAATTTAATTAAATAATTTGAGATTAAGCCCATTTTGGAAACTCTACATTTTATATCACAAAAACCAAAATCAACATAGTCAATACAATTCTACATAATCACCACAATTCAACATATCTTAACTCAACACCACTAATTATAATTCAAAGTGTACTCCCAAATTTTCATTTCATCATTTCATTCCAAGGTTCATGTTATCCATATCATTAACTAATCCTTTTCCCCAAATTTCATTTTATATCATAGCATAATTTACAATATCCATAAATAAGGTTCAATCGCTAATTTTTAACATGATTTTCAAATATTTCCAAAATTTAATTAAACTTGTATATATACAATTCCATACCTCAATTTCATGATTCTACTTTCAATTTGGGCAACCTCATTGTTTATCATCATAAATCAACCTAGGGTTTCAAGAAAAATCTAGAAATTTCAAGAAAATACAAATTCCTTAACCCATACCTTTTTATTCCAATTTTCCCATAAATTATACACCTAGGGTTCACAATCCATCATTTTAACCCATCAATTTAACTTCCATAATCTCAAATCCTAAATCCCGAATTTTCATAATATACTCTATATGCTCAAAAATGTGGGTTTTACATTTATATACTCCAAATACCACAAATCTATCTATTAATGTAAGTATTGAAGGAGAACTAGGACCCCTACCTCAAGATTCAAGCAAGAAAAGCAAGCTTTGAGAAGAATCCTCCACAAATTCGAAGTTCAATCAGTTGAAAAATGTTGATCCTCTCTTGTTTCCATCCTTGACTTGTTCTCCATTCTTGATGCAAGAACCATGGTGGATTGTTGATAAAAGTGGAGGAAATCAAGGTTTTGGGAGCTAGGGTTTCGGACATGGAAGAGGGGAGAAGAAGAGGGGAAAGGAAAATGCAAGAAATGAGCTCAAAATCACGTTTTTGAGCTGCTGTCCTGCTATTCCCGCTCGAGCGGACCTGCTCCCAGCACAGATGTCAAAATTTCGAACAGGTATAACTTTTTCATGCGGACTCTGTTTTAGGTCGTTCTTGTGTCCAAATTGAAGCCCCGGAAATAAGCTTTCCAATGGTTCCAACCTCACATTCAAATTCAAAGTATGGAAGGAGAAAATGGCAAAAGAGTGACGGCTGGTCAAAAACTCAAACTCCAAACTTGGGGCTTTTTATCTAATCTTATCCAAATACCTTGTTAAGACTTCAATTAAGGTTCCAAACATCACTCAAGGGTCCTCAATTATAATATTTAAAGTCCACTCGTCAACCCATCAATATCAAGAGTCCAACAACCGTACAAGTTTTAAGGTGACGGGCACCACTTTTCATCAATCCAAAGTGAATTAAGATCCGAGTCATTACAATATTGGACAATAAGTCCACCTATTATGACTTATACGCAAGTCTTCGTGAACTTTAAGGATTATAATTGTAATTTATCCTACTTTACTTTGTATGCTTTTTGTAAATTTATACCCAAAACTTTACTGTCTTATTTATTTATTTATTTATTTTGTCATTTTTTATTTATGTAGTGAAAATTGCATTGTCCTTTTACTTGTTCATCTTCTCAACAGTAAAAATAAGTTGGATAAAAAAATAATTTCATTAAACATCACCAGACACATAACAAATTACATTATATTTTTTTAAAATGAACATCAGTTAGGAGCTAATTGTTTAAAATGACTAAACAACACTACTCCATATTTTTTTAAAATCAACATTAATATTTCATCTATTCATCGACGTCAGATTGAGCTAATTTTTTATACAGACGGTGTGCACTGCATGATGCACGAGATCTTTACGAGCCCAGAGTAAAGCTCACAAAATAAAATACATAGAAATATAAAGGAAAGTGAGAATAGTAATATGGAGATTACTCATTCCTGAATTGGGAGTGGAGTGGGGCATCATCATCCTCAATCCACACTTTGCTTGGTTCCTCTTTTCCAAAAACATTTTTCAGAAAATTCTACTTTCTTGTTTTTCGTATTTTTTTTTGTTTTTACTGAATTTTTTTAATATTTTAAGCATTTTTTTTTTACTTTTTAAACATACTTAATAAATATACCTAAAAAGTAAAAAATTTGTAAAAAAAGCTTTTAAAAAATTTACTAAATACCAAAAATACGAGAATTCAGTACATTTTTGTATATTTATGTATTTATTAATTTTTAAAAATATTTTTTCACAAATTTTTTACTTTTTAGATACATCTAAGTAAGGTGCATCTAAAAAACTAAAAAAAATGTTTAAAAATTTAAAAATTTTCACTAAAAACAAAAACTAAAAAACTCAATTTTCAAAAAATTTAATCTAAAAAACTCAAACCAAAATGATTTTTTTTTTTAGGTGCTTTTGCAAATTTATCGATAGAAAAAAATGTCATAAACATTAATTTAGATCAAGATAATGATAGTTGTGGGCTTCCGAATTCACTTACTGATAATTCAGATTTTCAAGTTTGGACCATTTCCCAGGGAGCTTGTTTAGATGCAATCCATTAAGCAGCAAACAAAAACTCAAATGGATACCCATTTTTACAAATTGCCGAATTTTGACTGATATGTTACAAAACAAGGTGATTCAGATTGGAATGTGATTTCAGTTATTAAGGATATTATCAAGATCTGTAATTAATTTAATTCATGATCTGGCAAGATATGTAAACAATCTACCTACGTAGTGAAGTTTTTTTTCTTTTTCTTTTTTTTTTGACGAAAACATTATTAGCATTTGCAGTGATTTAATAGTCTTGGGATGACTAACTAATACTAATCTAATAAAACAACATACTAATAGAATAGAAATTTATCTCTTTCCCAATTCCATTGCTACCACGCGCTTTATGCAATTTATCGGATTATATAAATATCTCTTCAACAAACATAGATCTTGGAGACCCATCAAAAAATGAAATCCAGAGAATCTTTCATAAAATAGACTCCTATTTGACGAGTGAAATCCTGTTTGATGTTTTTTGAGTTTTTGTCATTCCGGTTTTGTTGTTTTTCAGTTGACTTTTTATATTTTAGTGAAATTTTATTTTTATTTTTTAAATACACCTAATCTAGATGTGTTTAAAAGATAAAATATTTGTGAATAAATCTAAATTTATTTTCAATAATGCAAAAAAAAATTATATTGAATTTTTGTATGTTTTTGTATTTAGTGAATTTAAAAAAAATTACAAAATTTGTAACTTTTTAAGTATATCCAAACAAAGTAGATCTAAAATTTAAAAAAAATTAAACCTAAAATATTTAAAAAATTAACTAAAAAAACTATAAATTAAAATTTAAAAATCTATATATATATATTTTTAAACAGTAATGGTAGAGAGCCCGAATATACACTACAAGAAATGTCACTTTTAGCTACCAAAATATTGGTAGCCAAAAGTCACTTATTTAGTCGCCAAAAGTTTTAGCGACTAAAATTTTTCGTCGCCAAACTCGTCGCCCATACTCTGTCGGCGATAGTATTGGCGACTAAATTATTTTTGGTCGCTGAAAGTGAACGTTTTGGCTACTAAATTTTCGTTGGTCGGCAAAGGTTATGTTTTGGCGACCAAAATATTAGTAGCCAAAAGTAAGCATTTAGCTACTAAAATTTCGTTAGTCGGCAAAGGTTATGTTTTGGCTACCAAAATATTAGTAGCCAAAAGTAAGCATTTAGCTACTAAAATTTCGTTAGTCGGCAAAGGTTATGTTTTGGCTACCAAAATATTAGTAGCCAAAAGTAAGCATTTGGCTACTAAAATTTCGTTAGTCGGCAAAGGTTATGTTTTGGCTACCAAAATATTAGTAGCCAAAAGTGTTCAAATAAAATTAATTAAATTTTCAGTGATTAAAACTTTTTGTCGTAGATAAGTTTGTCGCAACATTATTACATTTAGGGACTAAAGAATTTAGTCGCCAAAAACTTTTTTTTGTGTTTTTTTTATTATAATTAATTTCTTCCCAACCTGAAAAAAATTCCGTGCAACCTGCATCTTGTATTTAAACAAAATAATACATATATCTATTTCTATTTCGTTTCAACAATACAAAAATTTGATATTTTAACATCAAATTCTATAAAAATCAAATACAATCTAATCCAAAATAATAATTCCATACAAACACAAAATCATACAAAAAAGATGTCTTCTGTACAAAAAATTCTACATCAAATGTCATTGCTAAAAATCATTAAGTGATCTATAAGTAAATCCACAACTATCAATCATTAATCTAAGATGCAACAAAATTTTAATTGAATTCAATCATTAATCCACAAGTCTATATTCCAAAACAGATCCAGAAGCTGTTGTGAGAAACAAAGAGGAGGTTTTTTCATTGAATTCATCTTGGGAAACTGATGTGATAGAAGACAAGTGATGATATTCTGGACTTCCATGGACTATCCATTTCCACTTTCTTTGGTGTAGCCTTCTCTCTACCAAATTACCACCCTGCATATATTATATGATGATCACTATAAGTATCCAATTTTCATCAAGAGAACACATAAACATCAAAGATATGAAAAAAATTAAAAAAAAAAAAAGAAAAAAAGAAAAAGTTTCTACCAGTGCACAAGGCAAATACAACATGGTCTAGAAGAGATAGTACATAGACAGTCTTTCCCTTTATTTTTTTTATTTTTTATTTTTATTTCGTGAAGAGACTGATCCCCATGACTCAAACCATGCACAACGCTAGAAACATGTATCAAGCAAGCAAGCCCAAGGCCTTTCCTGAGAGCAAGAATTTGATAAACACAACTGTTGTGGGGTTTTCACTTTTTACAAGTGGGAGAAGTACCATGAAGAAACCACAAATTACTCAAAGAATTCATATGTTTATTGATCAATAACTGGAATTCCAAATTCATCATGTGACCAAGGAACCCCTCAATTAACGAGGGAAAGGGAGTATATTTTCACAATTGAGACAATATAACTATTGAATGAATGATCCCATTAGATGCGAATTTATCTATAATCATGCATATTGGAATGAATGATCCCTTACAAACAGACACCTATGTACAAAGAAAAATAAGGAAAATCAGCAGGACTTTTTTGTGGAAAAAAAGAAAATTTTAAAATGCTAAACCAACGAGTATATACATATATATTATTGTAAAAAAGGTGAAATGAAATACAGCATAGGGAAGGAAGTTAATGTCATCATCTCTATAAACATTAGAATGTAGCAAAAAATTAAACATGGCAAACATCACACAAAATTATGTCCGCTTCTCATACTAGGAAGAAAAAAAAAAAGTTTCTACTTTAAAGCCAAGTGCACACATCCATAGGGAAGAAGAGAAGAAAAGCGTGGTTACATTAGTTACCTTTCAAGATCAGCATTAATTTTCAACCCTGTGATGGCACCTTGTGCAAACTGGAGCAATTCCTCCCGCTTCACCTGACATAAAAAAGTGCCAATAAACTTATAAGCCAATAAACTTATTCACATGACATTAAACTGAGGTCTTGCTGGTTTTTGTGAAATAGTTAAGGAGGGGATATGTACCACAAATGTCTTCGAAATATTTCTAATCTTCCAAACATGAAATATAATCTTCCAAACTTCCCATAATCCTATGTCCCCGTCATTGGTTCCAACTGAAGAACTCATTAACAGAGTTCACAAGTTAAAACCAGCTCAGAACACACAGATTCATTGCAGAATATCATCTATTCAACACAAAACTACACAATTAAAATTGCTCCAGCAGATCATTCCTATGTATCACAAATAAATTGTCAAACAGTTGGTGAGCAAACTAGAGATGCTTTGGGGTTCATATATACTTAAACAATTCATTTCTACATGTCACAGACCAAATGTCGAACAGTTGGTGAGCAAAAAAAATGTAGCTGTGAACAAAAATGAGATGCTTACATTACCACCTATAAGACCTGTGTCAGTATTCTACAACTTATAACTTTTTTTTTCGTAATTTCTATAATTTGCACTAATTTTACATTACCACATATAAGACCTAAATGTGAAAAAATAAAATGCCTATCAGAGATATCATGCCACTTGCATAAATGAGATGCTTCAAACAGGTCCATCATTCTAAAATATATACTTTGAGGTAACAAAAGTGTGCTGAATTTAACATTACCTTCTGATTCTAGATGCATATAAGTGCATTATCCACATCAGAATAACTTAATAAGAATAATGCAAAACAAGCTTCACATGCAACCATTTTCCATAAAACATAATTCTGATTTTCCATAAGAAACTCTATATGCATATAATAGTTTTTGTGTTATTAGTTACAGATTTTAAAAACCAAAATTACTAAAGGACAAGTCAAAACCATTACCTTCAGGTACCAATCCGAAAACTTCATGTCTCTATTTCACTTCTTTTTCCACTGAAATTTTGTACAAAAATGAGCAATTAGGGCAAGTTCCTTTCAGCAATTAACAATCAAATAGCCATACTCAAACGCATACACACAGATGTATGTGAAGCTGTATGGGTTTTTGTGAGTGAATGGTGAAAGAAAGACAGAAAAACAGAGCCAAGAGGGAGAGAGAGGATCTCAGGCGACGGTGACCAACAAGGAGGTGAATCGGTGCTCCGGTTGCCGGCCAACGCGAGGAGGAGCGGCGGTGAGAGTGGAGGGGAGAGGAGCGGCGGTGAGGGAGAGGGAGAGGGAGAGGGAGAAGGACGCTTTCGAGAGAGAGAGAGAGAGAGAGGGAGGCGTTCAGGGTTGGGTTTGGTTTAGTGAGATGTGAGAGAGAGAGAGAGGGAGGCGTTCAGGGTTGGGTTTGGTTTAGTGAGATGTGAGAGAGATAGTGAGATGTTTTATATAAATGGTTATTGGCGACTATCGATATTGGTCGCTAAAGGTATTTGATAATTCCCTCTAAATATTTGAAAGGTCTCCCTCCAAAACATTTTACTTATTTTGGCTACCAAATTTTTGGTAGGCAAAGGTCTCCCTCCAAAATCAATAAAGATAAATATTCACTAGGCAAAATAGTAAATTTTGAATTTTTTAAAATTTTTAAAACATATATATTTTTTAGATTCGGCTCGATAAAATGAATTGAAAAAATAAAAAAATTTAAAATAAAATTACTAAAGGACAATTTTTTTAGAAAAAATAGGTGATTTTTTTAGATGTTGCCCAATGGTTCATGTGATACAAAAATAAAATTTAAAATATTAATTTATTATATATATAAGAAAGAAAAGAAAGAAAGAAAATTAAAAAAAAAGAAGGATTTTTTTTAAAAAAAATCATTAACGCATAACTAAAAAATATATACGCACAGCCCCAGCTTAGGCATTCAGTTCAATTACCATTAAATCGCCAATTACTTTTATAGATCCCTCAAATTTAAAAAAAAAAATGTATCTAAATTAAGTGAATTAAGTGAGTACTTATTTTGTATTTTAAAAAAATCACAAATATTTTCTTTTTTAAATATATCTAAATTAAGTGAATCTAAAAAATAAACAAATTTGCTTAAAATATTTAAAAAAGTTGAAAAAATTAATTATTAAAAAATATATGTTACTGGGATATTTTTAAATATATGTTTTGTGTCTGTGAAATGATTATTTCATTAGTGCTGGTAATAATATTGAAAAATTTATTAAAATGATAAATAATTGGGATATTTTTTCTTTTATTTGTGAATTTTGATTTATTCTTAATTTTTCATTACATTTTACTGGTAAAAATATTTTTTCTTTCATTACTGGTAATAATATTGAAAATTTTATTTAAATGATAAATTATTACATTTTAAAAATATTCATTACATTTTAATAATATTAATATTTCATTACAACCCTACAGAAATTACCATTATCTAAAGGAACACTTCACCATTATTTTCTTTCGGCTACCAAAGTATTTAGTAGCCAAAAGTAGGTCTTTGGCGACTAAACATTATTTTAGTCGGTGAATCCCCTGTTTTGGCGACCAAAATTTTGGTCGCCAAAGGTAATTTATAATTATTATATTTTCTTTCGGCTACCAAAGTATTTAGTAGCCAAAAGTAGGTCTTTGGCGACTAAACATTATTTTAGTCGGTGAATCCCCTGTTTTGGCGACCAAAATTTTGGTCGCCAAAGGTAATTTATAATTATTATATTTTCTTTCGGCTACCAAAGTATTTAGTAGCCAAAAGTAGGTCTTTGGCGACTAAACATTATTTTAGTCGGTGAATCCCCTGTTTTGGCGACCAAAATTTTGGTCGCCAAAGGTAATTTATAATTATTATATTTTCTTTCGGCTACCAAAGTATTTAGTAGCCAAAAGTAAGTCTTTGGCGACTAAACATTATTTTAGTAGCCAATTGTGATATGTTTAGCTACTAAAAATTTTTTTAGTCGCCAATTGTAATATCTTTAGCTACTAAATTTATTTTAGTAGCCAATAATCAACATTCCCCTACTAAAAAAAATTAGTAGCTAAAAAGTTAACTTTTGCCGACCAAAATTTTTTTTGGTAGCCAATTCCATGACTTTTGGCGACTAAATTGGTTTTAGTAGCTAAAAGTGGTCGGCAAAAATGCTTTTTCTTGTAGTGATAGGGGCTCGAATTTGGCTCGAAATTAGGGGGAAGAAGGAGGAGGAGGAGAAGAAGGAGGAGAAGGAGGAGAAGAAGGAGTGGACTGGAGGGGCCAACAAAATCGAGTGGAGGTGGAGGCGGAGGTGGAGGCGGAGGCGGAGGCGGAGGTGGAGGCGAAGGTGGGGTTGCGATGCTGATGAGCGACGAGGGACGAGCTGCGAGATCGGCCGACGAGCTGCGACGACGACGCCTCTGCTCTTCTCTCTCTCATCTCTACTCTCCTCTGTTCAACGAAGAAGAAGAAGAGAAAGAAAGAAAAGGAAGAAAAGGGCAAAAAAAAAAAAAAAATCAAAACCCAAAACGACGTCGTTTTGGGTTTTGAGCCAATTTCGAGCCCCTAATTTCGGGCCCTTAAACATTATTCATTTTTAAATTTCAAACTGAAGTGATTGAACCGGTGAATCTTTTGTGGGATGTGATTGATCTTAATAAATTTAGAACTGCTTTCATGCAAAGGATTCTAGGGTTTTCCATCATGGAATGCGGTGTTGAAATATGTAGGGGATATAATAATTCAATGTAAGATTAGAAAACAAATTTGGAATTTTTTTTTTAAGGTGCCTCGTATTAAGATTTTATATCATAAAGGACATAAAATATTTTCATAGTAATTGGCATCTCTCAAATTTTTACAGAGAAATTTCAAAATAAAATTTCTCTACTTTACTCATAAATTTCTTTGTGTTTTGACCAATTTTGTCTAATTTGCTCAAAATTTCTTTGTGTTATGAGCAAACCAAAGAGAATTGAGTTACTCACAAACCAATTTTTCTATAATTTTTACAAGAAAACAACCTGCTAAGTTCATCAAAGAACAAAAAATACAAAATCTAATTACAGTTTAAAAAATAGCAAACATTACACATCCCAAAAGATCAAAAATAAAATTCAAAGTTAGGAATCGAGTGAAAATCAAACAAGCAACATCAGTTAGTAGGAGTTAAATGTGGGTAGGGAAAATTCAAATGCTAGAGAAAATTCGAGAGAAAATCAAAGAGATAACTGGCTAGAGAAAATCAAGCAAGGTACATAGAGAAAGAGAGTCAAATGTGCTCAGAGAAAATTAATCGAAAGGGGATATCTTAGTGCCAGAGAAAATTCATCTCAAAGGGAAAATTACACACTAGGAGACAACTAATCAGTGAAAATCAAAAAAATAATCTAAATTAGTGAGAGTTTAATATTTTCAAGAAAAATTCAAATGCCAGAGAAAATTCAGCTCAAGGAACAACTAACCAGTGAAAATCAAACAAACAACACAAATTAGTGGGAGTTTAATGTAGTTAGGGAAAATTAAAATGTCAAAGAAAATTGGAGAGAAAATCAAAGAGGCAACTAGCCATAGAAAATCAAGTAAGGCAATAGAGTAAAGTCAATCCAATGCGTTCAGAAAAAATTGTGATGCCAGAGAAAATTCATCTGAAGGGAAAAATTACACACAAGAGACAACTAACCAGTGAAAATCAAACAAGCAACATAATTTGATGGGTCAGGAAAAATTCAGATACCAAAGAAAATCAATCAAGACACATAAGTTAATATGATTATAATTGTGATCAGAGAAAATTAAGATTCAAGAAAAAATTCATCACATGGAATAAACTGACCAGTAAAAATCAAACAAGCAATATAAATTGAAATGTCAGAGAAAATTCGTCTCAACCAAACTAATGGCAAAGAAATTGTAGAGAAATTCATCTCAACCAAACTACTAGCTTCAACAAGATCAAGCAAGCACATAAAGTAAAGTGAATCTAATGTCATCAGAGAAAATTCATTGTTTTCCAAAATTATACCTCATCTCTAACATCTTTCAAGTTGACTCACAATCCTTTTGTTACGAAGTTTTTCTCTTTTTAAAACTCAGGAAAAAAAAAAAAGAAGAAGAAGAAAAAAAAGAAAATTTTCATTAGAACCAAGAAATGTAAACAAAGATTAATGTAGGAAATTGCCAAAAAAAAAGGACAATTTGTTTTCCTATTTTCTTCTAATGTCATATAGTTTTGCTACAAGTAAGCAGAACATTCTGAGAGGAGCAAAACGAACCCCTCTTACGAAGGTTTGGGCTTAAGATCTGAAACAATTTGACATATTTCCACAACAAAATCCCCCCTGCAACCCCTTTCTCTGCCCAATCCCAAATCCAAACCCAACCATAATCTAAAATTTATGTGTCACCCATGAACCAAAGGCTCAATGTATCAATCAAAATCACATGATTCCTAATAGTTGTAGTAATCGGTGGCCTTTCTTTATTGAAATTTCAAATAGAAAATATAGAGATGGAAAATTGGTATATGTATAGATATATATATATATATATATATAGAGAGAGAGAGAGAGAGAGAGAGAGAGAGAGAGAGAGAGTGGGTGAGGGACCTTAGATTATAAAAAAAATATTGTGGACCTCTCCCATAACTAAAGTTGGAAAAGGATGTTAGACTAATTTTCCTAAAAAAATTATACATTAATGGTAAAGTTTATAAATATTAATAATTAAAATTCTAAATTTTTTATATATTTATAAATAATTTTTCAAAACCCATTTACCTATAATTTTCCCAAATATGTATATGTGGCTGATCAGTTTCTGTTTGACAACTCCTTGTAACTTGAAGCTTCAAAAGAGGTTTGATTTTTTCAGATATTTTAATTTTTTTTAAAGAAAATAAAAATTAACTTAATAAAAATAAATATCAAAAATATATTTTAAAATTTAAAAAAATATTTCTGCCATCCAAAGAAATAAAACTATATAAAAATGAGTGCTTTTGATTTTATATTTATTTTTATTTTTTGCACTAAATTAATCTTTAATATTTTATAAAAAAATTCTGAAATAGATTCTAATAACCAAAATACATAGATGATGAAAAGGAAAAGTAAGCTAAAACTGCATAACTTTAAATGTTTTAAAGGGAGGAGTTATTGTAAAGATTATTTTTTAATGTTATTTGTAGTTATTTTTCATTGGAAAAAGTGACAAAAAAATTGAAATAAAAAGATTGTAACAATATTAAAAAATATATATATATATATATATAAATTGTCATTTATCATTATTGTTTGAAGTCTCAAATTATCTCCACCAATCCTGATTGATGAAAATGTCTTGCCCCAAAATTAAAATCCTAATTTAAAAATCTCTGTATAAATTGTTACATAAATTAATACTCCTAACACTATTTAATAATTTTTTACCCAAAACAAAAGATCAAAGTCTTCTCAAAATAAAACTTTCATGTATTAAAGATAGAAAAAAATTTAGAAATCTCAAATGTTTTACTAACATTTCTACTAAATGTCTTACAAATGTTGATAAAACATTTGGGTTCCTAATATTACTCTTAAGGATAAGAATAAAAAGGGCTGCTAAATGCCCATACCTTTTTACTTTGGACCCCTTATTTTTATTTTTATTTTTTATTTTTATTACAATTTTATCCTAACTTCAAATTCTAATTTTGTCCTCATCCCTATTCTCTTAAGTCTAACCCTAACCCTAATCCCACCACAACTTCTACTCCCACTGACATCCTCTGGCGACCAACCCACCACCATTTTCACTTCCACCAAAAGCCTCCGGTTATGATCTAGGGTTTTTGAACTCTGAAATTCTTGCTCTAATTGATCACGATCTATTTACTTCTACATCGCTAGAATCCATGACAAAATCGACCATTACATACATAAACATACAAACATCTAGATCTTTTGCTCCCCAATAACCTTTATTGGGTTATCTCTACTTCATCTGTTGCTAGGTGTAGCAATAAAGTTGTGAATGGCATATTCCGAAACTCATTGCCGGAAAAGTTTTGGTGAGAATTGACACAAGTACTCACACCACCGAGCTACCCAGATCAACTATCTTTTAAGATCTTCATCTTCATCCTTTGAAACCTACTCTCTTTTGTCTCTTTCTGTGATGACCTGAATTATGGGATGGTGTAAAGAATATATATATATATCTCACATTAGGAGTGTGGGTACATTCTTTGTTCAAATCTGATGGAATATAATTTGTAAGGGGTCATGCTCACTTTCGGTGGGAAAGTATTTAAAAATAGGAGATGGTAGATAGAATAATTAATGTGCTTTTTGGGTGGAGACAGGATAGTTGTGAAGGGCCCTCCTTGAATTGTTTTTGGTAAAATCATGAATTAAAGTTTCAGGTTATTATGAGAAAAGGGAGTCATGAAGAATATTTTTTCTAAAACAATGAGAGAAGTGAGTTCTGGTGTGTAGCTAAGAATAACTCATGAGCATTACACACGACAGCAACATGTGGATGGTATATTTATATTATTCTAGTTAGAGATAATAGAGAGACACAAGTAGTGTGCATGAATTGGGGGAACCAAAGCATGCACATGGGCTGTTTATATTTTTCTTTTTTTACACTTTCGGTGGGTCTATTAGAAAGCAAAATTTAGAATCATTCTACTCTCTCTCTCTGGTCTTTTGTTCAAAAGCAAGGTGGAGAATGAATAATTAAAGAGTGTAAGGTATATCTCCCTCTCTCTATCTCATGCGTGTGGATTGAGTATCCAATAGTATTCAGATCAAGAGCCGTTGCTACTGGTATTGGAGCACTGAGGAGTTATAAAGAGTAACAATGTTTGGGTCAAGTAACCGGATCCACTTCAGTGATCGGTCAGGCCATGTCAAACCAGACCTGGATCACTCCTGTTAGTTAAGATGAGAGTGATGGAGGGCCAACATTGGAGAAGTCAAATTGCTATATTCATTGAGCGAGTCTCTTTGAAAGCTTTGCAGAGGATTTCAGGAAGGATGCATGATGGAGGATTGGGTAAAGAAGTTTGAGAAGCTTGCTGGGTCTCAGGGCTCAAGATCGAGCTCCACAGCTTTCTCACCATCAGCATTTAATTTCTTTCACCAAAACACTAATGATGATCAGCCAATTACCCGATACCCATATGCAGCAACAATTTGCTCACCATTGGCTCTAGCAGCTACAGTGGAATCAGCGCTGGCATATGAGAGCAAATCAACAGGATCGGAAATAGGTGGGAGATGAGTGGGAGCAGGTGCCATTGCTGGGATGGTGTTTGGTTTCGTATTTGTGGTGATTTTGGCAATGAGGGTCTACTATGGGGTGGTCACTTGTCAAGCCAATTTGAGTCGGAGTTATTGTGTTCAATTGCAACGTGCTTGATATGCTCAACTCAACTGTTGGAGGAGTGGCAGCTCTTGTAGCAAAGATCATGTTTCTGTTAGAGAAACTCGGAGATGATAAAATTATGATACACAAGGATACAGAGTATATTCGTTGAAGAAATTCAAGTGGAGCCATCCTTAATTCAGTGTGTATTCTTGTTATTTTTCCGAAGGACTGTTTGGGACTTGGATAGTCATTAAATTGAAGAAAAGTAAACAAACATCAATGGTCTGTTTCTCTCCCTGTGGCTGTGAAAGCTAGTTATTTGGCACTTAATCTTGTCAGAGAACGAAATTGAGTAGGGATATTGATAGTTGAAGAATTAGATGCTTAATTCAGAAATTGAGACACTTTAAGCTTTTAAAAAGAAGTACCATTTCTCAATCCATATTCGAGCTACTCTAACTTCATTCTTTGTGAAGTTACATTTGGAATGGAGGCTAAGAAATTAATGTTCTTGAGACCAAAATAAAGAGTTTGGTGAGAGCAACATTTTGACCGGTGGAGATCGAATTTCGGCAACGTCGGATTTTGGGGTTTCATCTCAAATTCTCGTCAAATTTGAGGTAGGGACTTTCTTTGAGTTATATATATGTTTTTGCAAGATCTAAATGATTTTAGAAATCATCTTTTGATTTGTTTTGATAAAAAAGAATTTTTGATTCAAGAAGATGATTGATTTTCGAAAGTGGGTTTACTTTCTTATTTCTAAAAATAGAAATTTAGGATTTTTGAACTATGTTGATGAAAGAAAGATATTTTTGGTGAGATCTTCTCAAATATTTGAAGATGAATGACTTTTGATGAGAAAATCTAGAAGTTGGGAATTTTTAACAAAGATGTTGAAAATTTTTAGAATATGTTGTTATATTTATTTTGTGTGCCAAAATAAATGATATTTGAAAATTGTTTATTTATTTACATATAAATGATATTTTCATGGAATATGATAATTGTTGAATTTTTGGGCATTGTTGTTTAAAAGTATTAATATAGTCTTGAGATGACTAAATTGTTAAGATTATTTGAAATGTGGGAATTATGTTATTCCTTTGATGAATTGAAATAAAAGTATTTATTCATCTTGTGAAATTGCATTGAGATGAGAATTTTGATCACAATGGGAATATTGTGTGGGAGTATTGAAAGTGAAAGAAATATTGCATTGCATTTTTAACATGGTATTGACATATCATTTCATTTCATTACATTACACTTTGATGTTTGATTTGAAAACTTGCATTGAGAAAAGAATATTGAGAAATAAGTTTTCATGAAATGGTTTTGGGGTAAATAATGATGGTAAGTCTTGACAGGTGGTGTAGAATAAGTTGGCCTGCGGGTCCGGGGTAAAAGACCGAAAAATCCGCGCGGATAGGTGATTGTTGATTTTTGTAAAAATGACAATTTAGTAGTACTTGTATAGTCTACTTGCAGACACTGGCCTAGGGATTACCAGAGACGTATTTACCGCCCTTGAAATAAATTGTTAAGTTTTGAATAATTGAAATTGCATGATATCATTGAGCATAATGGTTTTCAAAAGATGAAAACGTAATTTATTTCCAAAAAGGGCATAGCATGGCATGTGCATTTCATTTCTTGAGACTTGTATAAAATGTATATACTTTGTTAAGAATTTTCTACTGGGCTTTATGCTCACCCTACGGGATTTTTGTGCAAGAAAAGATGTGGTGATTCCACCCAACTAGAGGCGTGGAAGTATGTGTGTTGGGAGTACAATGCTCTCATTTTGCGTGACTCTGTATTGTAAGCCAAGGGCTTTGTATGTATGAGTTTGAATAACCATTTTATGTAACCAGGCTCAAGCCTTGGAAACTTGTAAACCCATGAGGGTATTTATTTGTTTTATGTTATTTTGATTTGAAGTAAATGTACTATCATTTGGGCATGAAAATTGGGGCGTTACACTTTCATTGTAACACCCCCAGAAATAAATACACAAACTCATCTCATAAGCAGAAATATAATTGAATTAATATGCTTTGATTCATCAGAGTTAACATTCATGAGAGATAGATAAACGAAGGAATGAAAGTTACACAGATATTCATTTGCCCTAATGGCTTACATCTTTCCAAGTTGCTGTTTGGTTACAACAAAAATGAGCCTAGCTCGACACAAATTTAAGCCCTTGGCTATACAAAATAGATACAACAAAAATAAAAACTATTGCTCCAAATCCCTCCAAGCTACTGCCCTGGCGAAGACATATCACCAACACCTGAAAATGGTTTTTTCCAAATAGGGTGAGCCAAAGCCTAGTAGAAACAATCTAATACAATATATGAGCCTTAACAAAGATATAAGTAAAATGTGCATATACAATGTTCATAGTAAAATCATTCAAGTTTTACAAAATCACAATATGCCAAGTTTTATATCCCAATCCTTGTTATCTCAATTTCATTCACATCAATTCATTTCATCTCAATCCATGAGCAATTTCATTATTTTCCAGATAACCTAACTGAGACTATAATTCAGTGGTTCTCAAATCAACACAACAATCACACAAATTCTTCAATTTGCCATGTTACAAAAATTTCATCCACGAGAATTGGCACCCATGTATACGCGCAGTTTCGGGACTTTCACCCTAGACACATAAGCCAACTTAATTCAATGGAGTCCATTCCTTTTCTCCTCCTAAACATGAAGTATATCTCATTTTTCCTCCAAAAAATCATACATATACAATGTATTTAAAACACAGTCATATTCAATGACAATTAACAAGAGATTAGTTTTAATTTACCTAGTCTTCATGCAATTTTTACAACAATCATAGCTATCCTCTACCGATAGCCCAATACAGATATTTCTAAATAGATATTTAATCTCAAGACAGATAATTTATTCAAAATTTCAAAGATGAGTGATAATACATATCCTTCTCCACCGTTTATGTCAACATCCATTCAATTCCACATTTCAATCCCAATTCTATTTATTTATACAAAATAAATATTTGAAACATTTTAGGACAAACTCCATTTTTTCCAAACATTAACCCAAATACCAAAATCAACTATTTTGTCACAATATAATCTCATATTCAACTCCATAACCGTTTATAACTCATTTACTTAAAACCACTCTTTTGAATTAATACCCAAACCCTAGGTTTGTTCATAGTACACCCAAATTTCCACCATTGTTACACAACAACTCATAACTAAGTTAAAAGTCTTATGAAAGTGTAGAAAATCCCTACCTCAAGCTTAGAAGACCAAAGGAAGAGATGGAGAAACTTCAAAGACTCCGAAACCGACGCCGAAACCAAACTTTAATCGGACCAAAAGAGAGCTCTTGATGCGCACTACCTTTTTAACAAAGGCACACAGGTATAGAGATCACTAGATCCAGGTGAAAATGTAGAGAGAATATGAGTTTTAGAGAGGGAGACTCTAGATCTAGGGTTTTTGAAAAGTAGAGAGAAAGGAGTAAAAAAGTGATGTAAAATGACCTTTTTACGAATTGATATACGCATAGTCCGCTCGAGCGCAAAAGTTGACGCTCGAGTGTCAGATACAATAAGCTGTTCCGCTCGAGCGCAAGAAGTGACGCTCGAGCACAGAACACACACATCCAGTAGTTTTGCAGACACCAGACCAAAGCTCGAGCTCAAGAAAAAGCCGCTCGAGCGCCCACCCGCTTTAGCGTAAGAAACGCCGCTCAAGCATAGAATACACTCTCCTAGTAGTTTTGCAGACCTACAAAAGTAGACCTGCAGGAGTGCTGCTCGAGTGGAGGACCAAAATCCTAGGCAACAAAAGTTTGAAAACTAAACAACCAACCTGTTCCAAATATGCTCGATACAACCTAATAGCCAAACTCAAGTAAGAATAAGGGAAAAAGACATGAACAACCATACGAGGCTATGAAACCTGAGTCCAGAATACGAAATGGGTCAGGTCTAAACCAGAAACGCTATATTTGTGCTTAACTCTCTCTCTCTCTTCGCATCGATTTCTCTCTCTACCTCGTTGATTGGTCGATTTCTCGTCGTTCGGTCACACAGAGTCGAACTTGTTGAATATGTTCGGTGCTCTACAACAGAACAGATGCCTTTTGTTTGGTTACATACCACCGAACATTAGGCTTTTGTTTGAAACTGGTTTTTCGAATGGCGGCGAGAGTGGTCGAAAAGGCAAAAATATGGGTTATGGTGCCTACTGGAATGTGAGAGAGGTCCCAAAAATGCAAGTGTAGAGATTGAAAGGAGGAGTAGGAGGTCATTGGCAATGGAGGGGCATTGGGGGAGGGTTGTTGGAGGGAAAGGGTCGCTATAGTGGATTGGAGACTGTTGTTGAAGAGAATAAGAAGTTGTAGGTGGAAGGTGTTGGAGTGGGGATCAAAGGGTATATTTAGAATTATGGTAGGGGTCAAAAAATAAAGAAAGAAGCAATTTTGGTGGTGGTGGGGGGGGAGGGGGCAAAAAAGTGGGAGGTCCAAAGTAGAAAGGTAGGCATTTAACAGCCCTTTTAAAAAGTTTTTTTTGTTTTCAAAAATTCAGTACACATCACTATTACCAAAATATCTTTAGTGAGTAATTTAATATTTTAAACTTTAAAATGATATAACTTTTGATTTAGATATTGTTTTTTTAATAAAATTACTATTTTTAGAATCCTTTCATCAATATCTATCAAATAAAATTCATATTGGCCATGAAATTCGATAAATATATATATTTTTACCGTTGAAAGGAACGTCAACAATAAAATTTTACTCCGATTGACATTAAATGTTACCGTAAAATTTTAGTTTTTAAATAGTAAAATACCATCATCATCACTAAACATCATAGTCACTATGATTGTTAATAAACAAGGGAGTTTTGGCCAAAGTAACTTTTACTGTCATTTACAAATAGATTGTCACTAAGCAAAACTTAAATTAGAATAAAAAATTTACTACGAATTAGAGTAAATTTTTACTATGGATGTTAGTTTTGACCAAAAAAAAAATTACGATTTAAAAAAAAAAAAAGAATTTTATAGCCAATATCGATCATGTTTGATAGATCTTGACAAGAGAATTCTAAAAATACTAGTTTTATTAAAAATCAATATCTAGATCAAAAGTTATGCCATTTTAAAGTTTGAAATATAAAATTAGTTACTAAGGGCAAGATTTTCTATAAAAAAAAAAAAAAATGAAAACAAATTTGTTTCTCCACGCTTCTTCTCCAATGGGTTTACAAATTGAAAAAGTTTGGACTATCCTTTTCACTAAAAGGGCCCCAATAAAAAGGTTTTGGCCATAAAAACCCAAAACAAAATGGGCTACTCACATTGATTAGTATCGACAAAATGTGATTGCAAATATTATATAAATTAATATATTTAAAAAAAATTATATTGTAAACAACATATAAATTAAATATTCATTGATAATATGATAAGTATTACATAATAAAATATATTTATAAGATTTTTAATACACGTCATCGAATTTAATAATTGACCCATGCGCATACTGCAAAGTGACCCATTTACATGGGTTGGTGTCAGCAAAAATCATCTCATAGAAGGGATTTTTATTCAGAATTTTAATCAAAAGTATTAATTGTTGTGGAAAAAATAAATTATGTATGAAGAAGATTTAGATTTAAAGAAAGAAGAAAAATATAACAAAAGGCATATTCAGGATGTTTTCTTTAAGAAAAGGTCTCTTGAAAATTATGTCTCCAAGATACAATGTCTTATTTCAAAAAATAATATTCCTTAGTTGTTTTCTAAACCAGAACCTTAACCCAAAAAATCAGAAACAGAAAACGAAAAAACCAATATCTATGGGCTATTGAGGAGAGTTTCTTTTATGGAACTCGAACAGGTACCAACAAAAAAGGAACATATCTTTTCTTATAGACACTGTCTAAAATTCAAATGTTTAAACTTGTTCAACGTCCATAAACCAAATTGCAATTAGGATTTGAATTTGAAATCTTTAACTGTTTTTTTATTCAAACGGTATTAAACTGTTTGTTTGAATATTTTATTTATTTATTTCTATATATATATATATATCAAAACAACTAGAAGCTCCAACTCATAGATATCTTCAAAGAAAGACCTCCAATGAAAAATTGAAGGAATATGAAAAGTCCTTCCTCTATTTATAGTAGATGAGAGCACACTCATTTGCTTAATATTTCAATGCGGGAATCAAGCTAAAAATTTGAATTCTAAGTGCATGTAAGAAAAATGAAATATTGAATTTCCTCCCAAGTGAAAGTGTGGAGATTCTTTTAGATTCCAATGTGAGATCCAAGAAAGGAAGTGAAACAAAAACACGGAAATTATTATTGTTATTAGTAAATAATATATAACAATCCCCTACTATTTGCTAATAAAACAAAAAATAATAAAACAAATAAATGAAATCAATAAAAAAAAAATTGATATTTGTATAGTAAATACTCTTAAGTGGACAAGCCTTGAACTTAGAGCTGAATATGACAATTGAGTTTCAAACAACTAAGAGAACTAAGTCTTGATCTTAGTGAAGTTTCAAATAGCTAAGAGAACTAAGTCTTGATCTTAGTGAATTCAAAAACTAAAAACAACCATATTCGCACCATACATAGGTTCATAGTTCACAATGGCAGCACATTAATCGGCCTTGCACTAATCCCGATTAGCAAGTACTCTAGGATTAAACCAGTAATGCTTAAGAAGCGGCCCTTACTTCTATACTTGAAAAGGAAAACTCATCTAAGACGTTTCACAACCTCTCTATCGTCCCACCGAAACTATGAGTTATGTTAAGAATTAAAAATCTAACCTTCTAATTGTGGAATATTAAGCGCATTAATTAGATGTGGAACTTTGTTTGGAATAGAATTAACCCTCACTATTCACAAGTTTATAAATGCACTTGAAATATAATCTCTCATTATATTTCATACTATAGATTTTAATTAAAAACCTTTGAACTCTAAAATAGTGTTTATCTGAGTTATACAGAGAGTAGGCTACAATAAAAATTTATTTTTAAGTAACCGGTAAAAGTCTCATATCTCTCATAATTTTATTGATCCTTTCACCACTACGTGGCATTGTAAAGCGTCCGCAAGCATTTAATCAGTAGGTAAATATTCAAGTAATATTTTACCTTTCTTCACAAGTTTTCTTATGTGATTATATCTCATAGCAATATGTTTGCTATTATTTGAGATTCTCATATTTTTAGTATTGTGAATTGCCGCTTGATTGTCACAATACAAAGTAATAGGCCCTCTAGGCACTTCAATAAATGGAATACATCTCATGAAATTTTTCATCCAAATTCATATTCTATAGAAGACAAAGCAATACATGATTGTTTTTAAGAAGACCATGCAACTATACCACTAACAGTAAATAACCATTCACTAGTAGATTTAGAATTATCTATCAGAAGCCCAATTAGCATCACTATAACATTTAAGAATAGGAATTGTGCAAAAATAACGTAAACCATAATTTATTGTATATTTCAATTATCTCAAAACTCTACTAAATTCCTTCCAATGCTCAGTGCTAGGATTACTAGTAAACCTACTTAACATACCAACTGCACATGCAATTCAGACAATATTCTTGCCTGAATTGGCTGTACTCTTCTGCTTGCTGGAAGTATTAACTGTCGAACTGTCCATCTATGATCCAAATGAAACAAATAATTGAACAACAAATCTCAAGTAAGAGCCTCCCAGAAAAAAGAAAAAAGGAGGGAAAAAAAAGAGTAGAATAAAGGCAACCAATCACCTAAATCAAACTTGATTTCGGTGCGGGAAGCTGAACCTGTCCAGCCTCCAGATTGTTTGGGAGCAGCTGCAGTCCCATCTGGTATGGCTTGAATCCTATCTGGCAGAGCAAGGACCAAATCATTACAGGCAGCAAGTTCTTCTGTCGAAAGCTCCTTAACCTGAAAGTAAGATTTATTATTGATGCAACATCCGTCAAATGGTTAAACAAATCTAATAGGCTTTAGAAGTTTAAGACAAAGGCCATGGGTACCACGGTTATAAAGATGCTTTTCAGTCAAAAGGAAGGGGCCAATGGAAGTTTTGAAAGTCTCCAATTAGAATAATATGAAGTTTGCTTGGAAGTAGCTGGACAGATTTACATGTAATTTAAATCTCAAGGGGTTGGCCAAGTAGTAAAAACTTGAGGATAATTTACTAGGTTCTAAGGGTCGGGTTGAACGTATTTCAGTAGTTTTCAGTTTTCCTGAACACAGGTCATGAGGGTCGCCAATGAGTCGAATTATGGTTGAAGTTGTGTTTTTAGGTCTTTCCTATAGTTTTCAGGTAGTTTATAATATTTTAATCGTTAGGGTTTATCATTCTTATTTGTGAGTCAAAATTCATAATGGAAATATGAGAAATATAGCATCCTACAAATACTTTTTTTTTGATAAATAATCGAACTTTACTAAAATCCTACAAATACTATTGTAATTCCTCAATTCAATGGAGTTGAGCTCTAGGGAACTGGAGATTATATTATATATATTTTTATGTGTTTTGCTTCACCCTTATCAGGGTAAGCTTTTCTTGCTTCCTCTACTTTTCTTCTTCCTTCTCCTTATTTTCTATAAACTTAAGTTAGTATTCACAGGTCACTGTTCACAGTCCTCAAAATGGATATTTCAACCCCAAAACCCTAACAAATCAAGCTTAAAAAATTCAACAAGCTGTCACTTTTGAAACCCAACCAAATTTAGAACATTCTAACATAAACATAGAATCACAAGTTCCCCTAAACTGTTGAACAATAAGCTGAAGTCAACCTCAGTTCTATGATTTCAAAAATATCACATAACCACAAAATTCAAATTCAATAAAGTCCAAGTAAATTATCAAATTATACATTTCTACTATAAAATCAACAGAATAATTTCAAAAAGATCGAACCCTTTTTATAGCCAATCTCTCCAATTTAGGGACTTCCTCAAGCAACCGAGCTTTGGTGCGTCGAATCTCGGCATTGATAGCAACCGCAGAGGCCCTACTTTTCTCGTTCGATGCCGCCTCCGCTTTCTACAAAATCAAAAAATCAAAACCTCCAACTAAAAAAAAAAAAAACCGAACGCAAGCCCTAGGAAAAAGAACTTTTTGAGAGAGACCTGAAGAGCGGCGTCGATGTCGGCGTCGGCGGCGGCGGAGAGGTTGAGATGTTTCTGCTTGTCGAAGTCGTACTTGTCGTATTTCTTGCAGATCGCCTCGACTCTCGTTAGGATTTCAATCACACTCATCACTCTGGTTTCTCTTTTTGACTTGTGGCTCTCTCTCCCTCTATGTTTCTTGTTTACTAGTTGATGGATTGTGGGGGATCACGAAGATGGGAGGAGAGAGAAAATGAAGGTTAGATAGTGTGGGAGAGAGAGAGAGAGAGTTCTTTGTTTTTTGATTTCTGAGGAGTTGTGGGGAGGAGACACAGCTGGCTTTGCAAAAGGAATGAAACTGCAGGCTGCTCTAACAGTCGGTTTAGTTAATCGTCAGTGGATTGATTCACGTATTTTTTCAGTTTTTACCTTAAAATATATATATATATATATAATTAAATAAAATTAAATTAAAAAATGTTTTGACACTCAAAAATATGAGCTTATTTGGTTTAAGTCTCAAAATATAATTTTTTTAAAAAAATTTCAAAATTTTGATTGGCTGGAAATGTTTTAAAAAAAATTTCTAAAATTACTTTCTCTCTCCTATACATCAATCAATCACTTTTTCTATTGTCTCTCTCATTCTCAATTATTTTTTCTCTTACACACATCTACTCAATTGCAATAAAATATCAAATCATTCTAAACTCTCATACTCTAAAACTATTTCCAAAATATACAACCAAACAAATCAAAAAAATTTCTAAACTCTTTTCCCCAAAATTTTTTTTGAAAATTTATCTCCTAAAAGCAAACCAAATATACCCGTGAGCTCTAAACGAGTTTTAGGAGTGGATCCCACTAATATTTTGATTATTTTTTTTTCTTCTAACCTTTGTCACATTACTAGAACTCTTTTTAGAATTCAAAATTTAGATCTCTCTATTTTTGTTGTACAATAAAAATCAACTCGTCATATAGTTATAGCAAAATGTTTGAGAATTCTAAGCCAAAAGTTTTAAAAGAGCTCTAATGAGTGGCACCCATCTATTGATTTGATGTTTTAGCTTTTTTTTATTATTTATGTACCTTGCCACCTTAGAGCCCTTATTAGAGTTCCAAATTTAGGCCTATTTTGGGAAGTTAGTAATAATTTGCTTTTTAGATTATTACTAACTTCATCTCTCACAAAAAAGCTGCTTATAAGCAGCTTTTCACCAAAAAACTGATTATAATTATCTTTCCAAAATAGTCCTTAGAGCGGTGTTCGTTCGGGATATGGGTTAGTTTTTTTGCTTTTTGGCTTTTTTTTTGGACTAAAAAGTCTCGTTTGGATAAGTTTTTTGACTTTTTTGACTTTTGTGTGAAAAAAATAAAATAATTATAGTTTAGATATGACATTTTGTCTTATTTAATTAAAAAGTCTATTTTATTTTTTTGTGAATATTTTAACCAAAAAGCATCATCTTAACTTATGTCAAACGAAGGCTATGTATCATTGCTGATACTTATATCATGATTTGAAGCTTTTTATTTGGGTTAATTAGATTTTCAATCGCGATTGGGACCTCAAATCCGAGGTCCCCCGAATCCCTCGAATCCCCGTTTTTTTCTTTTGCAGGTCAGAAGAAGGAAGACGAAGAAGGAGGAGGGAGGAGGGGGAGGGAGAAGGGGGGAGGAGGGGGAGGGGGAGGGGGAGGGGGAGGAGGAGGGAATGAAGGGGGCCTAATAAATGGAGGAGGGAGGCGAGGCAGAGGCGAGGCGAGGCAGAGGCATGGCGACGCGATCGGCGGAGCTGGGCGACGATCGGGCGGCGGGCGACGGCGGCGGGCGAGGCGAGGCGACGAGCTGCGGGAGGTCCCCGATCCTCTTTCCCGATCTTCTCTCTCTCTCTTCTCTCTTCCTTCCCTCTGGTTCAGTCTGAAATCGAAGAAGAAGAAGGAAAAAAAAAAAAAAAAAAAAAAAGGCCTAAGCCCAAAACGACGTCGTTTTGGGCTTAGGGGGATTCGGGGCATCCAGATTCGAGGTCCAAAACATTTTTGTTAGATTTTAACCTTTTTAGTTTAACTCAAAAATATATTTATTGTTTTTTGTTTTAATTTTTTAATTCAATTATTTGAAAATTGAGTTTTTTATTTTTATTTTTAGTGAATATTTTTAAAATTTTAAGTAATTTTTTTATTTTTTTATATGTACCTTATTTAGATGTATTTAAAAAGTAAAATATTTTAAAATTTTAATAAATACACAAGAATACAAACATATACTAAATTTTCTTATTTTTTTATATTTTTAGTATTTAGTGAATTTTTTAAAATAAAAATTCTCAAATATTATATTTTGTAAGTCTATGTATGATAGGTATATCTGGAAATTAAAAAAAATACTTAAAATATTAAAAAAAATTCACTAAAAACAAAAAAAAAAAAATAGAAAAAATAAAAAAAAATTAATTTTCTAAAAAGTGAATTATGAAAAATGAAACCAAACAAGCTAGTCTCTTTCAAGTTTATAAATATAAACATAAATCTCTCATGGTTTGGAATAAAGTGTAAAATTAACAGAAACTGTTAGAGATAACAGTGCGTGTAGCTCAACATTAGTTAAGGAGAGCTACTATTAACACCTACCTAATTTCTTTGGACCCTCCATTTCTTTGAATCCCTAACCTGAATCCTAAATTTTAATAAGATTTCTTTGAACACTCCACTTAATACCAATTTTATCCATATTCATAATATCATTATACCCAAGTGCACACCCACCTAATTTTGCACACACTCTCTCTTCTTCTTCTTCTTCTCTCAGTAGACGATAAACGATTGAGAGACGATTGAGAATAACATACAATTGAGAGACAAATTGATTGTCCCTTTCTTCTCTTTTTCTCATAAACGATGGTCTCTCTCCTTGTCACTGTGAACGACGGTATCTCAGTCGGAAATGTCGTCAGAAATCTCTTCGATGGTCTTTTCTTCTTCTCTCAAGTAACCTCCAACTCTCCATCACATTTTTTTTGTTGTTGTTAATTTTGGGGTTTTAAACCCTCGATAAGGGGGGTTTAGAGGGAAAAAAAATTAGAAAAAATAGAAATAGGAAAAAAAATCCTACAAAATGAAATTGTTCTCAAAATGTCTATGTTTAGCATTGTATTATTGAACTAAATGTTTCTATTCAACATTGTATTACTGGATAGAACCTTAATAGTCAGCAAACCAGTACCGAACCGAAAATGATCTAGAATCGTAAATGCAAGTTAAATAAACTTACCAATGCAATGCCAACCTCATCAAAGTTATTGTCATTATCCTCCATTGCTCTATAAGTATTTATAAGTATCAACAAATGGTGAAAACGATTTAATAAGATTGTTTGCAACATTAACTGATTTGGAATACCGAACACATTTGAAACTACCAAACAAAATGTTAATTGATTAGGTGGTTTCAAATTTTTTCATTGAAGATAAATACGTGGATTTAAGATGGTGATGAAGAAGAATACGATTAGGGTTTAGGTTGGTAAATAATACGTATAGATAGGGATGGAGGTGGGTGTACAATATTGTAAAGTGTCATTCTAATTGTTTTCATTTGGTGGGTGGGTGGGTGTTCCATTAAAAGTTGTCCTTTAATGTAATTTTACTTCAGGGTATAATTGTAATAAATAAAAAAAGGTAAGAATAGGGGGGTCCAAAGAAATTAGGTAGGTGCTAATTACAGTACTTTAGTTAAGAAGCGTGGTGACATTATTAAGGATATAATTTGAAATCAAAATTATTATAATACCCTCATTCCCTTATTTTATCACCAACAATTTGTGTATTGCCCATTATCACAAAGAACCCAACCCAAAACCACAATATTGCTCTAATACCACCGCCACACAACCCATGGCCACATCCCCTCTCATCTAAACACTACCATCATCACTTCTCACAATTTCCTCTTGACACAACACATAGTCACACACACACACACACACACACACACACATTTATATATATAAGAACCGCTTAGCTGCTTGAGGTTCGTCTTTTTGTTTTTCGATTTTGCCCTTTCATTTTGAATAATTTACTAATGGTGACATATATATTGAGTGAAAGTTTTCGTAATTACACAAAAATTCTTGATCAATTATGAAACATAAATATTTTATTTTTTATCAAATTACAAATACACCCATAAGGTTTGTTTAAAAAATAAATATGTCCTATAATACTAGAAATTAAAACTATCGTTTGTTATAAATTTTAATTTAACACAATACTTATGGGGAAAAAAACAATTTCCTATGCAATAATAAATTATCAAAATTGTTTATTGAAAAATATTTCTCATATCATTAAAAATTATTAATTGACTTAATGATTTATTTATTAACAAAATGGTTAACTGAAAATTATTTTTCATATCATTAAAAATTGTTAATTTACTTAATGATTTATTTATTAATAAAATTGAACATTTGTTATGTGAGTATGATTTATGTATTAATAAAATTAGTCTTATACATATATGTATGTATGTATAAGAATCGCTCAGCTACTTGAGGTTCATCTTTTCTTTCCAATCTTGTCCTTTCATTTTAAATAATTTACTAATGGTGGCCTATATGTTGAGTGAAGGTTTTTTCTTAATTACGCAAACATTCTTGGTCAATTATGCAATAGGTTTTTTCGTAATTATGCAAACATTCTTAGTCAATTATGAAATAGGTTTTCCCGTAATTACGCAAATACTCTTGGTCAATTATGAAACATAAATATTTTATTTTGAGTGCTACTATTAACACTTGCCAAAATTCTTTGGACTCCCCATTTTTTTGGACCTCAACTCTAAACCCTAAATTTTAATAATATTTTTTTGGACACCCCACTTGTTACCAAATCTACCCATATTCATAATATTTTCACAATCAAATGCACACCCACCCAATTTTTCATACCCTCTCCTTCCCTGTTGACTGTTCGTCTTCTCTATTTCATCTCCTCCGCATCGACCCAATCTACCCATTTCTTACAGAGTGCTGCTTGGGATATTGCTTTTTTTTTTTCTTTTTCTTTTTCCCTTACAAAGTGCTATTGAAACTCGTTTGGTGGAAATTCAGCACTTTAGAACCGAATTGGCATTACAGTATTAAGACAAGCTGTAGACTTTTTCATCCACCATCAAAGATATAATTTGCTTCTCTCTTCTCTGCAATTAATCATGACCACACAAACAAAAACCCTGTACCAACCAAAACCACAACCATATAAAACCTTAATTGTAGGAGAATATTATAATGTAATGGATGGCATGATTCCACATAAAATTCAATTTTTTTTAGGGAATAAAGATATGCATATTATAATCTAATGGATGGCTTGAATATTATAATGTAATAGAAGTCTACATACCAACTAGAAATAAAATAAAATAAAAATACTAGAACCCTTTGTCTTTTAGAAATTTTTTTTGGCTAATCCTTTGTCTTGAAATGTTGGGTATTTTGGTTGTGTTTTCTTTGTGCATGAAGAAAACAAAACTAAAACACACCAAAAACTTATCTGAATCTTCTGTAGAAAAAAAACAGGAAAAGAGGAGGCAAATAGGGCAGCAACCTGCCAGATTTTTTTAATTCACATTTCCAGCTTCTTTTCCATGTATTTTTATACGTCAACTTATAGCCACATAACCACACAACACTTGTATTAGATGTCTTCCATATAAACTAACTCTAATTAGCACAATACACATCATAAACCTAACAAGCGTTAGGTGGGCTGTTTGAAAATAGTGCTAATTTCAACACATTATATCAACATAGAGAAATGGTAAAAGCTGTCTCTAATTGATATCTACATACATAAAAATACATGTATATATACTTTTGACCATGCATGTTTTTTTGCCTCATTGGTCATGGCACATCTATTTAAGATAGGCTTCAATGGCTTACAAGTTATATATATGTATCTATATAATGTCCCTAGATGATATGCATTTTCAATAAATAGGAAGGACTAACTCTATACTATGAAGGGTAATTGACATTGGATATATTTGCTTACATTGTCATTGACTTACATCTAATTGTACTTGGTGGATAGCTATGGTCGAAACTGCTCGAGATCGCCCAACAGCGTCTAGGAGACGTAATGTTGTACTTTCTAAAAAAATGGCTAAGAGACCTTGACACACTCGTAAGACTAAGGATCAAGGTAGTGGAAATGAATATGACATGAATGACATAAGTGCTGCTCTAGCAAAAACGGTTAAGGTTGAAAACGATGAGGGCAATCAATTGAATGTCAGTGACATAGGTGATGAATTTGGTGATGAACCAATAGATATGGGTGATAATTCTGGTGATAAACCAACAGACATAGGTGATGATCCGGGTAATGAACCAACATACATGGATGACTATGAAGACCAACCAACAGATACAACTGAAAACGTTAATGAAGATCTTACTGGACTTTTTCTAGAGGTCCAGATGATCCTTCAATTTTGAAGAGTTTTTATTGTCACGTAGCAACAAAAATTTGGCATAATGATATAAGTCATTGTCTTACATTAATTTAATGTTTTAAATTTTGTTTCAACTTTACTAATTCTTTTTTTTAAAATTTCATTTTTTATTCTATGTTGTAGGAACACGGAATATTTAAATGCTTAAATCATGATTTTTGTTATCCTAGGTAGACAACCCAAGAGGGGGGTGAATTGGGTTATTAAAAATTTCACAATATTAAAATTAGTACAATATTCATAATTTTAATAAATAAAAAAAATGGAATAATAATTATTAATATAAAAGTAAGAGAGATAGGGAGAGAAAATCAAACACTGAGATTTATAATGGTTCGGCACGCCAGGCCTACGCCCACTCCCCAAGGAACCTCCTTGAGAATTTCTTTACTATCAATTGAATAAATACACTACCAAGCTTGTGGATTTGGCACATGACTTACTCTTATCTATTGAGCCTCACTTAACAATAAATGTCTTACCCTTACAAAATCTCTCACAAAAATAAGGAATAAGAATAAGTGGTACTTAAACCCTCTTTTACAATAATTCTCTCACAAAGAGTAGATATGAAAGTGTAAGAACAAAGGCTAGACTTAGATCTGAAAGTGAAAGAGCAGAATACAATATACTCAGAATTTTGGTGCTCACAGAAAATTTTCTCTTCAAGTTCTTGATTTTTCTCCACACACAACACTTCTATTTATACACAAAAATATATCCGTTGGACGCTCCTTGCTGATGTCATGGCTTACATAAGCACGCTGCTGACGTCATGGCTTACATAAGCACGCTCCTTGATTTTAAATAGTCAGCAAATGTTAATAATTAAAAAGATAAAAGTAAAACTAATATTTCTTTTCCTTTTTTTTTTATTTTTTTCAAACATGGAGCCACTTTTTTTGTAGACAATTTAATACAAAGTTCACAACTTTCAAACAAGCAAATGATTTGCTCCATCTTGTTATATATATATATATAACTTCATCTTTTTCCTCTTGTTTGAGTATAATATGATATAATCAATGTAGTGCAAAAAGTTTAATGGTGCATGTGATGTATTCTATTTATATTATATGCACTATATATATATATATATAATGTTCTAATCAAATATTTGCATACAAAAAAAAAATCTTTTTAAATAATATTTATGATGGATATGAAAATATGTGTCCTCTTTAAAATATTGATATGTTGTAGGGATTTTAAACTAAATATATCCTACCACTACATTTGGATATATCACTTTTGTCAAAAGAAGACAACTCATTAATATCACATTTGTCAAGATAATACAACCAATCAATCAATTTTGTCAAAATAATATAATTAATCAATTTTAATTTTGTCAAAAAGTGAATAGTGATCAGCCAAAATTTTCAAAAAGTGAATAGTAGAGTTTTCAAAAATATTTTTATTTAAATAATATTTAACAAATATATATTTTTTAAAAAGATAATATTTTGTGTCAAATAATATGTATATTAAAAAAATCCAAATTGTTACAAATAATATTTTAGACATCATCAAAATTAAATAATATGATTAATAGTTTTAAAGTTGGTGAATGGTCATTCAACTTGGAAGAAAATGAACAGTCTAAATTTCATGGTTTAATTATGGATTCGGGGTTGATTTCTTTGGTGAGTTGCTCATATAAATTTGTAAACAAAGTTGTAGTTTCAGCCTTTGTGGAAAGATGGCAGCCAGAGACAAACACGTTTCATCTACCATTTGGTGAGATGTCACCAACCTTAGATGATGTTAGTGTAATTCTAGGGATTCTAGTGATTGGTAAATCAGTCTCTTGCAAGAAGTTATCAAATGTTGACGCTACAAATCTACTAGTCGAGGCTTTGGAAGTAATAATAGATGAGACAAATGTAGCGTTGAAGGTAGCACGGGGCTAGTCCATTGAGGTAGAATGGTCAAGATGATGGTTTGGGTCAGCGTTTGATGAGGACAATGCTAATACCATTGAGTGTACAGCTAGGGCATATTTGTTATATTTGTTAAGTTGTACCTTATTTGCTGACAAGACTGGCATATGTGTTCTAGTAGTGTATTTGTCTTTTCTTATGGATTTACGATTCGGTTGCTTTTTATGCTTGGGGTGCAGCTGTATTGGCTTTTTTATACCGACAATTGGGTACTACCACAAGGTACGCTATGAAATAGATGGTGGGATACATGACATTACTGGAAGCTTGGATTTACGAGCATTTTGTTGGTGCTAGACCCCACTCAATTTGGACTATAAAGAAGATCTGCCTCCTGTGTCTTTCGTTAGATTTCTCACACCCAATCTGGTTCGTCAATGTCTATTTTACAAAGGTTGCGAGAGGACCTCGACAGATTAGAGGCCCATGATGTAAGTGTCAATCTTAACTCCATGTATGTACATATTACTTGCTATTATTCAACCTAATTTATAACTTACATATGAAATTTTCACTGTTGTAGGTTATTTGGGATCCATACCATGATAAACGTATTGAGCATCCTTTTTCTGATGTTGCTTACTATAGTGGATGATTAAAATGTATGCACATTGTTGAATCATACCATCTAGATAGGGTGCTAAGACAGTTTGGCAAGGTGCAAACTATTCCCTCACTTCCGCTTGCTCCAGTTCGAGCCTCTAGAGGATCCACTGCAAAATAGTACAACATTGCCTATAAACACTTGGATACAATTTGGGAGAGTTGGGAAAATCACTTGTTGTTTGAGACAACGCGTAGTGTTCTAGTCTTGCATCCATAGGATTGTGTGCCACTTGGACTGGTTTACTTCCATTTCACACGTGCAAGTTCAAAACTTGATATATCGTTCTAAGTATAACCCATGCACTGAGACATCAGTTGATTATTATCAGCTTCAATTTGTATGTCAACTTTTACCCTTTTCATTTTCATATATATATATATATATATATTGTTTAAGGCAATTGTTAAGTTTTATTTTCTTGTTTGCAGCGCATTGATAGTGCCTTGAACATTTCACATTCAATGCTCGAAATCGGATACAATGAAGCAGCTCTCACTCGAGATATGTTACGCAATGCTATGAAGAAGATAACACAAGTCTTGGAGGGCCAATAGTCCATTGAAGAAGATACACCATCAGAGAACTTGGTGTACACTTGTCATACGTCTTAGACTTTAGTATTTGTTGGTTTCAAATGTTTTAAATGTGCATTTTGAAATCTTAGTCTCAAACATATGTTAGACTTTTTGATGGTGTTAGACACAAGTATAACAAAGGTCAGATAACACTTTATTATATGTTAGTTTGTCTGAGAAATATTTTTAGCATACATTTTGATGGTGGTTTGTATATGACACAAGTATCAGCTAGGCTTGTATATGACTTTACCATACCTTTTTGGGCACTCAATGAATTATTTTGATGGCTTAGCAATGATATTGAAGTCAATGAATTTGTTTGGAATTGGTTTAATGGTTTGAATTGGTTTGATGGTTTGTTTGTTTGAAATATTGGTATGTTTATTGCTTTATGGTCATCACTGAATAAACAAATCTGGACTAATGAATAAACAGGAATTTTATGTTCATCACTGACTAACTGAACAAATCCTCCTCGTTTAGCACTATAAAACCGAATCAAAATGACTCAATCAACACTGTAATGCCGAACAGGTAGTCTTTATTTAGCACTGTAATGCCGAACAGATATCATTTTTTCAGCACTGTAGTGTCGAACATAAATGCTTGCTGGCCCAATCATAGTTGCTGGCCTACTCATTTCAGCACTATAGGACCGAATAAAAACATTTCGTTTAGCACTATATGCCTGAACAAATATACTTTGTTCAAAGCTGTTTTGTCGAACAATAGTGATCCTATCAGTACTGTATGTTCGAACAAAATTTGTTCACCACTGTGTAACATGAATCCAATCCAATTCACTTTTTTCGTCAACTTCAATTCAGTATAACACAGAAAATAACATTCATTTCAATTTACTATTTACCATTCCAATTCATTATAACAAAGAAAATAACATGACTTAAATCCATAACTAAGGCCTCGTTTGGGAACAAGCTAATTTTAGTAACTTTTTGGCTATTTGGCTAAAATATGAGCTAAAAAAAACTAATATGTTTGGGATGACTTTTTGGCTTTTTACGAAAAGTTGTGCAAAAAATAGAGAGAAAAGAGAATCTTTGACTTTTTGGTATGAGTTGATGGCTTTTTGGCTTTTTTAGTAACTTTTTAACTTTTTGACTAAACGGGCTGCTTCCTAAACGAGGCCTAAATGCATTCCAATTCACTCTTTTCCATTCTAAGTTAGTATAACAAAGAAAATAACATAACTTAAATCCATTCTAATTCTATTTCCTATTTTACTTGTATGACATTAGTCCTCATCCAAGTTTACTATTTCGATTGTGGCTACGTCTAGACTGATGAGTGATTTGAAATGTTGTACTATAGAACTGTATGCAAACTCCCAATCTACTGTACAAAGGTCATAGTACCTCCGCTAGTTAGTTGCTATGGTGGAATAGGATGACCAAGCTCCAAAATGAGCTACTACAAAAAAAAAAAAAAAAAAAAATGTACAAAAATGTAGTCGTTATTAAGAAATGTTGTCGTTAGAATGTACAAGAATGTACAAAAATATTAGAAACCAATACAAAATGGGGTTGTTGTTGACAAAGCCAATACATATCTCCTTGTGAGAGGCAACAGACGTCAGTATTGACCTAAGAGGGAGGAATGTCAAACATTGTTGCATAGACAAGTGGACCAAAACGACTTGGTAGAAAGACGATACAAGATGACCCAGATCAAGCATCGTCATCCACCGGCCCAACTCAGGGTTTGGTTCAAAATGTGCCAAGATATTGGTAAAGTCATTGATTCTCTCTTGTGATTTAAATAATTTCCTATAGTGGTCACTATGCGCATGCAACTCTTTAAGTAAATCTTTTCTCACTTATAACCATCCTTTTTCTCCAAAACCCATCAAACTAGCAATAGCTCAGAACCCACAATTGCCATCTGCTATAACATCCTTAACGTATTTAATATATTGTCTCAATTCTGAAAGGAATGCCTCTAAAAAGCAATTTGGATTCAATGATCAAAGTCGGTGAACCTATCACAACCCAATGCCAATGTTAGACAATAAAGTAGACAACATGACACAATTACATACCTCACTAGTAAACCACATACCTTTTTTGTCTTCTTTGTTTTCACTTTTTTTGTTGTTATACTCGCCTTGGCAATGACTCCGGGTGAATAACTATCTTGTACTGAAGCAACTAGTTCAAACACAGATGGCTCACGATGAGTGGAGTTCCCAATCTTCAATTTTAGGCAACCCCATGGATTAGACTTCACTTTCGGCTCAATAAAAAATGTACAATTAGGTTTGGCTAACTTTCTCAATTTCTGTAACAAAAACCTCTTCACATCTGGATCCACCTCCTCGAATCGTTTGGCAAACAATTCTAACTCAAGTGTACAAGTCCACTCTTCACTTACAGTATGTGAGGTACTCAACATGTTAAGCATAGTCCAATATGAATAAACCGAAGTGATCAGAATTGGCCGATTTTCCCTTATGTAATCTGCTATCTCATGCGCACATGGAAAACCATGAGTACATCGAACAACACATCCACATACAACAATATCAATACCAACAGAAGATGCTCGTTTGGATTCTGCCAATATGATCTCTAAAGCAGTAATTGAGACATTACCACGAAGCTCCTTAAACTGCGCAGGTTTAAAATCATGTTGCACAACTATTTTGCTTTTTCTCAAATGATGATTTTAATTCACTATGTTGCAACTTAAGTAAATTGTGTATCCTTGTCCAATTCGACTCAAAATTTCCTTGACTTGATCCAAGATATCTTTTAAGTTTTGCATGTGAACTCTCAACCCTATACATGAAAATAAACTGTTATAAAAATAATGTTATAAAAAACTCAACAACTAATAAATTTAAATGTTCGCATTTACCTATTTGTTGCAGAATTTCTAAAGTGCATAAACATGTTAGTCCAAGCAGCCACAAATTTTGACTTGTATGTATCCAACCAAGATGAGGTAACACAATGAAGTGCATCTTGATAAGTACCGAACTCACCATATAACAAAGACAGTAGTTGCATGTATACTTCTTCAGACGATAACATAACCAACATATTCCAACTCATTATAAACATTTCCCACTTATCCTTTGTCTCAAATATCTTTTTGCAATTAGCAAGCACATTTTTACCAATATGCCATCTACACAACAAATTTGTAGTTCCAGGAAACACCGTACATATGACATTCATAAGGGCCAATTCTCTATCTATGACAATAACAGAAGGAAGAATTTTTTCATCTATGACACTACGCAAAATACCAAGTACCTATGCGTAGTTATCGTCCTTCTTATACTGGAGGTATGCAAATGCAATTCAAAAGGTCATGTCTGTCGATGTCAGGCCTACAATCTCCAGAAGGGGCAACCAATATCAATTGGTCTTACAATTACAATCCATCAACAATACTTTTGGAAATGCACTACAAAGAACAAATCAGTCACTGTCTCAGTATCTACACAGCTTCTATGCCACTCAATGTACCTGTTCACCACTAACTAACCTAATAGTTGTTGCATCTGAGATCTCCCAGCTTTCTCAGCAACTTTATACCTATGACATGCATTGTAAATTGTTTTCATTATGGAAGTATTTGCATCATCACGTTGTTTCAATGTAACCAATATCTCACTCGGTCGTATCATACTCTTCGACATGTCTACCAACAAAGAGGTTTTCTTATGTGATAACCTTCTATCATAAGAATGACCTTCAAGATATTCTGCAGCAGGATGATTATGCACACCACAAATAACCATCAAGATCCAGTCATCATTTGTGGCTAATTTTTTGCTCTTCAATAAAAAAAAGGACATTCACATTTTTTTGTACCAGTTAGTCTTTCTTTTTTTTGTCGTAGGCTTGCTGTTTTTTCGAGTGTCCCTATAAGATCCACTCATTTCACAAGCTAGGCTAAGTCTTGACTTCCTACTACGAATACCAGCCCCATCTGATTTCTGTACGACAACAACGAATCCATTTTTTCTTCCAACTTGATGTGCCCATCGAATCAACTCATCTCAACTCTTGAATATCTAAAATAAATAAATTAACTAACCGATTATTGCACATAAAAAAGGACAAAAAAGGTACATTATTTGTAAAACAATCAAAGACTCACCTCATGAGTAACAAATTCATTACTATAATACATTTCAAGTTCTGAATCAACCTTGTTGCCTTTAGTCGAAGCATCACCCTGAAAACACATGTGAATGTAATTTCAAAATTGAAAAAATGATGTTCAGTTGAACAATCCCGAAACTAATGGTTTTGTTCAGTTCAACAGTGCCAAAAATAAAGATTATACTCGGTTCAACAGTACTGACTATATGTATTAATGTTCGGAACCTATGTATTGAATGAAAGGATTATGTTCAGTACTGTATTACTAAACATAATCCTAACAATCGGCAAACCAGTACCGAACAGCTCGAACAAAAGAAGAACGACTAAAAACAACCGAGAATGTTAATGTAAGACAGATATACTTGCCAATGAAACGCCGGTCTCATTAGAATTGTTTTCCTCATCCTCCATTGTTTTACACAGTGAAATAAGTGATGAAGTATATGTTATACTTGAAGCAAAACTTTCAAGTTCAATAGGGGTTAATGATGATGATGAAGATGACACATTCCGGATTTAAGATGATTATGAAAAATAATAGATTTAGGGTTTATGTTGGTTGGTTATGAAGAGTAATAGGTCTAGGGTTTACAAACATGGAATGCGTATAGTTGGAGTTGGGGGTGGGGTGGGTGTCCAGAACCTTCTTTCATTCAAATAAATTAGTGATTTAATGTATATAATTGTTGTAATGCTCCCCAGATTCCAACCAAAAAAAAAGAGAGTAATTGGTTTGAACTTTATAGTTGAAGACATGTTCCAATAGAAGAACTTCAGTCAAGGCTTCACAATGAAAATAGCAAAATAATTTGACAAAATTAATAATATTGACAGTTTTACTGGAAGAAGAAAAAAATTATATATATATACATACAAAAATTTATATATATATATATATATAACACAACAATGGGCTTTATGTTTTCTTCAAAAATTATATATTGCCTTGTGAATCAAATTTGCAATCTTTGCTATTGAAAGGGTTGAACGCTTGAAAATGGTGATGGTTCCTTTGGAGCAGGCTTAGAGTAGATGACTTGGGTGAGAAGGGAAACGGTGTAAAGGGATTGTATTTAGCTTGCTTGGTTAGGTTTTTCAAAAAACACTTTTCAGAAAATTTTACTTTCTTGTTTTCTGTGTTTTTTTGTTTTTACTGAATTTTTTTAATAGTTTAGGCAATTTTTTTTTTAGACATACCTAACATAAATATAACTAAAAAGTTAAAAATTTGTGAAAAAAACCTTTTAAAAATTCACTAAATACCAAAAAAAAAAAGAGAAGAGAATTCGGTACATTTTTTTGTATTTTTTAATTTTTTAAAATATTTTTTTACAATTTTTTTACTTTTTAAATACATCTGTAGACGCCCTATTTTTGACCGCCCTTCAGACTTGGGCGCCACTGATGGCTTATTTGGTAATGAAAGTTATGCAGTGCAAAGGTTCGATTTCTTCGGTAAGGAGAGAGTCAAATTCCAACCTTACACCCCATTTTTGGACCAAAGCCTTTTGACTAAAATGATTTTTAGATCTTAAAACCCTCTCTTTCAAAATATTTTTGAAACAAAGTTCCTACGATGTTCCGAGGCTCGCATTTCGTTAAAATGTTATGCTTTTCGGTAAACCGAGCAAGGATAAAGTGGAAATACATGAAAGAGAGGTGAACTCCTTGGAAAAAAAATCTTTAAAACATATTTTTTAGAGGTTTGGAGTTGAAGAAAAGAAGAGGAGAGGGGAAAAACCTACTTGGGGAAGAAGATGGGCATGAACCGTTAAGAGAGAGAGTCGAGCAACCCTTGCTAAATCAGGTCTATCCATTTGTACACTTGGATTTCAGCTATGAGGTCACCACAATTGGAAATTAGACTTCCGGGGCTTCATTTTGCACTCAAGAATCTCCTCAAGCTGAGACCAGATGAGGGAGATATGGCTAGTTGAAGTTAGGCATCAATCCGATTGAGCTGAAACTGAGCAGTCTTCACTAAAAGAGGCATTACTTTTTTCACACTTGAAATTTTGATGTAGGACTTCCACCATTGGAAATCTTACTTTCGGGGCTTCAATTTAGACACAAGAATGACCTGAAAAGGAGTCCAGATGAAGGTGATATGCCCATTTGAAATTGGACCTAGAGAGCAGATTTTTGCTGTCGGCCACAAATGTGGGCTATCGGCCACCAAGGGTGGCCAATCGGCCATAAAAGGGGCCGGTCAGCCAGTTGAGGTGGCCGGTTGGCCACTAATGTCCCAAACTCAGATATTTTGCAAATATTTACCTCTAGGTGTCTTCCACAAGCTCCAGTTGTCCTGTAATCAGATATTTCGACCCAAGGCTCATATTTTGCTATATATGGAGGCCATATCTCTCATTTTGGAACGTTAGAAAGTTTTGGAGCCTCTCTCTAAAATATATATATATATATATCTCTCTCTCTCTATAATCCTCTCTCTCTAGACTTCTCTCTCTCTTGCCTTTTGTGCATGCAAGCAGAGAAACACCTCTCCTTTGCCTAGACATCCTTGATGAAAGTGGTTCATCTTTGGGCTGAGGTTTCTTGAAGCTCTATTAGAGCTTCCTTTGAGCTCTAGAAGGTGGTTTAAGCTCAGATTGTTGCTTAAGTTGTATATTCCCATCAAGAGGTATAAGACTCACGTATTTAAGCTTGTTTTGCATGCTTGTTTTGCCGCCTTTTCAAACCGCTTTTGGCCAAGTTTTCAACTACAAAAACCTCTGTTTTTCAGTCCTAAAAATGGTGGTTTAAGGGCATTTTGTGTTAAGGGGTTGTCTTCGCTTCTTATTGCTTATTTGCATAAGCCTTTGCATCATCTTCTAGCATATTAAAGTCAAACTTTTTGGGCCTTTAAAACACTGAAATTCAGAGTTATTTCAGTGGTAAAAACCATGCTTTGAGGTCCAAAATAGGAGGGGTTGGCCTCTCCTCCTTGTGTCTTATTTGCATGTGTTGATAGCCTAACATGTGAGCATGTTTTTCTACCATTTTGTGACATGATCTCAGCATGTTTTTGCTATTATTTTGGCATGTTTAAGCTTTGTTTTGAGCTGGTTTGATCACTTGAGCCTTGTCTTGCATGGTTGTAGTGCAATTGCCTTCACTAGCTTTGTGTTTTAAGGCCTCTAACATGTCTTGCATGAGATGATTGCATGATATAGCATCATTTCACATGTGATTTCAGTGCATATATCTCTGTCACTTTCTCACTTATTCCACTCTTTCATTTCTTTTGAGAGTCGTGCTTTGTGTCTTGTTTGTGAGCCAACATGTGAGCATGTTTTTCTTGCCTTTTGTGCCTAAATTTCAGCATGTTTTGGCTACTGTTTTGGCATGTTTAAGCTCTGTCCAAAGCTGGTTTGGTCATTTGAGTTTATTATGGCATGCCTCTAGTGTAGTGTTCTTCACTAGTTTAATGCTTTTGGCTTATGAGCATGTCTTGCATATGTAGTTTGCACGATTTAGTGCCTTTTACATGCCATTTCAGCACTAAAAAGTCTACAACCTCCCTCATTTCTTTATTTTTCTATTTGTTTTGAGGGTTGGTTGACCTTATGATTGTGTTTAAGCTTGGGATAGAGCTTGTGCTCAATGGCTTTAACCCTCTTTTGAGGGTTCCTCCTAGCTAAAGGCATGATCTCTCTCATGTCTTAAATCATCCTTTGGTTGACCCCTCTCTTATTAGAGGATTCTCATTTTGGACTTAACCAACTAAATGATGGTTTGGTAATGCTAAAATGTGTAAACAAAATAAACCAAGTAAAACATGAACAAGATAAGTATTTGTATTGCATTGCATGTGTTTGGATCGGACGTTAATCCAAACACAAGAAATGTGGGACGTTTCATACTTAAAGTGATGAAACGTGTTACATTTCTTGGTCGCCATCACCTTTGATCATGCATGATAGGGTGGTGGTCCTTCGACTCTTATTTGTGCATTCATTGACTTGTACAAGCTTGACTCTTTGGCCATCATGCATTGAAAATGCTTGATTGTTGGCTTGAGAGCCAAGAATTACACTTCTTTAAGCTTGAGAAATGATAAAGAGGGTGGCAGGACACACATTTCCTTGAAAAATACATTGCTTTGCCTCTGTTACTCTCTGTTGTAGCAAAAACAGAATTTTGGAAAAATGGTTGGCCGACCGGGCACTTGAGGTAGCCGACCGTCCATTGAACTAGCCGACCGGCCCGTGTCTGTGGCCGACCGGCCACCAGTCCATTTTGGTGCAAAGTGTTCCTGCTTTGGAAGCAGAAGCAGTCTGGAATGTTGGTTCAATATTCAGAAAATAGAGAAGGTGCAAACAGAGGCAGCTGGTGGCAAGGCGATGGATTTTCGGGAAGGAAACAACCGAGCATGCATGTCTCCCTCGCCTGCGAGGCCACTTTATCACTTTATTAGCTAATTATAGTTGATTATTACATGTGTTGTAATTAATTAATTTAATCTGCTTTGTAATATTTTAATTAGCTTAGCATAGCTAGTTATTCAATTGTGTTGTAATAATTAATTAGCTAGAATAGTTAATTAGTTTCGTTTTGTAATAATTAGCTTAGCTTAGCTTATTTATTCGAACCCTCCTTCACAAGGGCGTATTGTTGTAATAAGGGTGCGTGTGTGTGTATGTCTTCTAACCCCACTTCTTTCTCCTTTTTACTTAACCGCTTTCGATGGTTAGTTTAGGGTCATTTTCAATTAGCATATCTTATGCTTGCATGTGTGCATCATTCATTTGTCTTGCATGCACTGGGCTCGGTGCGTCATTCAAACTGCATTGTATTTCAATACACTTCTTTGAATATGTGTTTTGAAGCATGTTATCGAATTGTTGCATTCATATGCCATCTTAGATAGCCGAGCCTATTTAATTTCATTCTTTGTATGTGTTGCATTAGGCATCTTGTATAGTTAGGAATCATGCATATTTCTAACTAGCTTTTGTTTTGGTTCGGAGTACACTGTAAGTTTTACACTTTAGCATACTTGTATGAGTGTGAGTGTTGTCATGTTTCGCATGCTTGCCATGAGGCTATTTGCTTAAATGCTTAACTATATGAATGCCTGTGGATGAAGGCTTTGTTGCTTGAATTGGAACAATTAATCAAATGTGAGTTTTAAGCCCACTTTGCGAAGTGGCAAATCATCATGTTTTAAGCCCACTTGAGAGTGGCAAATCCACGCTTTAGCCCACTTGAGGGTGGCATTTTCAAACCATTTTTGAAAAAAAAACATGAGTTGTTTTGTTCCAATTCTTGCGATTTTAGTCTATACTTGTATGTTGTTTGCATCACATAGTAAAGTTAGCTAATAATCAGAACAAGAACACATGTGTTTATGAAACACATATCATGCTTAGTAGAGGCCGATTTTTGATCGGGCGAGCGGGAGTGCTCATTTCAGGACCTTCCCCTCTCGTACCCAAGTTCTCGAGCCAAGGCAACTTTAGTGATGACGGACACGTGGCCTTTGGCACGAGTCAGGGTTTCCTAAATTTCTCAAAAAAAAAAAAAAAAATTTAGGTGGCGACTCTATAATCTGGCAAAGCAGTCTAGTTTTGGCATTATTTATTTAAAATCTGATTTTCCAAAATGATTTGCCGGATTGGACTCTTTGCTATTTATCAGTCTCACATTGCACTTTGTGAGATTAGATTCAGAACCGTGACAGGAGTCCGAACTGTAGGACCAATTCGAGCTCTCCAAAAGAGGGCGCGAAGAAAGTCGAGTCCACAGTTTCTGGCGACTCTGCTGGGGATTTAGAGAACTTGACTCGAACTTAAGATATGTTATTTTATCTACATTTATGTGTTTCTTTATATTGCATTTGCATAGGTGCGCCTAAGTCACAGTGTTTGCCATCTGCTATTCCTGAACGGTTTGCTGGAGGCTTGCTTGGAAAAGCTTGCTATAAGGCTGATCGGTTGCGGGCTCTGCTACGATGGGAACACAAACCTTGGATCTAGACTACTGCTGTACCGTTTGATTCTCCTTTCACTTCTCGGTGTTAGGAGCGAGAGGTCTATTAGGTGGTCTTGCTGAGGTACCCTTTTTGACCAATCGACCTAGTTGCATATCAGAAGCCATAGAGACTGTTCCAAATTAAGACAGGTTGCTTACTCGAATGCAGGATTGTATGAAGCCACTTGTTGTGCATAGTGAAACCCCTAACTCCTGACGAAACTAGGACAGGGTAACCCTACCCCATCATAGGGGTGTTTTGGTTCTCAATTAACTGGTATGTGCTTTACAGTGAAACTGTACAGGGATGTGCATATCAGTTGCCAAGTTGGTATCTATTTTGGGGCAGAATTCAGTAGAGAGCACAGTCATTCAGCTATGCTCATATCTGTTCTGGTGAAATTGGGCTGAGGTGCTCTCTGTTTTCTCTTTTGCAAGGTAGTCTTGGAACCATAGCTTCAAAAGGCTTCGATATCCCCCGGGTGCATTGAACTTGTATCGATAGACTTTGTTAGGTCAGAATTGGTTCAGAAGCAACCTGTGTTTACCTCACTCCAATCGGTTACAAGACGAAGGAGGTTCAAGCAGAATTCACCAGTGCATTTTCTACAGCAGTCACGCCTTAGTTCACCCGGGTCTAGTCTGGTTTGGGAACAGTTGTCTGCATTCAGCTCAACACGAGATCAATCACCCACTCCCATGGCTCAGTATCTCCCAGCCAGTGTGGAAGAATAGATACAGCACCTACAACAGACAATCAAGGCACTGCAGTAGGACGCAGTCCGTCAGGCTGAAGTCACGGCTTGTCAGGCCAAAGTGATAACCCGGCTACAACAATAACAGCCACAGCAAGCCGCGGCTTCTGCATCTCATGCACCTCCCATAGGTAACCCGACACCCGGAGCCACTACCTATACTGCTAATGTCCAAGAGACTCAGGGCAATCCTGCGGAGCCAATCCCAGAACAGGCCTCTAAAGCTCCTATCTATCAAGCCTAAGCTTCGTTTGAATTTGAGGTCAATAAACTGGGGAAGTTATTCAAACGAACACAAGGAGTGAATTCCATCCCGGATTTAGAGGACGGGTATATTGAATTTGTAGTTACCTTACTGAAGCGGTTTAAAATGCCGCATATCGACCGCTTCGATGGCTCTGGAGACCCAATGGTGCATCTCTACCTGTTTTTTGATATCTTGAGACCAATGGGTGTGACCCCAGCCCATAAGTTGTCTCTCTTCGGCCGAATCATGTTTGGGATAGCCGTAATCTGGTATGCTAAATTGGAGAAATTTGTGAAATAGAACTGGGAAGAGATGGCTGAGGCCTTTATTGCTTAATACTCCTACAACACACAGATCAAGGTCACAACTCGTGATCTCGAAGTCACCCACCAAGAGCCAAAGGAGGGTTTTTCAGAGTTTGTGACGAGATGGAGAGCAAAGGCCTCAATGATGATGACAAGGCCTTCCAACAAAGATTAGATCAGGATGATTGTTCGGAATCTGCATGGCAAGTTGCTACAGAGGATGATCGTTTTACCTCTATTTACCTTTCCAGACCTTCATGAAATGAGGGTTTAAATCAAGGATGCCATCAGACAAGGGATTTTTGTAGAAGATAATGAGCCTTTGAAGAAGAACGTTGTTCGCAGTTCCAATGCTACTACTGATGGTAGCACAATTGCGAAATGCTCAGAAGTAGGCACTATCAGCACTTCCCTCAATGGCCAAAAACCAACCATTTCAACTCGGCCCCAAGCCCAAAATTTCCATCCTCTTTACATGAGTCTCTCTCAAGCTTTGAAAATGCTGCGAGAAGAAGGGTACTTAGAGCTCCTAGAACCTCAACCCCTTCCAAATCCTCTTCTACCAGATATGACCCAGCTAAGTAATGTGCCTATCATCAACAGCACAATCATGATACGAACCGTTGCATTCGTCTCCGTCATAAGATTCAGGATCTTATTGATAAAGAGACCATAGCTCCACCAAAAGGACCTCGGGCTAGTACTGACCCGTCACCTCCCTATCTCAATCTAATCCATACACTCCCGTCTACCTATAATCCCAGCATATACATCACCCCGACCCATCTACCCAAGCCTGAGGTGTTCATTCCGGAAAGCACGGACTTGTGCATAATGGATGCACTCGAACCCCAATCATCTCAAACCCGTGAACCCACTACTTCTGAGCTGTTGAAAATGATTGAAGATCTTCAGAAAATAGTGGCAGATCTAGCTTTTAGGATATTGGCTTCGTCATCGACCACATCACATGCCAAAAATTTCATGCCAAAAGGCTCCTCAATCTTGGGACAAGCTGCAATTGAAAATGGCCAACCTAAAGCCATCTCAGATTTGGGTGGTGGCATGCCGACAACAACTGGGCTCCGCTCTGATATAGCGACCCAATCCCTTGGTAAAGTGGAGGTAAATGGTAAGAACAAGGTAGGGGCAAGCATTGGTCCTTGTGAACACCTTCTGTGGGCTGTTGAGGCTTTGAAGGATGAAGGATTGAATAAACAGCAAGTGTTCGCAGTTGTTGCAAAGACTGTGGATGACACTTTTGTTACTCATGGTGAAAGCATTCTGAATTAAGGGGCAAGCCAGGAAAAGGGATGTCGTACCAGAAATGGCCCTTTCAACTCTAATCCTACACTCGGAAGAGATCGTCAAACCCAGTCGGCACCTGCCAATCCCTTTGCTGGTATATTCAACACTTCACAAACCTTGAGGTACCATCCTCGAGGCCAGAGGGTCTTCACCCTACTTTACATGTCCTTATCCAAAGCCATGGGTGTGTTGATCAAAAAAGGCCATCTCAAACCCTTTGAGCCTCGGCCTCTTCCGGATTCTCTTCCAGTCAAGCATGATGCTGCCAAGTACTGCGCCTTCCATCAACAAACCGGCCATGACATTGACGTTTGTTTTTGTCTTCGCCATAAAATACAAGATCTGATTGACAATGAGGTGATCGTCGCACCAGGTCCTGTAAAGTCTATCGGCACCGGATCGATGAACTTGGGGGATAATGTGACTAGGTGATCGAGAGATGAACCACCTACTGATGGCGCTCATTTTTACTCCAGATGTGGTAGATGGCACGAACTGTTTGGAACAATTTGAAAATGTTGTTTATTTTACTTTTTGACTTAGGTATTGGGTCAGTCTTATTGTGTTGTATTGAGTTAGTCTTTTTGTACTGAGTTAATTGCGTCTGTCTTGTTGTATCGAGTCAGTCCTGTTATGTCAGAGTCGGGTGATTTCAGGGGTGTTACCTCGGACATCACTATCTTTTTGTGTTTGTCTTTTATACTCTTTCTTTTGAGTTTGTTTCTGTCATGAGCCAGTTGTGCTAGAATATCTGAATAAAACGACAGTGCTTTTCACTTACTTTTCTGTGCCTTGAAATCATTGCATTGACCTAAGTTTTTCAAAACTTTTCGAACACTATGATGAAAACAAAGAGGAAGGAATTCCTTGGGATTTGCAAAAATTTGATCAACTGAGAGAAAAGAGGCATGCTATGCCCTTAATGAATGAGATCATGTTTGTTAATGTGAGTACTGAGAAGGATCTTGGCTTGATCCAGATTGGTTCTACATTGTCTTCGGCGCGAGCGACTAGTCACTTTCTTAAAAGATTTCAAAAAATGTTTTGCGTGGTCCTGCGAAGACATGCGTGGAATTAATCTTGAGATTGCAGAGCATAGGATTGCTCACAGCCTCAAGACTTGAACCCTTTGCTTTCAAATTTTGAACCTTGACTTAGAATGTTCAACGATCAACAAATATAAGGCTTGTATGGCCGGATCAGAAGTAACCCTTGAACTAGGGGAAAGAAGGTCAGATCAAGAATGTCAGATGTCATCAAAGGAAGCTTGCAAAGCTCGATCAGAAGTAGCCTTTGAACTAGAGGCAAAAATGTCAAATGTGCTTGAAGATTAAAAAATTGGGTCGCCTTTCAAACCAATGAAGATTGGCAAGAAAGCCAAATCCGAGCAACTAGAAGAAGAAAGTTTTTGCTGAAGGACAATCGAGTTCCTATCCACAACACTAGGGGCAATTCAGACCCGATTGGATGGACTCCTACATCATCAACGAATAGTAACCATTCTTCTGGATTCAGATGGCTTCGAGATCTCAAAATCAATCAACATGGACAAGTTAAACTTTTTTTTATCCTTGAGAGGCTCGTTGGGTCGAAAACCCAAAAGGGCGACCCAGACAAAAGTTAGAGCAAATGAAAAGAAAAGAAAAGAAAAAAAATGAAAAAATGAAGAAAATGAAAGAAAAAAAGAAAAAAAGAAAAGAAAAAATGAAAAGAAGAGGAAAAGAAATGAAAAACAGAGCTCGCAAGGTTGAAAACCCGAAAGGGCGGCTTTGGCAAAAGTTAGAGCGCAAAAGGAGAGTGTCAACAACCGAGTGAACCTCAACCCGGAACTACGTCAAGCCTGATTCCCATCTTTGGGATACGTAGGCAACTTCATCCCAAAGTTCGGCCCCAATCATTTTCAGCCTACTTGGCCCATCCCTGTTGATTGGCTTATCCTTGTTCAAACTTGGTTATCTTATCTATGTGCAAATTGGCTTGTCTTCATTCAAAGTCAAATTGTCCTATTCTGTTGGAAGATTCAGCTGCAAGACAATTCAAGTTCAGATATGAGGTTGTGTATCTCAAGAGTAAATTCTATGTTGGTCGAGTAGTGGCCATTTGCACAAATAGTTTTGAGAATTTTTTAATAAGGTTGACTAATTCTCTCGAAAATTATTTCATTTTCCCAAAACTCGACCATATTTTGGACCTAAAAAAGGAAAATTCTCAGTGCTCACAACCTGACTTGCATGATTTCGAATCAGAAAATCGAATAAACATGTTAATCTAACTCTTATGTTGATCGAAATTGTTTTAGTAGAAAGCCAAAACAAAAAATGGTCAAAATGATGAACTAGGGGCACAGTTGAGTCAGGTTTTATGTCTTTTCCCCGTTGTCAACATATTTACCTGAAAGGGCACATTGTTCTCAAAAAAGGGCACAACTAAAGCTAACAGCAAAGGGCTAAAAGCTCTCACATCCTCCAAGCAGCGAGGTATCAAGCCAAGTGCGAAGCACAGATTGAAAATGGAGCAGGATATTCTACTCCCTCATCTAGACAGGTATGATCACATCCAAACTGGCCAAGCGCATCGTCAACCGATGTCAGTTGCAGATCTGCTACACACCCAGTTGTAGCGCAACCCCTCTGTCGGAGAGCTCACTAGTTGTGAGCGAAAGAAGGAGAATCTAATAGAATACTAGGGGCAAGAGCCCACAACTTCTTGCTTACCCATCAACCACCCAGGGGAGGGATAAAAAAATAAGAGAGATTAAAGAATAGAGAGATAAATGCTGAGAGAAAAAGTGAGGAAAAAGGGCTTTTTTAGAGAAAAAGAGATTGAGTGCCAGAGTGATGTGAGAATCACAAATAAGAAAGGGTGGGAAACAATATCTGGAGACACAGGCTCCTCGTGGATCGAGAGGTCTCCCACTGATGGATAGCAGAATGTCCAAATGTTGTGTTTGTTGTTTTTGGTTTGTCTCGATTCTTAGTTTGAGTCGTTTAGTTGTAGACACCCCATTTTTGACCGCCCTCAAGACTTGAGCATTACTGATGATTTGCTCGGTGTTGAGAGATGTGCAGGCCAAAGATTCAATTCCTTCAGCAAGGAGAGAGGCAAACCCTTCAAAACACTTTGTTTAGGGGTTTGGAGTTGAAGAAAAGAGGAGAGGAGGGGAGAAAATAGGTTGGAGAAGAAGTTCGCCATGAATCCGGGTAGAAGAAAGTCGAGCGGCCCTCGCTGAATCAGGCTTATTCAATTGCATACTTGGAGTTAAGCTATGAGGCCACCATCGTTGGAAAGAAGACTTCTGGGGCTTCACTTTGTACTCAAGAATCTCCCAAAGCCAAGTCCGGGTGGAGGAGATATGATTGGTTGAAGCTGGGCATCATCCCGGTTGGATCGAGTCTGCGCGGCTTCACCAAAAAGGGCATAACTTTTTGCACAGGAGGAATTTTGATGCAAGGTTTACGCCATTGGAAATCTAACTTCCGGGGCTTCAATTTACATACCTACCGGCCATTTTTTGACCTTGGAATCATCTATCGGCAATCTATTTTGCCGACCGGCAGAAAATAGTGCCGACCGACACTTTATTTAGGCCGATGACCAATTTTTCTGGCCGGTTTGCACCCTTTGCACCCTCCAAGCCTGGTGCATCCCAGCTGTGCCAGCTGGAATGCACCAGCACACTCCCCCGTGCATATATGTGGCCATTTTGCACCCTTTTGAGCCATTTGACCCCCCTTTTGCTTCTAGAAGCTTGAACCCTTTGGCCAAGCTTCTTGGAGAAGCTTGGCCAGCTGTTTTAGCTTCTCCAAGAAGCCTTGGACCATTTGCACCCTTTACCCCTTTTCATTTAGCTTCCTTGGGAAGCTTAGAGCCTTTTCTTTGTCTATATAAGAGCTCTTCTTCTCCATTGCTTAGGGTTGGAGTTTTCTTGAACCAAAAAACCAGATATATACAGATATATATCTGCCCTACACATTCTCTCTCTATATTTTCCCTCTCTCTCCTCCCTTGTGTGTGTTTTGTGGCCTAAAAGTGCATTTTTACCATAGTATTGCACCAACACACACACCATTACACCACACTTCGACTTGAGAGGCCTTGAGGGCTTGTTCTTGGAGTTTCAAGCTGGTTTTGGTCACAAGAAGAGGTCTGACCTTACTGTTCATCAAAGGTTCTTCGAGGGTAACTTCTTTGCTTTAGTTTCCCCAATTTTGCATTGATTTTTGACCTGTCTTGCTTGCTGATTTGAGCTTGGTATATAACATAAAAAAGTCTTGTATTGGCATGCTTAAGATCTTTCATTAAGACCACTTTGGTGTTTGGGGTTGTTTGGCCCCTCTTAGGCCTTGTTTGGCCTTATTTTTGTGCATTTTTTGTGAGCTTCGGGACCACCTTGTATTGGCCCTCCCACCACTGAAATCTAGAGGGATTTTAGTGGTGGGGGTGGTGTTTTGAGGTCCTAGGAAGGAGAGGGCCATCCCCTCTCCTTGTTGTCTTGTTTACTAGCATGTTTGGCCCTTCAAAGGAGCCCTTATTTGCACACTTCTTGAGCTTGGTTCAGGCATTTTTCAGTGGGTTTTAGGACCCCTATAGGCCATTTCCAGAGTTGATTTGGCCTTTTTGATTGTCCATCTTGCATGTGCTTAAGAATCCCTTGCATGGCCCTCCAAAGGAGCCCCTCATTTTGATATGCATTGGCTGCATTCCAGAGGTTATTTGGGCCTATTTTTGCATGTTTTATTCACTGATTTTTGATGGTTTGGTCAGATTCCATGTGCATCATACACTTTCCATGTAAACCATGTTAACTAGTCAAATTCGCATGCTAATTTAGTCCATCTTGTTAGCACTTTTTGGCCATGCTTAGAACTGGAAAAGTCCATGTTTTGGGACTGCCAAGATTCTGTCTTCATGCTTCGTAGTCCAATAATGCATTCTTTGTATAGCTGTAAGCCATTCCATGTGCCCAGTTTTGCATTTCGGGGATCATCTCATGCATCGGGTGCCATATCTCTATGTTTTGGGGCTGTTTAGCATCATATTTTGGTACTGAAATTCACATGCTTATATGTCATCTTACACCCCTTGCCATGCTTTGGTGGAGTTACATTTTTGTGCCTTAAGCTTGGTTAATGCATTGTGCATGCATTCCATGTATTTTGTTGCCTCACTTGCATCATTATGGCCACTGTTTTGGACCTAGTAGTGGGCTGCCCAAGTTAGTGTAAGACCATCCTTTACATGTTGATGCACGCTTACCTTGTGTGTTGTTGTATACTTGTGTGTTGTTGTATACTTGTTTGTTGTTGTATGTTTAGGTTGCTTAACATGATGCATGCCTTGCATACTTGTATGCTTAGATCACATCTTGTATGCTTGTTACTCCCATTGTTATTCCATATCTTGCATGCTTGCTCGCTTAGGTTGTGTGCCTAACATGCATTGTGCATTATTTGCTTGCATGCCCATGTTGCATACTTAGTTAACATGCCTAGGTTGCATTGCATGAGCATACATACCTTGCCTCTTGAAATTGAGTATGATAGAGGTTGGGTTTCACTTGTTTGTTTGATGTGCATCTCATTTGAAATCAAAATGCATACTTGGTTTCTTGGGCCATCACGCATTGAAATGCGCGATTGGTGGTCCGAGAATCGAGAACCATGCCCCTTTGAGTCACAAACATGATAAGGGATGTGTTGGTGCACACATGTGCTTGAAATTCCATACCATGCACTGCTGGTCTGCTGTTGCTGTCAAAACTGTCTTCTGCAGGAATTATTTGCTGACCGGTAGTATAGAGTGCCGACCGGCACTGTATTTATTGCCGACAAACTCCTTAGCAGCCGATGGACATTGTACACGGCCGGTGGACATTCTATTCAGCCGATGATGATCCTCAGTGTGCAGAGAGCATGTTCTGAGACTTTGGCAGTTTTCCAGAGAAGCAGGGCAGTAAAAGCAGAGCCAACAGTGGTATGGTACGGGTTTCCCGGGAAAGACGGACTCGAGCATGCATCATCACACGCATCCCGAGGCGGGGGCTGCGGCCATCTTCTCTTTGCATTTATTTTGATTAGAATAGAAATTATGTAATAATTAATTTAGCGATTTGTTATTCGGACTGTATATTCTTTTGGTCCCTCTGTGTGAGGGCATATTTGTAATAAGTGTGGGTGAGTGTGTATATGTCTTCCAACCCCCATTTCTTTCTTCCCTTTTATTTACCTGCTTATGATGGTAGATTAGGGCATATTTAAAATTAGCATACCTTATGCAATGCATGCGTGCATCCATGCATTTGTTGACATGCATCGGGCTCGGTACATTATACAAACTGCATTGTATTTCAAATCTAACTTGAATACGTGTTACTCGTGCATTTCACATGCCATGTTTAGGATAGCCGAGCCTACTCTAAATTGCATCTTCGTCTGTGTCGCATTAGCCATTTAACATGAACTAGGTCATGCATGTTTGCTAACTAGTTTCTTGTTTTGGCACGGAGTACGATGTAAGTATTTATGCTTTAGCATATCGCATACGTGTGGATGTTAACATAACAGTATGCTTACCATGCGGCTAAGTGCTTATATGAGATAAACTGTTTGAATGCCTGTGGGTGGAGGTTGGATTGCTTGAGTTGGGAAAACTCATTGAAATCCGTGTTTTAGCCTACTTGCGAGTAGCAAATTCCAAAGCATTTTCAAAACGAACGGATATGCAATGTTTGTTTCCAAATTAGGCGATCTAGTCTATACTTGTTTGCTGTGCACATAACATAGTAATTCTAGGCTAATAATTGGAATAAGAGCATGTAATGTTTTCAAAATCGGATATCACGGTTAGTAGAGGCCGTTCTTCAGACCGGGCGAAAGGGGGTGCTCATAGCTGACCTTCCCCAATCGTACCCAAGCTCCCGAGCCAAGACACTTTGGTTATGACGGACATGTGGCCTTCGGCACCGAGTCAGGGTTTCCTAAATTCCCCCATTAAAAAATATTTAGGTGGCGACTCTGTAATCTGGCAAAGCAGTCCATGTTTGGCACTACTTTTCAAAAAATCTGTTTTTCTTCAAAACGATTTGCCAGAGTTGGACTCTTTGGTTCAGATTTAGAACCGTAACAAACAAACAGGGAGTCCGAACTGTAGCGAGGTCCCCCGCGGGCTTGCTACAGTTTCTGGCGACTCTGCTGGGGATTTTAGAGAGCTTGACTCGAACTCGTGATATCCTGTTTTGACTACACTTATGTGTTTCTTTGCATTGCATGTGCATTGGTGCGCCTAGGACACCGTGTTGGCCATCTGCTATTCCTGAGCGGTTTGCTGGAGGCTTGTCTTGTCAAGGCATGACCATAAGGCTGACCGGTTGCGGGCTCTGCCAGTATGGGAACACAAACCCTGGTTTTACCGGGGCACCCTTTTTGACCATTCGACCTAGTGCATATCGAAATCCATAGTGACCATTCCAAACTAGGACAGGTTGCTCACCCGATAGTAGGTTGTTTGAAACCGCTGCGTGCGTAGTGAAACCCTAGCTCCTGACAAAATAGGACAGGGAAACCCTACCCCAACATAGGGGTGTATTGGCTCTCATTTACTTGTTATGTGCTTTTAGAGTGTATCTCTACAGGGAATGCATATACCAGTTTGCGAGTCTGGGTATCCGGCCTGCGGGCACCAGTATCAGTATTTTAAGAAACAATTATATCTGCGGGTATCAGATTCAGATTTGGGGCAATGATTTTGGGAAACAGTGATCAGTAATAGAATACAGTTGTTCAGCCTTGCTCGTATCCGTTCCAGTGAAGTTGAGCTGAGATGCTGTCTGTTTTCTCTTTTGCTAGGGTAGTCCTGGAACTATAGCTTCAGAAGGCTCCACTATCTCCCGGGTACATTGGATTTGTACTGATAGACTTTGTCAGGTCAGAGACTCAGTTCAAGGGTAATCAGGGCTAGAGAAGGCTAGTCAGGCACAGATCACCAGTTCAGCAGTTACCAGATCAGTGGCCCTTATCCACCCCTCCAGTGAACAGGTCAGTCAGATGGATCAGCAGAATACATCAGGGATGGAGGCAATGATGCGTCAAATGCAGGAAACTATGAAACTCATGCAACAAGACGCTGTCTGCCAAGCAGAATTTTCTAAGCAGCAAGCTGCAATCATGGCTCAGCAGGCTGAGCTCATCACCAAGCTGCAACAGCAAAGCGGTGCGTCTGCTTCACAACAAGTTCCTCCCATAGTAGGAGCTCCAGCACCTGGGGAGACGCCAAATGTCCAGGAAGGTACAGACATTCCGGTAGGGCCGGCTCTGCCCCCAATTTTACCCTAGTTATCAAAAACACCCACCAACCTACCAGACTCTCCCTTTGAGTTCGAGACGAATCCCACAGCACTGAAGTTGAGCAAGCTTGAAAAGCTGTTCAAGAAATCCCAGGGAGACAAGACCATCCCTGACATTGAAGATGGATACACGGACACAGCTGCGACATTGCCAGACAGGTTCAAGATGCCTCACATCGACCGTTTTGACGGGTCAGGAGATCCCATGGTCCACCTGAGTTTGTTTTCAGATGTTCTGCGCCCGATGGGCTTGACAAGATTACAGAAGCTCTCCCTCTTTAGCAGGACCCTGTCGGGTATCGCGGCCATCTGGTACGCCAAATTAGAGGACTCAGTGAAACGAAGCTGGGAGGAGATGTCCGAGGCCTTCGTCGCACAATATTCATACAATACCCAGATCGAGATCACAACCCGTGATCTTGAGATAACCAGGCAAGAGCCGAAAGAGGGCTTCTCTGACTTTGTAACCCGTTGGAGAGCCAAAGCTTCTTCGATGACCACCAGGCCGGTCGCCAAGGACCAGATACGGATGATTGTGCGCAATCTCCAACCCAGGCTGATGCAGAAGATGATTGTCCTCCCCCTACCCACCTTTGCAGACCTCCATGAGATTGGGGTACAAATCGAGGATGCTATAAAGCAGGGCCTCATTGACCAGGAGAAGGAGCAGCCCAGGAAGGCGTTTACCCGCAGTTCGAATATGACCACCAGTGGTGATGCAACTGCAAGACCTTCTGAAGTGGGCATGGTCACCAACACCGCATCACAAAAAGCTACCTCATTCACCGGTGCGTCCGGAAGTAGCTCACAGAAAACCAAATATCCACCTCGAGTCAAGAGGGTTTTCACCCCACTTCATATGCCTTTGTCAAAGGTTCTAGAGGTCTTAATCCGGAAAGGACATCTGAAACCATTGGAACAACGGCCTTTACCTGATCCTCTCCCTTCAAAGCATGACCGGACTAAGTACTGTGCCTACCATCAACAAACCGGTCATGAGACCGACAGCTGCTTTCGTCTGCGCCATGATGTACAAGATTTGTTTGACAACAACGTCATCGCCGCACCAGCTCAGTAATGTCTATCGTCACTGGATCAGCAAAATTGGGGGATAGTATAAGTATGTGATCGGGAGACAAACCACCTGCGGGCAGTGCTCAGTTTACTTCAGATGTGGCGTATGGCACGCACTGTTTTGAGAATTTACGAATGCTGGTTTTTGTATGCTCTGGCTTGGGTACTGAGTCAGTTCTGTCGTTTTTGCTTTGAGCCTGTCTCTTTGTTTTGAGTCAGTTTTTTTGGTTAAGGTCTGTCTTGTTGTATCGAATCAGCCCTGTTATGTAGGAGTCGGGTGATTCCGAGGGTGTTACCTCGGGCATCACCATCTTGTTTTGTGTTTGTCTTGTTGCTTTCTTTTAAGTTTGTTTCTGCCAGGGAACCAGTTGTGCCAACAGATTTGAATGGAATAGCAGTGATTTTCACACTCTTGTGTTTGCTTCTGCCATGTGCCAGTTGTGCCAGAAATTCTAAATGAGATGGAAGTATTTGACTAAGAACTCTGTCTTTTCTGTGCCTTGAAGTCATTGCATTGGCCTAAATTTTTCAAAACTTTTTCAAACACTGTGGTGAAAACGAAGAGGAAGGAATTCCTTGGGATTTGCAAAAATTTGATCAATTGAGAGAAAGAGAGGCGTGCTAAGCCCTTAATGAATGAAATCATGCTTGTTAGTGTGAGTACTGAGAAGGACCCTAGCTTTGATCCAGATTGGTCCTACACTGTCTTCAGCGCGAGCGATTTGTCGCTTTCTTAAAAACTTTCAAAAAATGTTTTGCGCGGTCCTGCAGAGACATGTGTGGAATCGCTCTTGAGATTGTGCAGCCTAGGATCGCTCTCAGCCTCGAGACTCGACCCCTCATTTTCGAACCTTGGACTCAAACTCAGAATGTTCAACGGTTAACTACAACGTGAGGCCTGTGAGACCAGATTCAAAGCAGCCCTCGAACAAGAGGCAAGAAAGTCAAATCAAGAAGATCAGATGTCGTCAAGAGAGGCTTGGGAAGCTAGATCAGAAGCCCCCCCTCAAACTAGGGGCAAAGATGCCAGATGTGCCCGAAGAGCCGAAGATGAGTTCTCTTGCGAATCAACAGCCACTCTCCTGGATACGAATGGCATCAAAACCCTAAAACCATTTGGCATGGACTTGCTACACTTTTACCCTTTGAGAGGCTCGCTGGGCTGAAAACCCGGAAGGATGACCCAGGCAAAAGTTAGAGCAAGCAAAAAATACATACAAAAAGAAAGAAAAAAATACAGAAAAAAAAGAAGAACACAGGAAGAAGAAAAAGAAAAGAAAAGAAAAAGAAGCTCGCAAGGTCGAAAACCCGCATCGGGCGCCTTGGCAAAAGTTAGAGCCTAAAAGAAAAAAAAAAGAGAAAAAATGAAAAAGAAAGAAAAGAAAGAAGAACAAAGCTCGCAAGGTCGAAAACTTGCAACAGGCGCCTTGGCAAAAGTTAGAGCATAAAAAGGAGAGGTTAAATACCCGAGTGTACCTTAACCCCGAACTACGTAAGGCTTGATTCCCATCTTTGGGATACGTAGGCAACTTCATTCTGAAGTCCAGCCGTAAAACACTTCAAATTCAGTTGTGTCCATGAAATGGTTTTGATCATCTTTGCCTTCTCTGTATCCGAGAGTTCGGTTGTGATCGTCTCTCTGAAGGATTGATTCCAATACGCTGCGGTGCCATTTAGACAAGGGGCAACTTTCCGTTGCCATTCAATGCACTGCGGTGTCATTTCAAACAAGGGGCAACTTTCCGTTGCCATGCAGTGTCCTTCAGACAAGGGGCAATTTTCCATTGCTATGGGTCCGAGGTTGTGCATCTCAAAGAGTTGGTTCCCTGCTTGTTGAGCGGTGACCGTTTGCAAAAACAGTTTTTGGGAATTTTTACTGAGGTTGACTGATTTTCTCTAGAAAATTATTCCATTTTTCCAAAACTGGACCGTTTTCTTGGACCCAAAAAAGGAAAATTTTCAGTGCTCATAGCCTGACTTGCATGATTTCAAATCAAAAATCGAACAAACATGCTAATCTAACTCTCACATTGGTCAAAATTGTTTTTGTAGAAAGCCAAAAAACAAAAAAAATGGTCAAAATGATGAACTAGGGGCACAGTTGAGTCAGGTGTCCTATCTTTTCCCCGTTGCCACCATACTTGCCAGAAAGGGCACTCTACCTGCCAGAAGAGGGCACAACTGAGGATTAACAACAAAAGGGCTGAAAGCTCTCAACATCCTCCAAGCAACGAGGTATCAAGCCAAGTGCGAAGCACGAACTGGACTGGGGCAAGATATTCCACTCCATCATCTGGACAGATCTAACCATGTCCAAACTCCCCAGCAGAGCATCGTCGACCGATGTCGGCTGCAGATTTGCTACACACCCAGTTGTAGCACAGCCCCTATGTGGAAGAAACTCACTGTTGTAAGCAAGAAGAAGAATCTGGCGGAATGCTAGGGGCAAGACCCCGCAACTTTCTATTTATCCATCAACCACCCAGGGAAGGGATTGAAATTGAGAGATTGAAGAATAGAGAGATGTGCGTTGAGAGAAAAAGTGAGAAAAGGGCTTTTTCAGAAAAACAGAGCTTGAGGGCCGAGTGATGTGAGAATCACAAATGAGAAAGGGTGGGAAATAATACCCGGTGAAATAGGCTCCCTGTGCACATTTGAGTCTTGTGTTTTGTTTTGTCTGTTTCGATTCTTGTTTTGAGTCATTTCGAGTGTCAATAGATGTGTTTAGGTTGTTTACCTTTGTTTTTGTTTGTTGAGTCCTTTTCGCTGTGTTCAGTCGTAGGCTCAATACCCGGTTAAGAACTCATTTCTTAATTTCAAAAAAAAAAAATCAAATCATCTTGTGCTCAGAGTGCCGTGCCATTCTCCACATTTGTGCAAAACAGATTCGTTCTTTCATAAAACTGCAGGGCCCACCCCCGATAAGTGTGAACAGTAAAACCAGGACCTATTTGAAGCTATGTGGTTCCGGACTGCAAAGTAAAAGCAAAAGAGGAAAACGTCGGGTATCTGAGTTTGTTTCAATTTCAGTAAGTTCCGAGACTACATCCCGTGTGTACCTCTTCAGGCCTTGCCAATGCTCCGAAGTATGAGTGTACCTCTACCTCAAGCTCAAGACCAAGTTTGCTTCAAGCCAGAATGGTGTATCTAACACACCTCATTCCCTTAGTGTATCAATTACACTTCATTCACTCAGTGTATCTAACACACTTTATTTGCCTTAGTGTATCAATCACATTTCACTCACTTTGTGTATCTATCACACCATTCTTCTCTTCATATCATATGTTTGCTTTGTGTATCAATCACACTCTGTTTGCCCTATGTATCTATCTCTCACATGTTTATTTAGTATATCTATCACACACATACTCATTTAGTGTATCAATCACATTTCACTCATTTTGTGTATCTACCACACACATTTTCATTTTGTGTATCTATCACGCACATATTCACTTTTGGGTATCTATTACACTCTCACTCAGTGTATCAATCACACTTCACTCATTTTGTGTATCTATCACACACATACTCATTTAGTATATCAATCATACTCTTGTTCACTAAGTGCATCTATCACACTTTGTGTTCACTTTTAGTATATCAATCATACTCCTGTTCACTAAGTGCATCTATCACACTTCGTGTTCACCTTTAGTACATCAATCATACTCCTGTTCACTAAGTGCATCTATCACACTTCGTGTTCACTTTTAGTGTATCAATCATACTCCTGTTCACTAAGTGCATCTATCACACTTTGTGTTCACCTTCAGTATATCAATCATACTTGTTCACTAAGTGCATCTATCACACTTCGTGTTCACCTTTAGTATATCAATCATACTTGTTCACTAAGTGCATCTATCACACTTTGTGTTCACCTTTAGTATATCAATCATACTTGTTCACTGAGTGCATCTATCACACTTTGTGTTCACTTTTAGTATATCAATCATACTTGTTCACTAAGTGCATCTATCACACTTCGTGTTCACATTTTAGTATATCAATCATACTTGTTCACTGAGTGCATCTATCACACTTCATGTTCACCTTTAGTATATCAATCATACTTGTTCACTGAGTGCATCTATCACACTTCGTGTTCACCTTTAGTATATCAATCATACTTGTTCACTAAGTGCATCTATCACACTTCGTGTTCACCTTTAGTATATCAATCATACTTGTTCACTAAGTGCATCTATCACACTTTGTGTTCACCTTTAGTATATCAATCATACTTGTTCACTAAGTGCATCTATCACACTTTGTGTTCACCTTTAGTATATCAATCATACTTATTCACTAAGTGCATCTATCACACTTCGTGTTCACATTCAGTATATCCATCATACTTGTTCACTGAGTGCATCTATCACACTTTGTGTTCACCTTTAGTATATCCATCATACTTGTTCACTAAGTGCATCTATCACACTTCGTGTTCACATTTAGTATATTAATCATACCTTGTTCACTAAGTGCATCGATCACACTTCGTGTTCACCTATTGTGTATCCATCACACTTGCTCACTTAGTGCATCTATCACACTTTGTGTTTGCCTTTTGCGTATCCATCACGCTTTGCTCACTTCATTCATTTAGTGTATCAATCACACTTAGTTCATATAGTGTATCTATCACACACTCGCTTTGTATCTATCACGCACGCTCGCTTTGTGTATCAATCACACATGCCCCCTTTGTGTATCCATCACACACATTCGCTTAGTATATCTATCACATATTTGCTTAGTGTATCAATCACACACTTTCGCTTTGTGTATCAATCACACACTCGCTTTGTGTATCAATCACACACTTTCTCTTTATACATCTATCACACTATGCTCATCTTGTGTATCCATCACACTTTGCTTCACTTAGTGTATCAATCACACTTTATTCATATAGTGTATCCATCACACTCTCTTCACTTTGGTGTATCCACCACACATGTTTGTTCACTTAGTGTATCCATTACACTTCGTTCACTTTTGTGTATCTAACGCACATGTTCGTGAGAATTGCATAATTCTCTTACATCCTTTCTGCATGAGATGTAGGTTGGTTCATGTTTACTTGCTTGCATAGCATTCGCTTAAAATGTTGCATTTATAATTGCTTCATCACAGCTCTCTTTGCATAATCATAAGTTATGCACTTGCATTGTGCATCACTTTGCATCCTGCCCCTGAACTACGCTGGTTTGATTCCTTGCAAAGGGATACGTAGGCAGCCTGTGGGCACAACCACTTATTCATTTGTATTTTTGTTTGTCCAAGTCTTCGGCCTCGTCAAAAATGGGTCGTCTCTGGGCTTTGACATTCACTCCCGTCATTGTTATGACTTTCGAGTTCTGTCGAAGAGGGGCAACTGTAGACACCCCATTTTTGACCGCCCTCAAGACTTAGGCATTACTGATGATTTGCTCGGTGTTGAGAGATGTGCAGGCCAAAGATTCAATTCCTTCGGCAAGGAGAGAGGCAAACCCTTCAAAACACTTTGTTTAGGGGTTTGGAGTTGAAGAAAAGAGGAGAGGAGGGGAGAAAATAGGTTGGAGAAGAAGTTCGCCATGAATCCGGGTAGAAGAAAGTCGAGCGGCCCTCGCTGAATCAGGCTTATTCAATTGCATACTTGGAGTTAAGCTATGAGGCCACCATCGTTGGAAAGAAGACTTCCGGGGCTTCACTTTGTACTCAAGAATCTCCCAAAGCCAAGTCCGGGTGGAGGAGATATGATTGGTTGAAGCTGGGCATCATCCCGGTTGGATCGAGTTTGCGCGGCTTCACCAAAAAGGGCATAACTTTTTGCACAGGAGGAATTTTGATGCAAGGTTTGCGCCATTGGAAATCTAACTTCCGGGGCTTCAATTTACATACCTACCGGCCATTTTTTGACCTTGGAATCATCTATCGACAATCTATTTTGCCGACCGGCAGAAAATAGTGCCGACCGGCACTTTATTTAGGCCGACGACCAATTTTTCTGGCCGGTTTGCACCCTTTGCACCCTCCAAGCCTGGTGCATACCAGCTGTGCCAGCTGGAATGCACCAGCACACTCCCCCGTGCATATATGTGGCCATTTTGCACCCTTTTGAGCCATTTGACCCCCCTTTTGCTTCTAGAAGCTTGAACCCTTTGGCCAAGCTTCTTGGAGAAGCTTGGCCAGCTGTTTTAGCTTCTCCAAGAAGCCTTGGACCATTTGCACCCTTTGCCCCTTTTCATTTAGCTTCCTTGGGAAGCTTAGAGCCTTTTCTTTGTCTATATAAGAGCTCTTCTTCTCCATTGCTTAGGGTTGGAGTTTTCTTGAACCAAAAAACCAGATATATACAGATATATATCTGCCCTACACATTCTCTCTCTATATTTTCCCTCTCTCTCCTCCCTTGTGTGTGTTTTGTGGCCTAAAAGTGCATTTTTACCATAGTATTGCACCAACACACACACCATTACACCACACTTCGACTTGAGAGGCCTTGAGGGCTTGTTCTTGGAGTTTCAAGCTGGTTTTGGTCACAAGAAGAGGTCTGACCTTACTGTTCATCAAAGGTTCTTCGAGGGTAACTTCTTTGCTTTAGTTTCCCCAATTTTGCATTGATTTTTGACCTGTCTTGCTTGCTGATTTGAGCTTGGTATATAACATAAAAAAGTCTTTTATTGGCATGCTTAAGATCTTTCATTAAGACCACTTTGGTGTTTGGGGTTGTTTGGCCCCTCTTAGGCCTTGTTTGGCCTCATTTTTGTGCATTTTTTGTGAGCTTCGGGACCACCTTGTATTGGCCCTCCCACCACTGAAATCTAGAGGGATTTCAGTGGTGGGGGTGGTGTTTTGAGGTCCTAGGAAGGAGAGGGCCATCCCCTCTCCTTGTTGTCTTGTTTATTAGCATGTTTGGCCCTTCAAAGGAGCCCTTATTTGCACACTTCTTGAGCTTGGTTCAGGCATTTTTCAGTGGGTTTTAGGACCCCTATAGGCTATTTCCAGAGTTGATTTGGCCTTTTTGATTGTCCATCTTGCATGTGCTTAAGAATCCCTTGCATGGCCCTCCAAAGGAGCCCCTCATTTTGATATGCATTGGCTGCATTCCAGAGGTTATTTGGGCCTATTTTTGCATGTTTTATTCACTGATTTTTGATGGTTTGGTCAGATTCCATGTGCATCATACACTTGCCATGTAAACCATGTTAACTAGTCAAATTCGCATGCTAATTTAGTCCATCTTGTTAGCACTTTTTGGCCATGCTTAGAACTGGAAAAGTCCATGTTTTGGGACTGCCAAGATTCTGTCTTCATGCTTCGTAGTCCAATAATGCATGCTTTGTATAGCTGTAAGCCATTCCATGTGCCCAGTTTTGCATTTCGGGGATCATCTCATGCATCGGGTGCCATATCTCTATGTTTCGGGGCTGTTTAGCATCATATTTTGGTACTGAAATTCACAAGCTTATATGTCATCTTACACCCCTTGCCATGCTTTGGTAGAGTTACATTTTTGTGCCTTAAGCTTGGTTAATGCATTGTGCATGCATTCCATGTATTTTGTTGCCTCACTTGCATCATTATGGCCACTGTTTTGGACCTAGTAGTGGGCTGCCCAAGTTAGTGTAAGACCATCCTTTACATGTTGATGCATGCTTGCTCGCTTAGGTTGTGTGCCTAACATGCATTGTGCATTACTTGCTTGCATGCCCATGTTGCATACTTAGTTAACATGCCTAGGTTGCATTGCATGAGCATACATACCTTGCCTCTTGAAATTGAGTATGATAGAGGTTGGGTTTCACTTGTTTGTTTGATGTGCATCTCATTTGAAATCAAAATGCATACTTGGTTTCTTGGGCCATCACGCATTGAAATGCGCGATTGGTGGTCCGAGAATCGAGAACCATGTCCCTTTGAGTCACAAACATGATAAGGGATGTGTTGGTGCACACATGTGCTTGAAATTCCATACCATGCACTGCTGGTCTGCTGTTGCTGTCAAAACTGTCTTCTGTAGGAATTATTTGCCGACCGGCAGTATAGAGTGCCGACCGGCACTGTATTTATTGCCGACAAACTCCTTAGCAGCCGATGGACATTGTACACGGCCGGTGGACATTCTATTCAGCCGATGATGATCCTCAGTGTGCAGAGAGCATGTTTTGAGACTTTGGCAGTTTTCCAGAGAAGCAGGGCAGTAAAAGTAGAGCCAACAGTGGTATGGTACGGGTTTCCCGGGAAAGACGGACTCGAGCATGCATCATCACACGCATCCCGAGGCGGGGGCTGCGACCATCTTCTCTTTGCATTTATTTTGATTAGAATAGAAATTATGTAATAATTAATTTAGCGATTTGTTATTCGGACTGTATATTCTTTTGGTCCCTCTGTGTGAGGGCGTATTTGTAATAAGTGTGGGTGAGTGTGTGTATGTCTTCCAACCCCCATTTCTTTCTTCCCTTTTATTTACCTGCTTATGATGGTAGATTAGGGCATATTTAAAATTAGCATACCTTATGCAATGCATGCGTGCATCCATGCATTTGTTGACATGCATCGGGCTCGGTACATCATACAAACTGCATTGTATTTCAAATCTAACTTGAATACGTGTTACTCGTGCATTTCACATGCCATGTTTAGGATAGCCGAGCCTACTCTAAATTGCATCTTCGCCTGTGTCGCATTAGCCATTTAACATGAACTAGGTCATGCATGTTTGCTAACTAGTTTCTCGTTTTGGCACGGAGTACGATGTAAGTATTTATGCTTTAGCATATCGCATACGTGTGGATGTTAACATAACAGTATGCTTACCATGCGGCTAAGTGCTTATATGAGATAAACTGTTTGAATGCCTGTGGGTGGAGGTTGGATTGCTTGAGTTGGGAAAACTCATTGAAATCCGTGTTTTAGCCTACTTGCGAGTAGCAAATTCCAAAGCATTTTCAAAACGAACGGATATGCAATGTTTGTTTCCAAATTAGGCGATCTAGTCTATACTTGTTTGCTGTGCGCATAACATAGTAATTCTAGGCTAATAATTGGAATAAGAGCATGTAATGTTTTCAAAATTGGATATCACGGTTAGTAGAGGCCGGTCTTCGGATCGGGTGAAAGGGGGTGCTCATAGCTGACCTTCCCCAATCGTACCCAAGCTCCCGAGCCAAGACACTTTGGTTATGACGGACACGTGGCCTTCGGCACCGAGTCAGGGTTTCCTAAATTCCCCCATTAAAAAATATTTAGGTGGCGACTCTGTAATCTGGCAAAACAGTCCATGTTTGGCACTACTTTTCAAAAAATCTGTTTTTCTTCAAAACGATTTGCCAGAGTTGGACTCTTTGGTTCAGATTTAGAACCGTAACAAACAAACAGGGAGTCCGAACTGTAGCGAGGTCCCCCGCGGGCTTGCTAGGTTGTTTTACCTTTGTTTTCCTTTGTTGAGTCATTTTGACTGCGGTTAGTCGTAGGCTCAATACCCGGTCAAGAACTCATTTCTCAATTTCAATTTCAAAAATAGATCATTTTGTGCCCGGAGTGTTGTGTTATTCTCCACATTTGTGCAAATCAAGATTCTTTCTTTCATGAACTGCAGGGTTCAACCCAGGTCATATAAGAACAATAGAACAAGGACCTATCTGAAGCTATATAGGTTCCAGACTGCAAAGAAAAAGAAAAGAGTAAAAATGTGGGGCATCTGAGTTTGTTTCAACTTCAGAAAGTTTTGAAATTGCATTCTGTATGTACCTCGTTAGGTCTTGTCAATGCTTTGAAGTATGAGTGTACCTTTACTTCAAGCTCAAGATCAAGCCTGCTTCAAGCCAAAATGGCAATCAGAAGTGCTCTCCCTAAGTACCATTCCCTGGCAGAGGCATCTTGGCTGTGTTTGCAGTGAGTTCTTAGGAGACCAGGTCATGTAAGAATAATAGAACAAGGACCTATCTGAAGCTATATAGGTTCCAGACTGCAAAGCAAAAGAAAAGAGTGAAAATGTGGGGCATCTAAGTTTGTTTCAACTTCAGAAAGTTTTGAGATTGCATTCCGTATGTACCTCATTAGGTCTTGTCAATGCTTTGAAGTATGAGTGTACCTTTATTTCAAGCTCAAGATCAAGCCTGCTTCAAGCCAAAATGGCGATCATATGTGCTCTCCCTAAGTACCATTTCCTAGTAGAGGCATCTTGGCTGTGTTTGTAGTGAGTTCTTAGGAGACCAATTGTGACGGTGGAAACCAGAGTTCGAATGGCGATGCCTAGAACATAAAGGTTTGGAATTTCTGAGACTAAAGTCTGGTTTGAATACCCAGGGGTATATCCCCGGCTTGAAATCTATATGGCAGCCCCATAGATTGGGATAACATGTGTACGCCTCAATTCTGGATACTGAACCAACCTAGTCTGTCACCCCGTTGGAGAATAGAGAAAGTTGCGAATATGATCAAGAAGACAAGCGGCATACGTGGCTTCTACATGCAGAGGTTACCCCTTGTCAGTATTTCAGGACCTTTGTATTGTGAGTTGAAAGTAAAACAGTTCGAAGAACACAAGGGGAGATTGCCGTCAGAGTAGAGCGGTTCATCGCCACTCACCTCTTGAGGTGTTTTCTAAAGCGCTGCTTTGATTGTTTATTGCATTTCCTTAAGGATCATGCACTACATTGCTTGTAACATGTATCATATCATCACACTTATTGCATTTATTTGCATCTTGTGCTATCTTGTATCATTTATCCTTTTACGCTGAGCAGCATTTAGGATTGTTGTCCCCCAGGGGTTTCTCAGGATGCGTGGAATGCACGCCTGATTGCTTTTCAGACATTTTCTCACGATTTCAGCCCTTTTTCTCACGATTTCAGCGTGGTTAGAGTGTTCCTTTCCTCAAACAATTTCAGCGTGTTTGGAATTTATCTCATAATGCGTAGAGCGCGCTCCTGATTGCTTTTCTTCGAACCTCTTTTCACGATTTCGGCGTGATTAGAGTGTCTCTTTCCTCACACGATTTCAGCGTGTTTGGAATTTATCTCAGGATGCGTGGAGCGCGCTTCTGATTGCTTTTCTTCAGACCTCTTCTTATGATTTTGGCATGGTTAGAGTGTTTATTTCCTCACACGATTTCAACGTGTTTGGAATTTATCTCAGGTTGCGTCGAGTGCACTTCTGTTTGGTTTGTTTTCATACATCTTCTCACGATTTTAGCATGGTCAGAGTGTTCCTTTCATCACATGATTTCAGCGTGTTTGGAATTTATCTTAGGTTGCGTCGAGCGCGCTCCTGATTGGTTTGTTTTCATATCTCTTCTCACGGTTTTGGCATGGTTAGAGTGCTCATTTCCTTACACGATTTCAGCATGTTTGGAATTTATCTCAGGTTGCGTCGAGCGCGCTCCTAATTGGTTTGTTTTCGGACCTCTTCTAACAATTTCAGCGTGGTTAGAGTGTTCCTTTCCTCACACGATTTTAGCATGTTTGGAATTTATCTCAGGACGCATGGAGCGCGCTCCTGATTGGTTTGTTTTCGGACCTGTGAGACCCCTAACTTTTTGTAAACCTTATTAGGTCTCTAAATTTTGAGTTATTATAATAAAGCCCTTAATTCATTGATTTTTCGCAAATTAAACCGTAGAACCGAAGACGCATCACGGACGAACCCATACAAACCTAATCGACTCTGGAAGCTTAGAAATCATTTCTAACACTCTAATATTAATTATTTAACTCTCAAATTTTAGATTTATCACTCTAAACCTTAACTTCCGATTTTTACAGTCTTTATTCAGTTATTTACTTTTAAATTCAAAACAAGCTAATACAAACCGAATTATTTTTCCTAATATTAATTTATTAACTTTACACTTGAAATAGATAGTTTAATTGAGCCCAAGCCCTCACATTTTTATTAAATCACAAATTGATCCCAAACAAGTACAATTATATATTTATATATACACTTGCACCATAAAATCTTTTTTTAACATTATATTTTACAATTTCCAAGATTTGTACACAAAATATATATATATATATAACAAGTCCATCAATTCACCATCACATGGCTAGCCATCATACCTCCTAAGCTATAATCATTGTACTTTAGTACAAACAAATCCCTTGAAATCTTGGAGCAATAATGACTTTGGTACTTATAAAGATTTGCTATATATATGTGTGTACTTCTAACTAGAAGGTATTTAAATTAGCCCTAAACCTAACTAAATCATGCCTTAATACATGATTGGGCTCCCTACTGATCCTTCATTCCATTACATTCCAACTAAATACATCTCAATTCCATTCCATTCCAACCAATGGGCATTTTGGACCTTTTACACCAATTTTATTATAAAAACACCACCACCCTCCACATGTTACACATCTCATACACTCACACACGTACACATTCAGTTGAGAGAAAGAAAGAAGAGAAGAGAGTGAACTTTGGTAGTAGAGGAGAGGAAAAGAGAAGAAATTGTGCAACATTTCACACGCAAGCAAGTAAGCCACAACACAACTCTCTCTCTTTTATTTTCCTTTTTCAAATACATGCCCTTAGAAGTTTTAAACATTCATTTCAAATGTGTTTTGATAGTATTCTCATGTTAAAATGAAAGGAGTTGAGCCTTGATTCTACCCTTCTTGTATTTCTCTTAATCAGTATAAGACTACCTTTTTCCATATCAAACTCTCAAAATTTCCAAAGGCACACCTTCACCTTAATTTCTGAGTTTAATACATATTATTTAGTAAGTTTTCATCACAAGATAAGTGGAAAATTTCTCCTAGTTGACCTCTTTTCTCATCAAATCTCTATTTTCAAGAACTGTGCCAGAAAAATCTATTTTTCATCCAACTTTCGAAATTTCTAGAAAAATGTAGAAAAATCTTCTGGACCTCCAATTTATGTAAAAATCTTCCTTAAGGAGTTATCTTTCAACTAAAAATTGGTTTCATTGAAAATGAGTGAACGATTTGTGAGAAACTCCAATTTTTGTAACCGTCGACGAATCTGGACAGCGCTGGAACATTTCTTAAATCACTAAAAATCTAGAAAGGCTATCACATTTCTGAAACATGTTCTGAAAACTAGATTAAATTCTCTACGAACCATAGGATGGCCGAGTTCGGTAAAAATCTAAAATAGCCTTTTTGATTTTAATCTTTAAATGATATTGAATCTAGAAATTTAGTGTTGCATGGGTGTTTTATGCTCTTGTGTACATGAATATGCTTATTAGTTTATGATCATGTCTTGGTATGACGTTTTATGTGTTATGGTTATGTTCCTTATCTTCTTAATTTTAATGATGCTCATGCTTATGTGGATGTTACTATCTTGTTGAGTTTGTTCTAACTTGACTTAAAACATTGATCCAAACGGAAAACTTAATTGGGATGGTATTGGATTTTCGATCACTTGAATAATGAAGAGATGATAATGTGTTATGTATGGATTGATGGGATGTGCTCCCTAATTGAAGGTTAAGTCTTGCGCAAGTGGTTGTTGCGTAAACCCTAGAATGGAACGGACGTATTCGGACTCTTTGCGATGGTTTGATTGTTGAGATAAGGTTAGGTCCAGATGGGACATTCAGGAGCATAAAACTTTTTTGGAAGGATAAGGTTGGATTCAGTAGATAAAACCTTTTTCTTTTCTCTGTCCCTTTTGAGGCCCTACGGTTGGCGCTACGCGGTATATAACCATTGGTAGGCATCCGAGGTTAGTTCTGCAACAAAGCAGCAAAAGGGGGAGTTCCGAATAGTTCGGTGTCCAATTCTTGAGGTTAGGAGGATGAAATCTCTTTGGGGGATTTCTAGAATACTAACCACTAACATTATAACCTTTGTTATCTATTTGAATGACATGTTTCTTTCCTCTATTATTGAAATTGCTGTTATTGACTTGAATATCATACTTCACTACTTGCTTGCTATAAATGTGATGGTGTATTGGATTGGGAAAAAGAGACTGAGTGTGTGTGCGTTTACTGGGCATTCAAAGCTCATGGCGTTTCATGCCAGGTATTAAAGACTATTAGACCGGTTGAAGGCAAAGCTGAAGTATTTGAGGACGTATGGCTATCCTATGAGAGTTAGGAACTAGTTATGTTAAACGTGTTTTGAGATTGTAAGTGATAGATCCCATGTTGTATTTAAGACATGATTGTTTGTAATTTGTATATATATAACATTTGTAACCTATCCTTTATACTCTATCAACTCATGTAGGCCTTGTGTTAATACCTTGTCATGATCTGTCAAAGAGGTAGCTTTGCTATCTAAGGTGGTTGGTCATAGAAGGGAGGCTATTTTAACTCCTCCGACCTTCTTGGGATCTTGCTTGGTTATTAGCCAAAAGACTCATTAGTGACGTTTTCTACTCTTGTAACCTTAGATAAACCCTGTATTTAATGGTTAATATATTATTTGATGTTCCCAACTTTTGGGGCGTCACAAGACCTCTTCTCACGATTTCAGTGTGGTTAGAGTGCTCCCTTTCATCACACGATTTCAACGTGTTTAGAATTTATCTCAGGACGCGTGGAACGTGCCCCTGATTGGTTTTTCTTAGAACCTCTTCTCACGATTTTAGCGTGATTTGAGTGTCCCTTTCCTCATACGATTTTAACGTGTTTGGAATTTATCTCAGGACGCATGGAGCGCACTCCTGATTGCTTTTCTTTGGACATCTTCTCACGATTTTAGCGTGATTTGAGTGTCCCTTTCCTCACACAATTTCAGCGTGTTTGGAATTTATCTCAGGATGCATGGAACGCACTCTTGATTGGTTTTCTTAGGACTTCTTCTCACGATTTCAGCGTGGTTTCAGTGTTTCTTTCCTCACACGATTTCAGCGTGTTTAGGATTTGTTCTTCCTCTTCTCATGATTCCAGCGTGGTTGGAGTATGTCCCCTTTTGCATCTACTGCACTATTTGTTACATCTATTACATCATACCATTTTATCGCCTGCATCCTTTCCATGTTAAGCTTAGTTTGGCATGTACCCATACTTTCCTTCGTTAAAGCATGGTTCTATGATAGTGTGTACGCGCCTATTTCACTAAGAGAATTGTGGTCTGAGGGTTTCGGCACCTTTTCTGTGTTAGATATGGTCTGTTTTGTGTTCATGCCTTTTCTAGGTAAAATGTGGTTTAGCCTGCGCCTTATTTACTGCATCAATTGTATTGTGTTTTGTTTTGTTGCATTTAGCATTTAGGATCACGATCTTTCCTTAGAAAATCATTCCTTACTTATATTATCCCACCCAATTACTTGTATTCTTTCTACGAAACACATAGTTCTGCATGTGCATGCACCTATTCCACTAAAAGAATTGTGGTTTGAGGGTTCCGGCACCTTTTTTGTGTTAAACGTAGTTTAATTTTGCATCTCCATCTCTTCATGATATTTGTGTGGTTTGCATTGCTTGTGGTTTGATAATTCAATTACATTGTATATCATGCGCATTGTTTCGTTGCATTGCATATCGTCTGTATTGTTTTGTTATATTGTGTACCATTTTGCATCCTGCCCTTGAACTACGCTGGTTTGATTCCTGGCAAAGGGATACGTAGGTAACCTGCGGGCGCAACCATTTGTTACTGCATTTGTATTTTGTTTATTTGTCCAAGTCTTCGGCCTTGTCAAAAATGGTTCGTCTCTGGGCTTTGACATTTACTCGCGTCATTTCATGACTTTGAGCTCTGTTAAAGAAGAACAACTGTGGACACCCCATTTTTGACCGCCCTTAGGACTTGGGCGCCACTGATGGTTTATTTGGTGATGAAAGTTGTGCAGTGCAAAGGTTCGATTTCTTCGGCAATGAGAGAGTCAAATCCCAACCTTGAACTCCATTTTTAGACCAAAGCCTTTTGACTAAAATGATTTTTAGACCTTAAAACCCTCTCTTTCAAAATATTTTTGAAACAAAGTTCCTACGATGTTCCGAGGCTTGCATTTCGTTAAAATGTTGTGCTTTTCGGTAAACCGAGCAAGGACAAAGTGGAAATACATGAAAGAGAGGTGAACTCCTTGGAAAAAAAATCTTTAAAACATCTTTTTTAGAGGTTTGGAGTTGAAGAAAAGAAGAGGAGAGGGAAAAAACCTAGTTGGGGAAGAAGATGGGCAAGAACCGTTAAGAGAGAGAGTCGAGCAACCCTTGCTAAATCAAGCCTATCCATTTGTACACTTGGATTTCAGCTATGACGTCACCACCATTGGAAATTGAACTTCCGGGGCTTTATTTTGCACTCAAGAATCTTCTCAAGTCGAGGCCAGATGAGGGAGATATGGCTAGTTGAAGTTAGGCATTAATTCGATTGAGCTGAAACTGAGCAGTCTTCACTAAAAGAGACATAACTTTTTTCACACTTGAAATTTTGATGTGAGGCTTTCACCATTGGAAATCTTACTTTCGGGGTTTCAATTTAGACACAAGAATGACTTGAAAAGGAGTCCAGATGAAGGTGATATGCCCATTTGAAATTGGACCTAGAGAGCAGATTTTTGCTGTCGGCCACAAATATGGGCTATCGGCCACCAAGGGTGGCCGATCGGCCATAAAAGGGGCCGGTCGGCTAGTTGAAGTGGCCGGTCGGCCACTAATGTCCCAAACTCAGATATTTTGCAAATATTTACCTCTAGGTGTCTTCCACAAGCTCCAGTTGTCCTGTAATCAGATATTTTGACCCAAGGCTTATATTTTGCTACATATGGAGGCCATATCTCTCATTTTGGAAGGTTAGAAAGTTTTGGAGCCTCTCTCTAAAATCTCTCTCTCCCTCTCTCTCCCTCTCTCTCTATAATCCTCTTTCTCTAGACTTCTCTCTCTCTTGCCTTTTATGCATGCAAGCAGAGAAACACCTCTTCTTTGCCTAGACATCCTTGATGAAAGTGGTTCATCTTTGGGCTAAGGTTTCTTGAAGCTCTCTTGGAGCTTCCTTTGAGCTCTAGAAGGTGGTTTAAGCTCAGATTGTTGCTTAAGTTATGTCTTCCCATCAAGAGGTATAAGACTCACCTATTTAAGCTTATTTTGCATGCTTGTTTTACAACCTTTTCAAACTTTTTTGGCCTAATTTTCAACTACAACAACCTCTTTTTTTCAGTCCTAAAAATGGTGGTTTAAGGTCATTTTGTGTTAAGGGGTTGTCTTCCCTTCTTATTGCTTATTTGCATGAGCCTTTGCATCATCTTCTAGCATATTAAAGTCAAACTTTTTGGGCCTTTAAACCACTGAAATTTAGAGTTATTTCAGTGGTAAAAACCATATTTTGAGGTCCAAAATAAGAGGGGTTAGCCTTCCATCCTTGTGTCTTGTTTGCATGTGTAGATAGCCTAACATGTGAGCATGTTTTCTACCATTTTGTGACTTGATCTCAGCATGTTTTTGCTATTATTTTGGCGTGTTTAAGCTCTGTTTTGAGCTGGTTTGGTCACTTAAGCCTTGTCTTGCATGGTTGTAGTGCAATTGCCTTAACTAGTTTTGTGTTTTAAGACCTCTAACATGTCTTGCATGAGATGATTGCATGATATAGCAACATTTGACATGTGATTTCAGTGCATATATCTCTGTCACTTTCTCACTTGTTCCACTCTTTCATTTCTTTTGAGAGTTGTGCTTTGTGTCTTTTTTGTGAGCCAACATGTGAGCATGTTTTTCTTGCCTTTTGTGCCTAAATTTCAGCATGTTTTTGCTACTGTTTTGGCATGTTTAAGCTCTGTCCAAAGCTGGTTTGGTCATTTGAGCTTATTATGGCATGCCTCTAGTGTAGTGTTCTTCACTAGTTTAATGCTTTTGGCATATAAGCATGTCTTGCATATGTAGTTTGCATGATTTAGTGTCTTTTGCATGCCATTTTAGCACTAAAAACTCTGCAACCTCCCTTATTTCTTCATTTTTCTATTTGTTTTGAGGGTTGGTTGACCTTATGATTGTGTTTAAGCTTGGGATAAAGCTTGTGCTCAATGGCTTTAACACTCTTTTGAGGGTTCCTCCTAGCTAAAGGCATGATCTCTCTCATGTCTTAAATCATCCTTTGGTTGACCCCTCTTTTATTAGAGGATTCTCATTTTGGACTTAACCAACTAAAGGATGGTTTGGTAATGATAAAATGTGTAAACAAAATGAACCATGTAAAACATGAACAAGATAAGCATTTGTATTGTATTGCATGTGTTTGGATCGGACGTTAATCCAAACACAAGAAATGTGGGACGTTTCATACTTAAAGTGATGAAATTTGTCACATTTCTTGGTCGCCATCACCCTTGATCATGCATGATAGGGTGGTGGTCCTTCGACTCTTATTTGTGCATTCATTGACTGGTACAAGCTTGACTCTTTGGCCATCATGCATTGAAAATGCTTGATTGATGGCTCGAGAGCCAAGAATTACACTCCTTTGAGCTTGAGAAATGATAAGGAGGGTGGCAGTACACACATGTCCTTGAAAAATACATTGCTTTGCCTCTGTTACTCTCTGTTGCAGCAAAAACAAAATTTTGGAAAAATGGGTGGCCGACCGGGCACTTGAGGTAGTCGACCGGCCATTGAACTAGCCGACCGGCCAGTGTCTGTGGCCGACAACCACCTTTTGTGGCCGACCGGCCACCAGTCCATTTTGGTACAAAGTGTTCCTGCTTTGGAAGCAGAAGCAGTCTGGAATGTTGGTTCAATATTCAGAAAACAGAGAAGGTGCAAACAGAGGCAGCTGGTGGCAAGGCGATGAATTTTCGGGAAGGAAACAACCGAGCATGCATGTCTCCCTCGCCTGCGAGGCCACTTTATCGCTTTATTAGCTAATTATAGTTGATTATTACATGTGTTGTAATTAATTAATTTAATCTGTTTTGTAGTATTTTAATTAGCTTAGCATAGCTAGTTATTCAATTGTGTTGTAATAATTAATTAGCTAGAATAGTTAATTAGTTTCGTTTTGTAATAATTAGCTTAGCTTATTTATTCGAACCCTCCTTCACAAGGGTGTATTGTTGTAATAAGGGTGTGTGTATGTGTGTATGTCTTCTAACCCCACTTCTTTTTCCTTTTTACTTAACCGCTTTCAATGGTTAGTTTAGGGTCATTTTCAATTAGCATATCTTATGCTTGCATGCGTGCATCATTCATTTGTCTTGCATGCACTGGTTTCGGCACATGATTCAAACTGCATTGTATTTCAATACACTTCTTTGAATATGTGTTTCGAAGCATGTTATTGAATTGTTGCATTCATATGCCATCTTAGATAGCCGAGCCTATTTAATTGCATTCTTTGCACGTGTTGCATTAGGCATCTTGTATAGTTAGGAATCATGCATATTTCTAACTAGCTTTTGTTTTGGCTCGGAGTACACTGTAAGTCTAACACTTTAGCATACTTGCATGAGTGTGAGTGTTGCCATGTTTTGCATGCTTGCCATGAAGCTATTTGCTTAAATGCTTAACTGCATGAATGCCTTTGGATGAAGGCTTTGTTGCTTGAATTGGAACAATTCATCAAATGTGAGTTTTAAGCCCACTTTGTGAAGTGGCAAATCATCATGTTTTAAGCCCACTTGAGAGTGGAAAATCCTAGCTTTAGCCCACTTGAGGGTGGCATTTTCAAACCATTTTTGAAAAACAAACATGAGTTGTTTTGTTCCAATTGTTGCGATTTTAGTCTATACTTGTATGTTGTACGCATCACATAGTAAAGTTAGCTAATAATCAGAACAAGAACACGTGTTTATGAAACGACATATCATGCTCAGTAAAGGCCGATCTTTGATTGGGCGAGTGGGGGTGCTCATTTTAAGAGCTTCCCCTCTCGTACCCAAGTTCCTGAGCCGAGGCAACTTTGGTGATGACGGACACGTGGCCTTTGGCACGAGTCAGGGTTTCCTAAAGTTCCAAAAAAAAAAAAATATTTAGGTGGCGACTCTGTAATCTGGCAAAGTAGTCCAGTTTTGGCATTATTTGATTTAAAATATGATTTTCCAAAATGATTTGCCGGATTGGACTCCTTGGTGTTTATCTGTCTCACATTGCACTTTGTGAGATTAGATTCAGAACTATGACAGGAGTCCGAACTGTAGGACCAATTCGAGCTCTCCAAAAGGGGGCACGAAGAAAGTCGAGTCCACAACATCTAAGTAGGTGTATCTAAAAAAGTAAAAAAAATGTTTAAAATTTTAAAAATATTCACTGAAAACAAAAAAACACGAAAATCAAAAAACCTAATCCAAAAAACTCAAACCAAACACATTGATTGTTGTCGTGAGTTATGGTGGTATGTTAGAAGGGATCGGTAGTCCAATTTTAGAGAGAGAAAGTTATGGTGATAATGGTATATAAAGAAAATTGAGAATAAAAATAAAGGTAATATTGACTTTATGCAAAAATCATTAACAGAGTTAAATTTTGCCCTTTACCTCAAAACACAAAGAGGTTATGTGTATATTTCTAAACTTGAAAGGGGTAACGTATTTTTGAGCTAAACCATAAAGGGATAAAATGTAATTAATAGTATTTTTTTAATTAAAGAGAAAATTGTTGAAAAGTCTAATCTAACAATTGTTTAATATGTTAGGTCCAGTGAATATTTTTTATTGCTGAGAAGCTCACATTTTATGAAATAAAAAGAATCCAACAGCCTCAAGCCTTCCAAGCTACGTCCTTGGAGGTGGCATAATACTTGTACTTGAAAATGATGTCCCATATAGGGTGAGCCAACGCCCAGTAGAGATATGCTAAACATAATATGAGCAATAACTAAAACATTAGCATTTGATAAATGTTTAACTCACATAAATCAATTTATAACCCATTTCAATTACATGACAAATGTGTCCATGTTTCATTCCATTTTCCATTTCTTATCCAATTTCTCAATTCATAACTATGGCTCAGAACCTGGCTAAACAATTTAAATGAGATTACATCTCATATCAGCAGTACTTCCATTTCAATTGAGATAACAACTCAAATTAAACACTTCATACTTCACAATAGATACACATAATTGCTGTATCAATCTCAAATAAAACACTTCTGTACTTCAGAGAAATCCCTTGGTTGTTTTGGATGTTCAATTTTTTTCCTATATATTTAATTTTTTCTCTTATCTGTTCAAATTTTATCTGTCCAATCTTTTATCTGTACAATTTTTTATCTGCACAAATAGTAGAGATTGATCCTATCTATGCAATGTAGTGAGATAGTAAAAAGAGAGAGAAATAATCACTTCTTCAAATCTCATCATCCTATTTGATTTTTTTTTTCTTTCTAACTCTGTTTCTTAGTTCTCTCTCTCTACACACACACACATACACACACATATATATATGTTGTATATATAGATTTGCTGGTGTATATATCTACCTTACTTTTTTTTTATCAGATCTGCCAGTATATAGATCTCTGTTCGCCAAAAACTTCTTTACAGCGGTGGCGATGGTGGATTTGACTCATACCATCATAAGAGATCCAAAGCTTCGCGCGAGAGAGTAGAGGTAGAGAGAGACCTTGTCATGGAAACAACAGTCGGGATGGAAAGTTGAGAAATGAGTAGCATTGTCAGAGATGATAGCGACGTAGTCAGTTAAGAGTTTGCGATAGTCAGAAGGGTCATCTGGCCTAATGAGGAATGACATGGCGCCTTCGCCACTACAACCGAGGCATTGCCATCCTTTGTAACAACACTTGGGCAGCGTCGGAGATAGTGGAATCAAAGAGATGATGATATCGGCAAGAGTGCGAGCGCGATTGTGGAATAGCCTTTATAGAACCTCCATTACTCTCCTCCTCCGCTTTTTTGCCATTGTCGAGATAGAGAGACTGAAATTGACTAGAATTGAACCTAGAAAGTTACAGAGGGTCAAATTACTGTGGCATTTTTCAGTGGTCCACTTCACCGTCAGCGATGTCGCCACCTTCATCGATGCTGCCTTGATACTGCAGCTGGGCTACAATGGTGTTTTCGTTAGGTCTAGGGTTTTGAGAGAGAGAGAGAGAGAGAAATGGTTTGAAGAAATGGACAAACAACGTCAATTTCAACAGATTTGTATGAATGGGTATTTATATCAATTTGTAGAAACTTGTCTTTATGGACATGATATTTTAGTGTATGGACCTTTGGGAAACTAAAATTTAAATTTGAATTTATTATCCGAGTGTCCTTATTTAAATTTAATTATTTTAATAATGATACATACGAAAGATCTTAAAAAATAATGGGTTATTACTACCAAATGTCATTTAATCTAAAGTTTAAACCTTTTTTTTTCTTTTTTTTAATAAAGACACTCATTGAAAAGTTATTTAAAAAATCATCGGTGCCGGAAAAATCGCTAGTGGTGGTAATTAGAGGCAATAGTGAGTGGCAATAAATTAAACAGATAGGTCACACATATACAAATAGTTAGGCATTTGAACACGTGTATAGATAAGTGACATTTGAACAGATAATTTGCACATATAGGTGACACATGTACAGATAAGCGACATTTGAACAAATAAATAGACAAGTAAAGTTTGAACAAAAAGATATTCGTTTGAACAAATAATGTCATTTTGGCAACAAAAAAAAAATGTTTCGGCCTATTGGCCCAAGAATTTCAAAAATGGACTTTTAACTGAGTGCTCCAAAATAATAAATCATTAAAATTAGAAGTGGATGTCGTGTCATGTCGTGTTAGATCATGTTCGTATTGTATCATTTCGGGTTCATATTAGAATTACCTCAATATTAATTCAAATCGTTTATTATTTCATATCGTATCATTTTCAATCCTGATCCAATTTTTATCATTTTAACATGCTATTATGTCAAAAAAAAAAAAAATTTCTATCAACTAAAAAAAATCAAGTGTATAAAAAATTATTTTTTTCGTCTCAAGTTAAATTTAATATAGCTAATTTTTCTTTAATAAAATTATTCATAAGAATATTTGATTTCAACTCAATTTTATTTTATAAAAATAATATGTTATTATTATTTTTTACTAAATTAACTCAAATAGTAGACAAAATATATTATCTTCAATTATACTTTGTTTGGGTTAACCTAAAATAATATACTTATTATAAATTAGTCTCCAAATCTTATTTTATATACTTTTAAATAAATTTGATGGAGTTACATAAAAGATAATATTAAAATATGTAACTAATTCTTTATTATACATGTTATCTGTGTCAATTTTGTATTATATTATAATACAAAATTGACACTAACCCGACCTGTTTAATATTTTGTGATATCAGATCGTGTTATATACGTGTCTGTGTTGGAAATGGTCAACCGTAACATGCTAACTTCATATATGGTTCAAGTTATATTGAAAATTCTCACCCTTAATTGAAATGCAACCCATGGTAAGTCTCACAGATCCAAACAACACCTTTCCAGTCCAGATCAAGACTAGATGGAAGCTTATGCTTTTTTCTTTTTTTTCTTTTAGATTTTTTATGGGTAAATTAGATTGACCCCCTTGAAGTTTTTTTTTTTTTTGAACATAGAAACTTAAAAAAATAGGGGAACAAACAAACAAAAGAAACACACTCAGCTCAAAGCTTGCAGCAAAGGCTTGGGTGGATTAAGCACCCAATTAATAGGCAAAGAACCAGAAAGAGATGCTCTCGCAGTCCAGTGAGAAGCCCTGTTAGCCATATGAGGTGACCAATGAAAGGATACATTAGAACCTCGAGCTAGTGCTCTAATGTCCGCAATGAGAGGGGCACATGCCCAGGGAGCAGCGTCCTCGGAAACACAAAGCGAGATGACTGATTTGTTATCCCCTTCAATTTTGACGTGAGAGAGATTAAGAGTTTTGGCCATGAGACAAGCCTTGTGGATCGCAAACGCCTCCCCTTGCAAAGCAGAGTGAACCTTTAGCCACTGTACAACTCCATCTACTAGCTCACCTTTCCAATTCCGAAACAAAACCGCTATAGCAGCTGAGGTTGAATCTGGAGACATAGCCACATCACAGTTAGCTTTAAAATATCCAGGTGAAGGAGCCGTCCAGCCCCCAATGGCAACTGCCACTGGTACAGGATTGACATGAGCCCCAGAATGATTTCGGGAAGCCACTGACATAAACTCGATATTACCCCGAGCAGCTTGAAAAATGGTAGATAAGGGATCCACAGGCAGTCCATTAAAAACCAGATCATTCCTGGACTTCCAGATATGCCAACTCACCCACAGAACCTTACTAAAAAAAGGCACCCGATCCTTGTTATTGGAGAAGGCAATGTACAAGTCACACATCCGTTTGGAGATAGACGAAATTCCATCCTGGAGAATCAAACCCAAATCACTGCCAAACCAAACAGCTTTTGTCCACGCACACCCGTACAGTAAATGTTCAATAGATGCAGGCGCACCAAGACAGACTGGACAAACACCATCCCGTGTACATCGACGTCTATAGATATTTTGTTTTGTTGCCAAAGAATTGTGACAGCAACGCCACCAGAAATGTTTAAGTTTTGGAGGTATTGGAAGGCCCCAGATCATTTTCCAAACCTGTTCAGGGACATGGAAGGAAGTGGATGGTCTGTCAAGAAGTTGTGCTTGCCGAAACATGATCTCCTCTTAATACCCAGATTTGACCTTGTACAGGCCCTTTGAGTCATGGTGCCAAATAAGATTGTCATCCATGTTGTCAATTGAAATGGGAATGGCACAGATATTGCGGGCGTCTGGTCGTGAGACCAAATTTGTCAGCAGCCTCTCATTCCATGATTTAGTGATCGGATTAATAGCATCAATAACTTTCAAAATGGGGCACCTAGCGGGCTTGCAAGATTTGATACGGAAATCCTTATCCGTTGGAATCCATTTATCCTCCCAGAAATTGACTAAGGCCCCATTGGAAATTTGCCACCGAATCCCTCGCTGCAGAATCTTTCGGCCCTCAAGGAGACTAGCCCAAGCCCAAGAAGGTCGGGCACCTTTCGAAGCATTTAAGAAATCTGAATTAGGAAAGTAAATGCCTTTCAAGAACCGTGCTACAAAAGAATTGGGGTACTTGAGAAGTTACCATCCTTGTCGCACGAGTAAGGCTTTGTTAAAAGCACGAAAATCACGAAACCCCAAACCCCCTTTGGTCTTTGGCAAGGACAATTTATCCCAAGCAACCCAATGAATCCCTTTGCTCTTAGAATCACCTTTCCACCAAAAGTTGCTCATCATGGAATTCATTGATTCACACAAATTATTTGGAAAAAGAAAGCAGGCCATTGCATAAGTCGGGATGGTTTGCACAACTGCTTTAAGTAAGATTTCCCTTCCAGCATGTGATAAAAATTTTGTTTTCCAGCCTTGAAGCTTGTCCATCATCCGTTCTACTAAAAAATTGTAAGCATCCTTTTTGGAGCGACCCCAAATATTTTGCCCCAAATATTTTGCCCCAGCTCCCACTGGTTTCATCTGCAGTAAATTACAGATTTGATGTTCCATCAATGGTGTTACAGATGTTGAAAATTGAACCCCAGATTTGTCAAAATTAATCGACTGTCACGAAGCTTTGCAATACACCTCCAAGATTCGAAGAATGTGACTACATTGGCCCAAGTCCACTTTCACAAACAATAAGGCGTCGTCCGCAAACAACAAATGGGATAGCATTGGACAAGACCGGCGAACCTTGAGCCCCGAGAAATGATGCTCCCTGAGGCCTCGGTGCAGAAGTTTGGAGAGAACCTCAATCACTAGAAGAAACAGATAGGGGGATAACGGGTCTCCTTGACGGAGTCCTCGTGATGGTTTAAAACAAGTTCGCTTAGCCCCATTGACAACAACTGAGAACGACACTGTTGAAATTCATTCCATCACCCAAGTAATCCATTTCTCATTAAAGCCCATTTTCCGAAGAACAGCCTCAAGAAAATCCCACTCAACTCGGTCATACGCCTTGTTAAAGTCTAGTTTGACTGCCATATTAGAGCACTTGCCAGACTTATGAGTTTTAAGGAAGTGGAAAGCTTCGTGAGCCACTTGTATATTATCCTGGATTAGACACCCTGGGACAAATGCCGACTGGTTTGGTGAGATGATGCCACCCAAAATGCCCTTCAATCGATTAGCCAAGATTTTGGTGATAATTTTTAGATGAAAATTGCATAAACTAATTGGTCTGAACTGTGATAATTTTTCGATGGTCTTAATCTTGGGGATGAGGACAAGGTTGGTTTGGTTCATCTCCTTAAGTAAATAACCTCTTTCAAAAAAACTTTGAATCGCCCGACACACTTCGGGCCCAATGGCCTCCCAATAATGTTGGTAAAAGAAACCCGGGTACCCATCAGGACTAGGAGCTTTAAGTGATCCAAGCTGAAAGACCGCTATCTTGATCTCCTCCTCTGAGACAAACCTGGTAAGTCTATCATTCATATCCCCGGTGATAACAAGATCCACCACCGCTAAGGCTTCCTCCATATCCCTCGCCCCACCAGATGAGAAGAGACTAGAAAAATACCCGCGTAACTGGTTATTGATTTCCTCATCAGTTTCCAGCCAAACCCCCTCTTCAGATTTGAGCCGCAGCAGTTGGTTACGTTGACGTCTTTGAATGAGAGTAGCATGAAAAAAGGCAGAATTTTGATCCCCATAAGAGAGCCAATTGACCCGGGACCGTTGGTGTAAAAACATTTCCTCCCTTGCCAATGAAACCTCCAAATCAGCCTGAATTAAGTTTTGTGCACGAACATTATCTTCGAAGGGTGGTTGGCAGTGAAGTGCATCCAGCTTGCTTTTGAGCAAATTTATTTTCACCTTGTTATTCCCAAATTCCTCCTTGCACCAAGTCAGTAAACTTCAATGACAAAATTTTAGGCGTTGGACAAGTTGGAACATTGGTGATCCAAGAGGGCACTGATTCCAAGATTGCATAATAACATCACCACAACTCGGACTAGTAGACCACATGGTTTCAAATTTGAATTGACGAGGGATGTGTTTCGGTGGGACACAACAGTTGATTAGAATCAGACAATGATCGGATCCAATCTGGTTTTTATGAAACACTTGGGTGTAGGGAAACAGTTCTCTCCACTCTGCAGTTGCAAAAGCTTTGTCCAGTCTCTCTTGTACATTGGCTTGACCGACCTGATTGTTGGACCAAGTAAAAGCATTGCCCTTAAATTCAAGGTCCATAAGAGCACAATCATATAACATATCCTGAAAACCAGAAATCTGAGTTCTACTACAATCCACTCCGCCTTGTTTTTTCCACATAGACCCAATTTGATTGAAGTCCCTAACACATAACCAGGGATAATGATTGCCCGAAGCCTGACCAAGGAGGATCTCCCAAAATTCATTTCGGAGCTTCCGGTTTAGAGGCGCATACACAAAGGAGACCGCCCAATTTCTATCTAAATTGCCAGCCCCGATAACACAATGAAAGAAATGTTTTGATTTAAGACGGACCTGGACATCCGCCTCATCTGTCCACCAAAGCGCCAAACCCCCCGAGAGGCCCTCAGGATCAACATAGCACTTATGAGAAAATTGCAGCCGCCGCCGAATTCTATCCAATTTTCCACTCTTATTTTTTGTCTCCATTAAAAACACTATTGAAGGACAATGCGTGATACATAACCCTCGGAGGATCTGGACTGTCAGGGGTTGCCCCATCCCCTGATAGTTCCATCTTAAAATCAGCATGAACCTTGTGGCTATTGAGGGCCAGCTACCAACGCCCATTTTTGTGAACCAGCATCCTCTAGAGAAAAGGTACTAGGGACTTGAGAACAACAATCTTGTGATTCTTGAGGCCATTCGATAGAAATAGAAACCAAATCATCATCCAAAAATTGGGGTTCAAAGCTACTTATAGTGTCCTCCAATAGATCATGGTCTGACCGCCCGTGTGAGTGACCCTTCCTCCCCCTACTAGCAGCCTTGGTTTGGGGGTTTTTAGTCCCTTTTCTTCGGGCAGGTGGTGATGACTGGAGTCGACTATCAGTGACTACAAGGCTTTTCAAAAGTTTCTGAAGACGAGAGGTGTCCAGGTGCACCTCAGGGGCTTTCCGTTTGAGGGACAGATCTTGGAAAATACTCGACATACATCGATCCACCAGCCCAGTAATAATGTTATCCTTTGTCGGGCTAGAACATGGTCTTAACTCCTCTATCTCAATATCTGACTGAAATCTGGAACTGATTGATTGATTGTATTAGTTTAAATGCAATATCTATCTGTTTGACTGTGAAATTATCTGTTCATGTTTTATGTTTTAAACTGCGAATTGAAGGCCTTATCGGCGGCCGAATCCGAAATTGATTTTTGTTCTTTGATAGTTAGAATTTATATGATTTTATGGCAAATTTAATTGAAAATTTATTTGGTGTGATTAAATTAGGCTAAATTAAGCTAAATGTCAAGAGTTGGACTTAATTGCATTTTTGCCACTTAGTGGCCCACTTCCTATCACATTTTGAAGCCTTACTACACCCTATTCAAACATTTCATCAGCCCATTCTTGAGACAAAACCGACTGAGAGAGAGAGAGGTAGAGAAAACTTGGTTTCATCTTGATTTTGCTTAGAGACTTGGAGGAATTGAAGGATAATTGTAAATTTGAGCTCCTACACCTTAAATTCAAGACTTAGGTAAGGAATTCAACCTCTCAATTGTGTCTTTAAGTATTATCTTGCATGGTTCATGGAGATTAGAGTTTAAAGTCAAGATTTAAGTTGGAAATGTTGAATTGAAGCTTGAATCATGCATGCATGTACATATCATGAAGTTTAGATTGATTTTCATGGAAATTCTTGCATGCATGTCCATGTTATTGTTTTAATCCATGAATTCTTCATGTTTTGAAAGGATTGAGCTCATTTGAGCATGTATTTGAAGCCTTGAAACTATTTGAACACATGCATGTAAAGTTCTTATTTTGTTCATGAAATGTTGTTTGAAATTGAATTTAATTGAACTACCTTTGGGCTTTGATTTCTCAAATTGATCTTTGAAACATGTAATATTATGAGTTTTGAAGTGTTTTCCAGAAAATTAGCCCAAAATGATCGAATTTGGTGCTTTAGAACTTGATTTTGAGCTTGAGGTTCAAATCTGGAAATTCCAGATTTTGGACTCACGCTCGAGCGGGGTGACTGGCGCTCGAGCGTGAAATACATGCTCCTAGCACTTTTGTCTTGTTTACAGTCCGCTCGAGCGGGGACTTGTGTCTCACGCTCGAGCGGGTATTGAGCGCCCGTCGAGCGTGAATTTCACATATCCAGCACTTTTGACTATTTTACAGTTCGCTCGAGCGGGGAAGTTTATACTCAAGCGGAGCCCTTTTGTTTGCATGTCCGCTCGAGCGGGGAAACCCACGCTCGAGCGGGACCTCTGTTTTTCTGAAAATTTTGGCAAGTGTTTTAAAACACATCTTGCATCCTCATTCCATCCTAGGCATTCTTAGGCCTAGTTTAAGACATCTTAATGAGGATATAGATGTAGAACCACACCGAGTCTAAGTAGGGACTAAGTCTTTGTTTCCCGAATGTGTAACTTAGTGTGTGTTCGTTCTGTAACTGTATAGGGTTGGCATTCGGAGACGCGCCCTAGCTGCTTGTAGCCCAGAACTCCGTGAGTAACAATGTTGTAAAGATATGTTCAAAGATGAATATTTTCTAAATGATTAACTGAACGATTTTCTGAATTAATACTGTTAACTGAATGAATGTTTGTCCTCTATTTTGAACTGTATTGTGGCATCCATAGCAATTTACTGTTACTGTACTGTTACTGCTACTGTTACAGAGATCTCTGTTGGTTCCCATGTTTGGAACCATTACTGTTTACTGTTATGATGACCATCATTGACTGTTCGGTCTTTCAAGACCTACTGTTTACTGTACTGTTCTGCTAATGGATGTACCACATATGACTGTTATGACTGAATGACTGATATACTGATTCAATGAACTGTTTTCATTACTGTAAGGACATTTATTTTTAACCTTTTTACGCATTATGTTATTCACTGGGCTTTAGCTCACTGTTTATATATATATATATGTAGGTGTTCAGGCACTAGACCGGAGCTAGGAGCGTGAGTTAGATTCCATTTTTGTCAAGCCAACCGATGTGCCTCACTGCGAGGTTCCCAGTTCTTCAAGCTAAGGCTTTTTGGGGTGTTACATTTCCCCCCATCTGTCTCTGTACCTGTTTTGTAATACTGTATAGACTGTTAGCACTGTACTGTACTGTTATGGTGGGGACTTGGTCCCTAACCTTATAATGTATGCATGTATGTACTGTTCTGCTATGAATGTAAATATGTATGAAAGGTCTTTTTGCATACAGACTGTCACAACTCATTGGACATTGTTTATTTACTGTTTTGGCTTTCGCCATGCCCCTGTACTCTGTATTACTGTATTACTATTAAGCAGGCCTTCGGTAATCACGGATTACTGGCCAGTTACGGTGCTAAACCCTTAGGGGTGGGTTTGGGTCATGACATCAACCTACTGTTTGAGCTGTTCCGGCGATATGTCCAACTTCGGCGCTCTTCCTGTCCAGATTTCTGGCCCATACCCAGATTGTTGACCAGCCTCACGGGAGACAAATTTACATAGAGTATTGTCATGGCCAAGACGCCCACAGTCATAGCAAAATTCACCCAATTTATCATACTTGTAGCTTACCCAAACCTCTTGAATTGCCTCTGTGGAAGATGAGTTGGCCTGTAGGAAGAAGCCTAATGGAAGTGGTTTGGTGACATCCATTTCTACCCGAAGACGGAGAAAGCTCCGTTCAAGCAGCAAGCCCTCATACAATGCCTCCACCCCAATAAGGTTCCATAGTCGTTTCCCAATAATTTGTGCATTTTTCCTGGTCATTTTGCCCACTGGTAGTCCATGAACTTGAACCCAAAAAGGACTCCAATTGAACTCCATGTCGGATGCAAACTTCCCCGCAATGAGTGGTTGGAGAACCAGTAAGTGGCCCACAACTGACCACGGGGCCTTAACTAGCACACGCCGGTGATCTTCCAAATCTCCAAATTGAAACAAAAACACATTATCGAACTAGGGAGAGATCAGCAGCTTGGACCTAGGTCGCCATGCCCCTTGAAGAATATTCGTAACTCCAGTCCGATTCAGTTTTTTGGGAGCAAGAATTTTCCCAAGCAAACACAAAGGAGAAATGCCAATGTCCTCACCCGAACCTTCAATACCCTCTAAGTCATCCAAATGAATGGCCTGGGAAGCCATAACAGCAAGAGCAGCGCGCAGGAAAGGGAGCTCCCCTGAAACCTAGTCAAAACTTACCGAACCACGAGCGCAGTAGACCGAAAGACCTTCACAACTAGAGCACACATTACGAAACACTGAGGAGAAGAAGACAGGAAATAGAAAAACTCACAGCTACCAGAGTGTAGGAAAAAACAGAAGGGAAAAAACCCTAAGGCTAAAATGATATTGTTATATTACTTTTAAATATATATATTTTTTATTATTCATCTTTGTGTTTTCACAGCATCTGAATTATTTCTGATCTTCTTTTCTTTTGAGTAAGTTTTCCGATCCCTTTTGTCCATACTAAAAAGAAAGTCATGATAATTATGCAAAAATTATAAGACTTCCAATATTTTCTCCAAACCTTAAGGTAGGTTAGCGTAATTTACGTTTTTTAAGAAGAAAATTACAAATTAATAGATTGACAAAAAATTAAATCACATAAACTTCCAGTAAGAGTTAGAAAAAATGCATTAAATTTCACATGATTACCATAATTATGTTGAATTTTATTAAGTTTTTAATTCACATAATAATTAATTATCTTTTCATTAATATTTTGTTAGTCTTACAAATAAAAAAATAATATTGTTATCTCTTTTACGTCGAAATATATTTTTATTTTATTTATCCTTATATCTATCCATTATTTATATTAGTTTTGGCATCTTGGCGAAGGACAAGAAACCATATAAGCTTTGTTCAAGGTACTAATGGTGTTGCAATCACAGAGCCAACAGAAATTCAAAAGGTGTTTGTGGAGCATTTTAAACACCTATTTTCCAGTAGAGATTCTGCCAGTGGGGACTCCTCTGAATTAGGTTTTGTTCTTAACCATTTTAATATTTTAAATGCGCTTACTACTAAACTTAATTCAAGTCAATTAGAGGAGTTAGATCAACCATTTACCTTGTGGAAATCAAGAAAGCAGTATTTCCAATGGGTAAATTTAAGGCACTGAGTCTTGATAGGTTTATTAAGGGATTTTATCAAAATTATTGGGCTCTGGTTGGGCAGTCGTTGATTGATGCAGTGCTTTGTTTTCTTAATTCCGGGTTTTATTAAAGGAGCTGAATAAAACATTTATTTGTTTAATTCCCAAAAAGAAAAGCCCGTTAACTGTCCATGATTATAGGCCTATTAGATTATGTAATGTTTTATATAAAATAGGGGCTAAGGTTTTGGCAAATTGGCTCGGGGTGGTATTGCCGGAGTTGATTTCTTGCAATCAGAGTGCATATTTGATTGGAAGATTAATTTTGAATAATATACTGTTAGCCCACGAATTGATTGAGTATATAAAGCATAAAAGAATTGGGCGAATTTCTGAATTCGGATTGAAATTAGATATGAATAAGGCCTATGACAAGGTTAATTAGGAGTTCCTAATGGCGATTATACATCAGATGGGGTTTAGTGACAAGTGGGTTCAACTGATTAATCAATGTGTGTCAACTGTAACCTTTTCTATACTTATTAATGGTCAACAATCTGAATCGTTTGTTCCCAAGGCTAGTCTAAGATAGGGGGATCCAGTTTCTCATTTTTCTTGTTGGTAATGCAAGTGTTATCGGATGGTTTTGCTCATCTCAGCACACAAGGGATTTGCTGAGGTATTGCAATTAGTAGACATTCGCCTCCAATTTCCCATCTGCTATTTGTAGATGATTGTTTCATTTTTTTTTGAACTTTAAAATGTAGGAGGTTTGGTGTTTACAGTGGCTCGAGGGCTTTTTGTGATCAGACAGGGCTTTGTATTAATTTTAATAAGTCGAAAATTTATGTTAGTCATAATATGCTTGCTGCTCATAAAGATTTTCTAGTATCCGTTTTGGGTGTTAAGATAGTGGCGAAGCCAGAGATTTATCTTGGTGCCAGTCTCGGGTTCTCAAGAAGGTCTAAGAAGAAGATTTTTAATTGTATTCTGGATAAGGTTCAGGGTAAACTTCAAGGTTGGAAATGTGGTGTTCTGAATTTTGTAGGGCGGTGTGTGCTCATTAATCATGTGTTACATTCTATCCCAGTCTATTTGATGTCTGTGTTTAAAATGCCATTGTCATTTCTAAGCCAGTTCCGTGCCATAATTAGGAAATTTCTTTGTTATTCAGATAGAGTAAGTGGTATTTGTTGGAAGCGTTGGCAGCAGGTGTGTTTACCCAAGGGGTGGAGAGCTTGGGGTTTAGAGACTTGTTATGTTTTAATCAGGTCTTACTTGCCAAGCAAGCTTGGAGAGTGTTGAAAAGCCCAAATTCTTTAATAGCTAAGGTCTTACTATGTAAGTATTGTTTTAATCAAAACTTCCTACGAGTTCAAGAACTGTCACAACCCAAACCCGCCCCTATAGGTTTAGCGTCGTAATCGACCCATAATCCTAAGATTACTAAAGGCCTCTGAGGCATATTAACAAAATATAAGGGGCTAGCGGAAGCAAATACAAATATACAACGTCCATAGAGCTGTGCAGACTTATATGAGACAGAAAATTTCAAACTTTATTTGTATATAATATGACGTCATACTTGCGTCATTACATATACAGATATAACAAAAAGGACTTAGCTCAATATATAGATAAACGAAAGCTTGTTCAGACATAAAACAAAAGAAAACGAAAGCTTAAAACTTGCTCAAAAGCTAGATCACAAAAGACTTCTGGAAACTCTTTGGGAGGCGCATAGGGTTAGCTGACTCTAACAGATCCAAACTGAGTTCTTAAGCCTGGTCACACGTCTGATCACCTATATACATAAATAATACAATGAGCTAGAGCCCAGTGAATAACAACAGAGTAAAGGTTTTATGAATAATGTCCATAACAGATTGAGAAATCAAAATTCAGATTAGAAACAAAGTCATATTCATATTCAAATTTTGCATATAGTTATACGTGGTACATCCATTAGCGCTAACAGATCAGATTGGTCATAAAGACCCACGTGCAGAGTATTTAGATGACCCTTATTTATATGAAATGGTCACTAGGACCCATATACTAAGTAGAGACAAAGCAGATAGGTAGTTATGCATAACCAGTTCCATAATTGGAACCCATGTCAAACCATGGTAACAGATAACAGATAATAGATATCACATGATGCTAAAGATGCCACGACTATATTTCAGAAAACTGGACAATCATTTATGATTCACAAAATAACATTTTAGAAAACAGATCATATCATATTGTCCAGAAAATACTTATAGTCAAACATAGCTTTACAGAGTTGTTACTCACAGATAGCTTCAGAAACAAGTCAGATGAATAAGACGGACTATGGCGCGTTACCTACACAAACATGTGACAGATACACATTGAAACACAAGCTTTGAAAATACTTATCACTTTTCTTTCTTGGTGTGTTTCTAAGTCATTTCTTTATTGTTGTAGCCTAAATCATTTCTTAAGAATGCCTTAGATGCAATGAGAATGCCAAAATGCACTTTAAAAATACTTTGTAAATTTCATAAACAGAGTAGTTCGCTCGAGCGGTCCTTTGGTCACTTGAGCGGACCCCTTGGTTTGCAAAAGTACTGGATGCCATGTTTTTAAGCTCAAACCAATTTTCTGGTCGCTCGAGCCAAAGTTCAAAACAAAGGGTGGTCACGTGAGCAAAGCTTTGGTCGCTCGAGCCTACTAACTCGACTGCAAAAGTACTGAGAGCTTGCAATGTGCGCTTAAGCGAACACTGCAAACTCTGGAATTTCTAGATTTCATCTTCAAGCTTCAAAACTCATTTCTAATGCACCAAAGCACATTCTTTTGGGCCAAAATTGAAGAAAACATGTAGAAACTTGTAAGACATTATGATTTGGAAATCATTTCACAAAATTAAAGCCCAATTGTATGGCAATTCTTCAAAATCAAATTGAAACTCCATGTATAGTAAACATGCATGCAATATCTTACATTAAAAGCTTCTAAAACTTGAACAAGGAGTTGTTATGGACAAAATCATGCTGAATTCTCAATGTTATTCAATTATAAACCCATGCATGTGAGAATTCTTAGAAATCGTGATGAAATGAACATGCATGCATGATTTAACTTCTAATTCGCCTATTTAGGTTTGATTCTTGAATTAATCTCTAATTTTCTCTTGAATCCACATGTAAAGGAGTTTCATATCATAAAATAAGGGTTGAACTCTTACCTAAAAACCTCAATACCCTTGAATCCTAACTCTTGCTCAATTCCACCAATTCTCTTCTAATCCTAGCAATTCTTCTTTTTTTCTTCTTGAATTCAATTTCTCTCTCTCTCTCTCTCTCTCTCTATATATATATATATATATATTTTCTTGAGCTTAAGGAGATGAAATGAAATGTATAGAATGTTCTAAGGTCAAGATTCGCCTTACATAGGCTTTATTAAATTAACTTAATTAAGTTGAATTAAAACTAATCAATCGTGATTAATTTATTCTAATTATTTGATTCCGAATCGAATTTAAATTAAACCTACAACAATATTCCAAAAATTTTAAATTACACATTGACCTAGTCAATTTCGTATTTGGTGGCCGATAAGGCCTCCAATTTGCATACTGAAACAGAATTTCAGACAGATATTCCTACCATGGACAGATATAAACACAAAACATGTACATAATGCACAATTAACTCATAACTTTATCTTAATTACTTATTAGGCATTCCTAATCATGGTTTTTTAGTTAATTACAGATCGGGGTTGTCACAGTCTTTCCCCCTTAAAGAGCTTGGTTATCAAAACTTGAATTACCTTCATTTCGGAAGAACGTAGGGTCCAATGGAAATAAGTCCAAATATCTTTTCATCGTGTCTTTTTCAGTTTTCGAAGTCACATACGTCCCTCAGTGATTTTGCCAATCTACTTTCATTAACGGTATTTCTTTATTTCTCAATCTTTTGATCCCCTGATTCATAATTTGGATTGGTCGTTCTTCATAAGTAAAATCATCTTTTAAGAGCACATGAGTTGGTTCAATCACATGTAATGGATCCCTTAAATAATCCTAAAGCATTGAAACATAAAAAACGTTGTGCATATGCTCCATGACTAGAGGTAAGGCCACTTCATAGGTTACGAGATTGATTTTCTCAATGATTTCATACGGCACAATGTATCGCGGTGTTAACTTGCATTTAACTCCAAACCTTTCTTGGCCCTTCATCGAAGTCACTTTGATGAACACATGGTCATCGACTTCATACTCTCTATCTCTCCTTCGGACATCCGCATAACTCTTTTGACGACTCTGTGCAGTTTTCAAACATTGTTGAATCAGTTTCACTTTCTCAGTCGTCGCTTGCATAAGTTCCAGTCCCAATAAAGGTCTATCACCTATTTCGGTCCAACAGATCAGAGATCGGCATTTTCTTCCATACAGAGTTTCATAAGGAGCCATATTGATACTTGAGTGATAGCTGTTATTATATACAAACTTGGCCAAAGGCAAATACGTCTCCCAGTTTCCTTGGAAATGTAACACACACATTCTCAACATATCCTCTAGAGTCTGTATCATTCTTTCTAATTGGTCATCTGTCTGTGGGTGGTATGCATTGCTAAGTCTCAACTCAGTTCCCAAGGCATGTTGCAAACTCTGCCAAAATCTCAAAGTAAACTTGGAATCTTTGTTAGATACTATAGATATTGGCACCCCATGTAATCTCACAATGTCATTCACATAGATGTTAGCCAATTTATTCGCATTGTAAAAAGTTTTAACAGGCAAAAAGTGATCAGATTTAGTTAAACGGACAACAATGACCCAGATAGAATCCATACCTTTAGATGAGCAAGGCAGTCCAATAATGAAATCCATTGTAATATGCTCTCATTTCCATTCTGGTATTAGAAGTAGGTGAAGTAATTCGGCAGGTCGTTGATGTTTGGCTTTCACTTGTAGGCAATTCAATCATTTGGCTACATAGTCAATAATACATTTCTCCATCCCAGGCCACCGAAAATTTTGTTTCAAATCATGGTACATTTTCGTGTTTCCCGGATGCATAGCAAATTTGGAGTTGTAAGCCTCATTCATGACACATTTTCTTAACTCATAATGGTCCGGTACACAAAGCCTACCTTGAAATTTCAACATATTACTTTCCAACACAAATGCCGGTCTTGGTTTGGAATCAAGTTCATCCGCAATCTTTTTCAGATACTCATCTTCTAGTTGTTTTTCTTTAACCTCTTCAATTATAGCTGGCTATGTAGAGATAGTAGCTAAAACTCAACTATGTTCACGCATCACAATTTCAATCTCATTTCTGTCTAAGTCATTCAGTAACTCCCTTTGTTCGGTGAGTAAACATACCAAATTCTCAATGAATTTTTGACTCAAAGCATCTGCACATGTATTGGCCTTTCCCAGGTGATACAGAATTTGTAAGTCATAGTCTTTTATTAACTCCAGCCATATTCTTTGTCTCATATTTAGTTCTTTCTGAGTGAAGAAACATTTTAAACTTTTATGATCAATGTACACTTCACTAGTCGTTCCATACAAATAGTGACGCCAGATTTTTAAAGCAAAAACCACGGCTGCAAGTTCAAGGTTATGGGTTGGATAATTCTTTTCATGTAGTCGGAGTTGGTGAGAAGCATAAGCAATTACTTTATCGTTTTGCATTAACACACGTCTCAAGCCTTTGTATGAAACATCACTGTAAATTTAAAATCCATCTGTACCAAAAGGCAATGTTAGAATTGGTGTAGTTACTAATTTGGTCTTCAACTCTTGGAAGGCGGATTTTCTCTGATCATTCTAGTCAAATTGTACACCTTTCTGTATCAACTGAGTAAGTGGCATGGCAAGTTTGGAGAAGTCTTTTACAAATCTGCGATAATAACCAGTAAGCCCCAAAAAACTTATAACTTTTGTCACAATAGTCAATCTTGGCCAGTTCACAATAGCCTCTACTTTCTGTGGGTCAACAGATATGCCATCCTTGTTAATCACATGTCCTAAAAAAGTTACGTTGTCAAGCCAAAATTCACATTTGGACAGTTTTGCAAATAGTTTCTTCTCTCTCAGAGTTTGTAACACGATTCTCAAATGATTTTCATATTCTTCCCTGCTTTTAGAATAAATCAGAATGTCATCAATGAACACAACAACAAACTCATCAAGAAATTGTTTGAACACCCTATTCATTAGGTCTATGAAGGTGGCAGGTGCATTAGTTATACCAAAAGGCATTACCAGAAATTTATAATGTCCATATCTAGTTCGAAAGGCAGTTTCTCTACATCTTTTACTTTAACTTTTAGTTGGTGATACCCGGATCTAAGATCTATATTTGAAAAACTTGAGCTCCCTAAAGGTGATCAAACAAATCATCTATTCGAGGTAGTGGATATTTGTTTTTAACAGTCACTTTGTTCAACTCCCGGTAGTCGATACATAATCTCAAAGTCCCATCTTTCTCTTTGACAAACAAGATTAGAGCACCCCAATGTGAAGTACTCGGCCGGATAAACTTTTTGTCTAACAATTCTTGTAGTTGAATTTTCAATTCTTTCAATTCATAAGTCAATATTCTGTAAAGGGTTTTGGAAATCGGTTGTGTCCCAGGTATTACCTCAATGGTAAATTCAATTTCCATATCTATCAAATCTCCATCATTAGGAAACACATCAGTGAATTCATTGACTATCGAGATATTTTCCACATTAGTACTACCTGTAGGGACATTCAAAACACAACACAAAAATCCCTTGCATCCTTTCCTAAGTAGTTTGTTTGCTTTTATAGCAGAAATCAAGTACGGGGGAGGAACTACCCTATTCCCAACAAACACAAACTCAGGCAACCTCGGTGGTCTAAATATAACAGATTTAGCTATACAATCAATGGTTAAATGGTACTTTGTTAACCAATCCATACGCAATATACAATCAAAATTATCCATATTCAAGGGTAGCAAATCAGCATATAACAGCACATCACCAATCACAATATCACATGCCGAATATATATAAGCACATAGCATAGAATCCCTAGATGCTGTATAACAGATAATTCATAGATTCTAATGGTCTAGTCAATTTTTGGGAAAAAGAATGAGATATAAACAAGTGTGTAAATCTAGAATCTATCGACATATATGCGTTTTGAGCACAAATAGAAAGTATACCTGATATCACAGATTCGGTGTTTTGCACATTGCCAGGCACAAGTGCAAAAACTCGGCCTTGCCTCAAAGTTTCCTTCCCAGTGTTGGTTCTTGTATTTGACCTTGGTACAGGAGTAGATCTAGTTGAACTTGCCACAGGATGGTTGCTATTTTTAGATGCGAGCGAACAATTCTTTACCATGTGGCCTGTCTTGCCACACCGTAAGTAGGCACTCGTTGTACGGTAACAGACACCTTTATGTTTCCTTCCACATTCAAAACAAATAGGTGCATATCTACTACACTGACTTGAGCTACTAGTAGATCTTGTATTTTGCTTCTTGTTCGCCAAGAATGAACAAGCCTTTCTAAAATTGAACTCGGATATTTTACCCCTCCATTCAGTCATTGAGGCCTTGGTTTGTCTCATTGTTGCTAAATTGGCTTCAATCATTAAAGCTCGATCTAGTACATCCACATATTTGGGCAATTTCAGCACACCAACCCGATCAAACATGTCACGACCTAAACCCGCCCTTATGGGTTTAGCATCGTAATCGGTTAGTAATCCTTGGATTACCAAAGGCCTCTGAGCAAAATAATATATAAACAGGGGCTGCGGAAGCAAACATACAAACATACATAGCCCATAAATCTGTGCAGACATACATGGGGCAAGAAATTTTCAAAACAAACTTATATATATACAGATGTGGCGTCGAAAATACATTAATCTTACGTCACCCAAGCCACTTATACAAAACTTTCAAATGCGTTTAGACCAGACAAGCATTTAGAGAGTGCAAAAGTCCCATGGACACAAAACTTGAGCAGATCTCAGAAGGGAACCTCCGCAAAGGCACGATGGCTGGCTGACACCAAAACTCACCAGGTAACTTCTTAGGCCTGGTTACGCGTCTGTTCACCTACATACATACAAATAAATAGTGAGCAGAATCCTAGTGAATAATAACAAGGTAAAGGGTTTTAATGAATGATATTCATACCAGATTCAAAAATCATAATTCAGATTCATAAACAAATTCATATTCATATTCATATTCGGATTTTGCATAAGATCATACATGGTACATCCATTAGCTAGCATATTAACTTAGTCCTGAAACACATATTTACATATAGTTGGTACCGATAACCATAAAGATCTGTATCTTGCGCGCAAGTGGCTATGGTATCGTTACCCCCAGGCGAGGGCCACATAAATACAGGCCTCGGTATTGTTACCCCCGGGCAAGGGCCACGTGAATATAAGCCACAGTATTGTCACTCCTGGGCGAGGGCCACGTGCATATAAGCCACAGTATTGTTACCCCTGGGCGAGGGCCACATGAACTAAGGATGCCACAAATATATTTCAGAAAAATAGACATTCATTCATAATTCATAAAATAGCATTTCAGAGAACAGATCGTATTATATCAATTAGAAAATACTTGTAATTAAACATAGCTTTACAAAGTTATTACTCACAGTTAATAGATGGCTCCAAGTAATCGAGTAGAGTAGGTAATTCACTTGACTCGTGGCGCGTGACCTACATGACATGATAGAGACATACATTGAAACACATGCTCAAATTGCACATAACATATTTTCTTGTCCTAATTGCACACTTGGCCAAATTTCCTGAAAATAGGGTCCTCGTTCGAGTGTAGATTTCCCCGCTCGAGCGAACATGCAAAATGTGAAGGTCCGCTTGAGCGCGACTTCCCTCGCTCGAGCGGTCTGTAAACTTTGAAAAAGTACTGGTTGCTTATTTTTCACTCTCGACGGACATTCAATCCACGCTCGAGCGTGAGACTCAGACCCCCGCTCAAGCGTGCTGCAAAACATAAGAACTTCTAAGTATATGCATTTCACACTCGAGCAGACTTCAGGTCGCTCGAGCGGAAGTGCACACACTCAGAGTGCCCGCTCGAGCGTGAACTTCCACGATCGAGCGTGGATGCAAATTCTGGAATTTCCAGAATTTATCTCTAAGCTCAAAACTCAAACTTAAAGCTTCAAAACTTGATTTTTCTGGGCCAAAACTTAAGGAAACACTTAGGAACTCATAAAACAACATGAATTTAGGATCATTTCAAGAAATCATGGCTCAATAGCTTGTCAATTATGCAAAATTCAACTTAAAACTTTATGGATGTTTCAAGAACATCACATGCATGAACTCTCTTGAACTCAATCACTTCAAAACATGATCAGGTTTGGCAAATTGATAGAAAACATGATGAATTCCCAAAATATAAGTGAGATGAACACATGCATGAAAGAATTCTTCGAAATCATGCTCAATTTGTGAAAAAATGAACATGCATACATGATATGGCTCAATTCTCTTCAATTCTAACTCAATTCCTACATGAATTCATCTAATTTACTTGAAGTCTTGTAAAATCTAACCCAATTACACAACTAAGAGTTTGATTCCTTACCTAGAGGCTTGAATTCACAAGTGTTGAAATTAAAACTCTTCAATGCTCCTCAAATAACCACAATTCCTAGCAAATCCTTAAGTTGAGTTCAATTTCCTCCTTTCTCTCCCTCCTTCACGTTGGTATGTGTGAGTGAGCTCAAAATGTGATGAAATGAAGAAGAAAAATGAGTGAAGGCACATAAAAAGCCTTATATAGGCTTACATAATGATAAGTAATTAAGGCCAAGTAAGTGGGCATCAAATTAATCTAATTTAATCGTTCCGATTAAACATACCATAAAATTCTAAAATTCCAACTAGCACATAAATCAAGTCAATTTCTGAATTGGATGTCGATAAGGCCTTCAATTCGCAAACCGAAACTAAAACATGAACATATCTTCATACGCCAACAGATATAAACACAAAATGATGCAATGCACATGTAATTAACTCAGGATTTCTTCTTAATTACTTGTTAGGCATACATAAACATAAATTAACGCTAATCATGGGTCGGGGTTGTTACAAAACACATCTAAATTAAGCCCACCTTCGAATTTCCTGGCCTTTTTATAATTCGTGTCCACCATGTGAGGAGCAAATCGTGCTAACTAAGTAAACTTAGCTTCATACTCTACTACAGACATGTTGCATTGTTTTAACTGCTCAAACTCAAAGACGTTTTGGTCTTAGAAACACTGAGGGAAGTATTTTTCATAAAAGATCTCCTTGAATTGATTCCAGGTCAAAGTCCCATTGTTATCTCGGATATCCACCAACGTCGGGCTTCATCTTTTGGAGTATAAGTGGCCAACAGAACTTTTTGAGTTTCAGAACATTGAAACACTTCAAACAATTTTTTGGTTTCTAACATCTAGTCTCAGCCTTTAAGGGTTCAATTTCCCTAAAAAAGGTTGGCGGTTTCATTTTGTTGAACTTTTGAGTCAAACTAATGATGTCATTGTTCACTGGCTCAAATTGTACCGGAGAAGGCGGAGGAGACAAAGGTTGCTGTCTTTGTTACTGTCTCATAGATTCGGTCAGAGTTTCTATCATTCTTTCCAAATGGTCAATTTGGGCATCAGAGGATTTGGTTACATCATCACTTTTTGTTCTCTCCATTTGCTATAAGTAAACAGAACAATAATAATCATAGGCAAATAATTCTTATAGCTTTCATAGTATTCAGTTTTTGTTCATATTGTTTCAGATATGTTCATAATTCACACACACGCACACATGTTGATGTAATGTCTCTAATTCTTTTCTAGGACATCCTATAGCTCATATGGACTCGTATGTGCGGTATAACCTGGCTCTGATACCACTCTGTCACGACCCAAACCCACCCTTATAGGTTGAGTGTCGTAACCGGCCAGTAATCCTAAGATTACTAAAGGCCTCTGAGGCATATTAATAAAATATAAGGGGCTAGCGGAAGCAAATACAAACAACTTCCATAGAGCTGTGTAGACTTATATGAGACAGAAAATTTCAAACTTTATTTGTATATAATATGACGTCATACTTGCGTCATTACATATACAGATATAACAAAAGAGACTTAGCTCAATATATAGATAAACAAAAGCTTGTTCAAATATAAAACAAAAGAAAATGAAAGGTTAAAACTTGCTCAAAAGCTAGATCACAAAAAACTTTTGGAAACTCTTCGGGAGGTGCACAGGGTTGGCTAACTCTAACAGATCCAAACTGAGTTCTTAAGCCTGGTCACATGTCTGATCACCTACATATATAAATAATACAGTGAGTTGGAGCCTAGTGAATAACAACAGAGTGAAGATTTTATGAATAATGTCTATAACAGATTGAGAAATCAGAATTTAGATTAGAAACAAAGTCATATTCATATTCAAATTTTGCATATAGTCATGCGTGGTACATCCATTAGCGTTAATAGATCAGATTGGTCACAAAGACCGACGTGCATAGTATTTAGATGACCCTTATTCACATGAAATGGTCACTAGGACCCATATACTAAGTAGAGACAAAGTAGATAGACAGTTATGCATAACTAGTTCCATAATTGGAACCCACATCAAACCCTAGTACCAGGTAACAAATAATAGATATTACATGATGCTAAAGATGCTACGACTATATTTCAAAAAACTGGACAATCATTTATGATTCACAAAATAACATTGTAGAAAACAGATATCATATTGTCCAAAAAATACTTATAGTCAAACATAGCTTTACAGAGTTGTTACTCATAGATAGCTCCAAAAGCAAGTTAGATGAATAAAACGGACTATAGCGTGTGACCTACACAAACATGTGACAGATACACATTGAAGCACACGCTTTGAAAATACTTATCACTTTTCTTTCTTGGTGTGTTTCTAAGTCATTTCTTCATTAGTGTAGCCTAAATCATGTCTTAAGAATGCCTTAGATGCAATAAAGATGCAAAAATGCACTTGAAAAACACTTTGTAAAATTTCAAAAACAGGGCAGTTTGCTCAAGCGATCCTTTGGTTGCTCGAGCGGACCCCTTGGTCTGCAAAAATACTGGATATCGTGTTTTTACGCTCAAGCCAACTTTCTGGTCACTCGAGCCAAGGTTCAAAATAATGGGTGGCCGCTCGAGCCAACTCACTCGACTGCAAAAGTATTGAGAGCTTGCAATGTGCACTCAAGCGAACACTGCAAACTCTGGAATTTCCAGATTTCATCTTTAAGCTTCAAAACTCATTTCTAATGCAACAAAACACATTCTTTTGGGCCAAAATTGAAGAAAACGTGTAGAAACTTGTAAGACATTATGATTTGGAAATCATCTCGCAAAATCAAGGCCCAATTGTATGGCAATTCTTCAAAATCAAATTGAAACTCCATGTATAGCAAACATGCAAGCAATATCTTACATTCAAAGCTTCCAAAACTTGAACAATGAGTTGTTATGGAAAAAAAGCATGCTGAATTTTCAATGTTATGCAATTATAAACCCATGCATGTGAGAATTATTAGAAATCGTGATGAAATAAACATGCATGCATGATTTAACTTTTAATTCACCTATTTAAGTTTGATTCTTGAATTAATCTCTAATTTTCTCTTGAATCCACTTGTAAAGGAGTCTCATATCATAAAATGAGGGTTGAACTCTTACTTAAAAACCTCAATTCCCTTGAATCCTAGCAAACTCTTGCTTAATTCCACCAATACTCTTAAGGAGATGAAATGATGTGTATAGAATGTTCTAAGGTCAAGATTAGCCTTATATGGGCTTTCTTAAATTAACTTAATTAAGTTGAATTAAAACTAATCAATCGTGATTAATTTATTCTAATTATTTAATTCCGAATCGAATTTAAATTAAACTTACCATAATATTTCAAAAATTTTAAATTACACGTTGACCTAGTCAATTTCGTATTCGGTGGCCGATAAGGCCTCCAATTTGCATATCAAAACAGAATTTCAAACAGATATTCCTACCATGGACATATATAAACACAAAACATGCACATAATGCTCAATTAACTCATAATTTCATCTTAATTACTTATTAGGCATTCCTAATTGTGGTTTATTAGTTAATTACAGATCGAGGTTGTCACAAGAACTTAGGAGGGGCTCTTGGGGTTGGAAAAGTATTTTATGGGGTAAGGAGTTATTGAAATCTGGTTTGCAATGGATGGTTGGTAACGGTAAGATGATAAATCCTTTTAAGGATCTGTGGATTCCATCCATCGCTAATCCATTGAAGGAGAGGGGGCTCATGCAAAATTTTCCTACTATGCGCCTGGAGCATTTTATGGATATAGAGAATAATTGTTGTAGATTGAATTTGACTAAATTATTTTTTCCAGCAAGTAGTATTGACCATATCCTTCCTATCTATATTCCGTTTCACAATCGTAAGGATCAATTGGTGTGGAGCCCAATAAGGAGTGGGGAATATACAGTGAAATCTAGATATATGCAAACCTTAGTTCGATTTTATCCCTCATGTAGAAGTCGAAGTCCTAAAAATCTAGTGTGGAATAAGTTGTGGCTTCTTAAAATCCCTCATAAATGGACTATTTTCCTTTGGAAATGCCTTCATTGCATTTTACCAGTACAATGGGAATTAAAGAAAAGAGGTAAGATGGTTGATCTGATTTGTGCTAGGTGCCATTTGAGTGAAGAAACGTTGGAATATGCTTTCTTTGATTGTCCATTTTCAGAGAGAGTGTGAAGGGGTTCTACGTTGGGTCTAGACTTCAGTCTTGGAAATCTGATGCCTTTTTTTATGTGGTTTAAAAATTGGGTGGAGCAAGTTAGAGATGAAGAGATTGTTGGACAATCTTCACTGTATTTGAAAAATAAATTCTGTTGTGTACTTAACAACAAACAGAATACAAAAGAAATAAAGAAAATGAGAGAATTTGTTTGATTACAAAAATCAAACCAGTAAAAATAAAATAAAATAAATAAAACGGATTTTTATTTTGTTACAAAACAAAATCAAAATATGATTTAAATAAATAAATAACCAGAAAAAAATAAACAACTTACTAGATTAATTTCTTGAATAATATTCTGATCAAATCCAGTGTTCGACACTGTGTCCGTAATATAGATTCATCCTCTCTACGGTACTTTCAGAATATGGACGTCAATCTCCCAGGATAAAATAATCAATCAACGAATAAATGCAGCACTACAATTTATTCGCACAACAAACACACTAAGTGTTTACACTCTTTTTCACAAAAATTAAATGCAGCAAAATGCGGAGTATATTTGCAGAGGAGAAGTACGAAAATTCTGAATGAAAATATCAAATGAGGGCTGCCTATTTATAGATGTAGTGGTGGCTTTTCAATTTGAATTAAACAGGTGCAAAACCTGTTTGAACAGGTATCATATCTATTCAGTTTGAATAAACAGATACAAATATGTTGGGTTCAAATTTTGAACAGATAAAAACTGTAGGGACCTGTTTGGATGTAGGGAAAAATCGAAACAGATTATTTTCGGAATTAATTTGAATTCTGGACAGAAATTTTATTTTACCAAAAAATAAAATTAAATTCAAATGTTTTTGGCCCAAAAAAGATTAGTATTGGGCTGGATAAGCCCAATCTAACCTCACACCATGCACCCGTGTCCAAGCCTAGGCCCAGCCCAGCTCGCTCGCCCGACCGACCAGACAGACGAAGGGTGGCGGAGCGCGCGTGTGGTGATTTTTAGGCTGGACAAGCTCAACCCAACCTCACACCACGCACCTGCGCCCAAGCTCGAGCCCAGTCCAGCCTGCCCGACCGGACGGACGGACAGATAGTGGTGGCGCCCGCGTGTGGTGATTTTTGGGTCCAATGGCTCTAGCCCATTTTGCCTATAACCTCTCTCTCTACAAAACTTGGGTGCCCCTTGGGGCCTACCCCAAGTTCCAAACCCATGCCTTATAAACCCACTCAAAACTTCCCACCAAATCAATGTGGGACAAGCCATTTTCCAAATCTTAAGGAATTTTCACCAAAAACTCCATTTCCATGGAGTTCACTTTGGCTTCAATTTTCCATTCACCCGATAATGGTTTTGAGCAACCAAATATACCACATGAATCACAACGCGGCATAAAACGCGTTACCACTTTGATCCGCGAAAATCAATGCATGGGTCCCACCTAAAAATTAGACCAAAGTTTATGAAAAAATTCTATTTTTACTTAGAATTTTTCAAAACATTTCTAACAATCCCCCACATGAATGGAATTTGATGACAACGGAAATGCAACAATATGCAGACTTTGTCGAGAGAGTATAAATCGAAAATATCTTGCATCAGGATAGGTAGCTTTCGGCTTTGAACCTTCCCTAGTGATAACCTATCGGACTTACTAGCTAACCAATGGACGCGATGCCTTGAATTGTTCAGCCGTTTATGTAAGCCAAGACAATAGATTTCACACAAAATATCTTCTAACACATCGTGGTTCTCACTGTTGTATTCATTTTGGCCTTGAATGCTCTTGGTTTTCATGAGTGCTTCGAGAGAATTTAGCCTCTTCATTCTCATAGAATCGGCCCCAGTTCGACACTCATATAGGTGATTCTTATTGTGAGTATCTCCTAATACTCGTCTTGATTTAATGCCTAAATCAAGACATAAGTAATCATTAAAAGCTTAGCTTATCCTTAGACCCCTGCATACAACACATGTTGCAGAAATCACTCTCACCATAGGAATGGGTAGGGAATTTTAATCCCTTGGCGATTTCTGGCGAGCCACACATGACTTAGTTGTCCATTTGAACTTAGTTTTTGGGATCTCCAGTCATATAAGTAGGGTAACCATTATGATGACTCTTATGTAATAGGCTTTAATCCCATCCTCTTCGATGAACTATACACTTGCTCTTTTGTCAAACATTTTGTTAACAGATCCACAATATTCTCTTTAGATTTTATATAATCTATTGAGATTATTCCATTTGAGAGAAATTGTCTTACGGTATTATGTCGACGACGAATATGTCGTGACTTGCCATTATACATATGATTCTATGCCTTGCATATTGCAGATTGACTATCACAATGAATGCAAATAGCTGGCACCGATTTTGGCCACATTGGAATGTTTTCTAAGAAGTGACGAAGTCATTCTGCTTCTTCTCCTGCTTTGTCTAAAGCAATGAACTTAGATTTCATTGTGGATCGTGCGATGCATGTTTGTTTCGTGGACTTCTAAGAAACAGCAGCACCTCCAGAGTAAAGACATATCCACTGGTGGATTTTGAATCTTTAGTATCCGATATCCAATTGGCATCACAATAACCTTCGAGTACTGCTGGATATTGAGTAAAGTTCAAACCATGATCACGGGTAAATCTTAGATATCTAAGAACTCGAATGATCACTTTCCAATGGTCTTCTCCGGGGTTACTAGTGTACTTACTCAATTTACTGACAGCATAAGCTATATCAAGACGAGTACAATTCATTAGGTACATTAGACTTCCAATAATTTGGGAGTATTTTAACTGAGACACCGCATCACCTTTATTTTTCGATAAATAAAGACTGATGTCTACAGGTGTTCTAGCTACATTCAAATCATCTTTGATAAATTTACCAAGAATTTTCTCAATATAATGTGATTGAGATAATGCATATCCGTTAGATGTTTTAGTAATCTTCATTCCTAATATAACATCTGCGATCCCCATATCTTTCATATCAAATCTTTTGTTAAGCATTTGCTTAGTTGATTTGATCATGTTTTGACTTCTTCCAATGATAAGCATGTCATCCACATAAAGACAAACTATGACATATCCTTGGTCAGTGTTTTTAACATAGACGCACTTGTCACATTCGTTTATCTTAAACCCATTAGTAAGCATTGCATGATCAATTTTTTCATGCCATTGCTTAGGCGCTTGTTTTAATCCATAAAGAGATTTTACAAGCCGACAAACTTTCTTTCCTTGCCCCGGTACTACAAACCCTTTGGGTTGCTCCATATAGATCTCTTCATTTAGATCACCGTTTAAGAAAGTTGTCTTAACATCTATTTGATGTATTTCTAAATTATACAACGCTGCTATGGCTATAAGCATGCTGATGGATGTTATTCTTGGCACAGGAGAATAAGTGTCAAAATAGTCCAGACATTCTTTTTGTCTGTAACCTTTTACTACAAGTCTTGCTTTATGCTTGTCTATTGAACCATCTTCTTTCATTTTTCTCTTGAATATCCACTTATATCCAAGAGGTTTAGAACTAGGTGGAAGATCCACCAATTCCCAAGTATGATTTTGCATAATGAATTCAACTTCATTATTAACAGCCTCTTTCCACAAATGTGCTTCAGGACTCATCATTGCTTCCTTAAAGCTTTGAGTTTCATTTTCTAATAGGTATGTCAGAAAATCTGGACCAATGGATTTTGATGTTCTAGCTCTCTTACTTCGTCTTGGTTCATCATCGGTTAAATCCTGTTGGTCAAGACCGTTACTAGTCTCTTGTGTTTGATTGTCATTTGTCTCTTGACTTTGTGTACAATCATAAGTTCTTTTATGTGAACTTAATTCTTGTCATTTCCTGTAAGAAATGACATGTTCAAAAAACACAGCATTCCTTGACTCTATAATAGTGTTCACATTTATACTAGGTATTTCTGATTTATAAATCAGAAACCGATATGCACTACTATTCTGAGCATAACCAATAAATACATAATCCACTATTTTTGGTCTAATCTTAGTCTTTTTAGGAACAGGAACTTCAACTTTTGCCAAACACCCCTACACTTTTAAGTATTTGTAGGAAGGTGGTCGATCTTTCCATAATTCATGAGGAGTGTTGTTGGTTTTCTTGTTGGGTATTCTGTTAAGAACATAATTAGCAGACAATATTGCTTCCCCCTACAAGTTCTGCGGTAAACTTGAACTTAGTAACATGACATTCATCATTTCTTTAAGGGTTCTATTCTTCCTTTCAGCAATTCCATTTTGTTGTGGAGAATAGGGTGCTGTAGTTTGGTAAATAATGCCATGTTGTGCACAAAATTCATTTAATGATGCATCATATTCACCACATCTATCACTTCTAACCATTTTAATGGTTTTACCAAGTTGATTTTCAATTTCAGTTTTGTAGAGTTTAAACATTTCTAAGGCTTCATCTTTACTTCTAAGTAAATAAACATAACAATATCTTGTGCAATCATCGATAAATGTTATGAAATACTTTGTTCCTTCTCTAGTTTGAATAAATTTAAGATCACATACATCAGTATGAATTAATTCTAGAGATTCAGTTTTTCTTTCAACCGATTTAAACAGAGCCTAAGTTAGTTTCGCTTCCACACAAATCTCACATTTGTGATTAGGATCAATTTCAAACTTTGGTATATAATCTAAACCAATTAATCTACGCAAAGTATCAAAATTTACATGTCCTAATCTACCATGCCATAAATTCGACTCAAGAATGTAAGCAAAAGATGTGTTATCTTTATTAATAGCAAGTTTTGGTACAACTGTCATTACATTCAATTTGAAGAGACCATCACTCATGTATCCCTTACCAACATACATACCACTCTTTGATAATACAAATTTATTAGACTAAAAAACAAGCCTAAAACCATTTTTACTTAACAAAGAGCCAGAAACCAAATTCTTCCGGATGTCAGGTACATGCAGTACGTTGTTGAGGGTAAGATGTGACGAGTTACCCCAGTATCAACCCACCATTCCTTGGGATTTCCAACCAAATTAGCCTCAGACACCACAGCAGAGAGATTGATGTCATTTACCTCGTCAAAGATGTAATCTAATTCTGTCACATTGGCTTGGTTGGTGGTCTTCTTGCTTGTACTTCCGCGATCCTTCTTTAGGCGGCGGCAATCAGAAGCTCAATGTCCAGTCTTGCCACAGTTATAGCATTTTCCTTTGAACTTCTTGTTGCCATTGTTGTCACCTTGTTTAGGACCATCTCCAGTAAGCTTCCTCTTTTTGTTATGTGGTTTGTGAACTTGTTCAACCACATTAGCCTTGGACTCAATGGGATTTTTCCTATTTCTCTTTTCAGCCTTTCGGTTATCTTCCTCAATTCTCAATCTTACAATCAATTCATCCATAGTTATCTCCTTGCGTTTATGTTTTAAATAATTTTGGAAATCTTTCCAAGCCAGTGGTAACTTTTCCACTAAAGCAGCGACTTGGAAAGATTCGCTAAGAGACATACCTTCAGAATGAATATCATGCAAAATTATTTGAAAATTTTGAACTTGTGAAATTACCCTTTGGGACTCTACCATAACGAAGTCAAGAAATTTACTGACAATAAATTTCTTCGTACCGGCATCCTCTGTCTTGTATTTCTTCTCCAAAGAATCCCACAATTCTTTTGCTATTTTTAGAGGGCTATAAACATTATACAGCATGTTGTCAAGGCCATTTAGGATGTAGTTTCTGTAAAGGAAATCAGAATGCTTCTAAGCATCTACAACGGCAACAACTTGCCGATCACTTTCATCCTCTCTCAGTACTGGAGCCTCTTCACGGAAAAATCGGGCCAAATTTAGAGTTGTAAGATAAAACAGCATTTTTTGCAGCCATCTCTTAAACTCAGTACCGTTAAAATTTTTCGATTTTTCTCCATGATTTATTAGAACTTAAACATGGTTTTGAATAGGGACCAGAGTCGTTGTAACGATCGGATTTGGAGTACTACTTTCAGCAGCCATAATATCTGATTACAAAAATCAAACCAATAAAAATAAAATAAATAAATAAAACAGATTTTTATTTTGTTACAAAAACAAAATCAAAATCTGATTTAAATAAATAAATGACCAGAAAAGAAATATACAACTTACTGGATTAATTTCTTGAATAATATTCTGATCAAGTCCAGTGTTCGACATTGTGTCCTTAAGGCAAATTTGTCCTCTCCACGGTACTTTCAAAATATGGACGTCTATCTCCCAAGTTAAAATGATTAATCAACGAATAAATGTAGCATTATAATTTATTCGCACAACAAACATACTAAGTATTTACATTCTTTCTCACAAAAAATTAAATGTAGCAAAATGCAGAGGAGAAGTACGAAAATTCTGAATGAAAACATCAAATGTGGGCTACCTATTTATAAATGTAGTGGTGGCTTTTCAATTTGAATTAAACAGATGCAAAACTTGTTTGAACAGGTATCATACCTGTTCAGTTTGAATAAACAGATACAAATCTGTTGGGTTCAAATTTTGAACAGATAAAAACCGTAGGGACCTGTTTGGATGTAGGAAAAAATCAAAACAGATTATTTCCGGAATTAATTTGAATTCTTGATAGACATTTTATTTTACCAAAAAATAAAATTAAATTCAAATATTTTTGACTCAAAAAAGATTAGTATTGGGCTGGACAAGCCTAACCCAACCTCATAGCCTAGCTTGCCCAGACGGTGGTGGCGCGCTTGTGATGAATTTTGGATCCAATGAGTCTAGCCCATAACCTCCCTCTCTTCAAAACTTGGGTGCCCCTTGGGGCCTACCCCAAGTTCCAAACTCATGCCTTGTAAACCCACTCAAAACTTCCCACCAAATCAATATGGGATAAGCCATTTTCCAAATCTTAAGAAATTTTTACAAAAAACTCCATTTCCATGGAGCTCACTTTGGCTTCAATTTCCCATTCACCAGATAATGGTTTTGAGCAACCAAATATGCCACGTGAATCACAACGCGGCATAGAACGCGTTACTACTTTGACCCGTGAAAATCGATGCATGGGTCCCACCTAAAAATTAGACCAAAGTTGATGAAAAAATTCTGTTTTTACCCAGATTTTTTCAAAACATTTCTAACAGAGATTATTGTTCAATCAGTGGCTATACTTTGGGCTATTTGGTTACAGCATAACAGTCATGTTTTTAATCATAATGTCCTGTCGAGTGTGGACACAATTGCGATAGCAATGAGTGCTTCAATATGGCCATACGTTGTAATGTTGTTAAATCTAGTTCATTGACACTCAATCATATTGCCATAGATGCACTAGATGATAATTCTAATGCGTGTGTTTTACAGCAAGACACACAGCCAGTAGCAGCTCTACAGGAAGATTTAACAATGTGGACTTTACTTATTGATGGGTCATGGAGATCAAATGGGTTGATTGCAGGAGTAGCTTGGGTTTGTTTAAATGATAGCAATCAAACATATGAGCCAGAAAGCAATGGCAATTCAGTGCCCATCGTCTCCACTGATGGCTGAAGCTACAGGATGTTTAGAGGCTTTGCGATGGGCTGTGGGGAAACAGCTATATAGGATCACGGTAAAGACGGATTGCTAAGTTTTGGTTAATTTACTTAAGGGGTCTAATGTGGATTGGCAAGTGGCGTCAATCATTAGTGATATATTTTACTTTAGCAAGTTCTTTCGTTTTTAGTATCATTAAAGTAAGAAAGACTGTAACAAAAAAGTAAGAAAGAATGTAATTAAATCAGCTCATGAGCTGGCTACTAATGTAAATTGTTATTATTAATAGTATGTGTTTTCGTTCTCCAAAAATAAAATAAAATAAAACAAAATTACACTAGTCTCTGGCCAAGACTGGTGTTCATTGGATGGTAACCACATGCATCTGTTTCTTCCAAGTTAGGTTCAGAGGTCACCATGCCAGTAAGTAGCTAAGCAATTAAACATTACAAATCCAATCAATTTATATAGGTAATAATAATATTCTATTAACCACTACTTGGAATTTTGCCTACTTTCGACATTGGGACAACCCTCCTCCACTAATAAAAGGGTTATGGTCCCTTCATTTTCTTTCTATCCAAAGTGTCAACTTTTACTCTGAAATCCACCATCCTCCTAATTTGCAATTCAAAATAAATAAATAAATAGATACAAATAAAAAATAGCAAAAAATTAGAGCATTGCTATTCAAAACTAAAAATTATACTCAACTTCTAAATCCAATAATGTGACAATCAATTAAAATATTAATGATAACACGCTCTCTCATATTTTCTCTAATTATTAATCAATAATATCACTTTCATATCATTGAGTCTAGAAAATGAGCTTGTATATTATTTTTCAACTTAACATGCTACAACATTTTTAATTATTCATTTTTTTCCATCAAATTTAATTTTAATAAAAAAAAAAGTGTTCAAAACCTAGATTTGAGAAGGGGGATCATAGTGGTAGGGGCTAGGGATGGGGTTGCAATAGGGGAAGGGGGTTGGGGTAGGGGGGTTGCAATGAGGGGGTCATTGTTAGGGATGATAGCCACTAGTAGGGATAGAAGTTGGGAAGTGGGGCCACAACAGGGGATGAAGGTTGTCAATAGAGTGGGAAATCATAAGGGTTTGGTGGTCAAAAGGTGATGACAGTGGCAATCAAAGGTGGGAGTTGACTAATCAATTTAGTTCATCTTTAACGATTAATCAAATGTAACTAGCCAAATTGACAATATGCAAAATTTCAATCCATTTAGGGATCTGTTAGAGTCGGAAAAAAACATTAAGGGTTAGTTATTTTAATTAATAAATTTCATTGGAAGATTCTTAGAGTGACTCTTAGGAGATAAATTTGTCTATTTCAAAATAATTTAGAAGAGAAAAAAAATTTAAAAAAAAAGGAAAAAAATGCAAAAAGAAAAAAAGAGATTTGGCACGAGGTAATTGTGGAGGTGGAAAGTTGAGGGCAAAACTTGAAGAAATTTTGATTCTTTGTAGTGTATTGTCTGTATTGCACTCTAAAACAACTAAAACAAAGAAAAAAAGAGCTTTGGATTTACACAAGGTAATTGTCGAGATAGAAAATTGAAGGCAAAACTTGAAGGAATTCTGATCCTCTGTAGTGTATTACTTATATTGCATTCTGTAATGTTTCAAAACTTCGTTATTTTGAGACAAAATTTAGAAGGAAAAGGCAAGTTATTTTCTTTCATTTTCTTTATTATTTTTTAAAAATTTTGTCCCAAAACACATTATTATTTTAGGACACTACAACGTATACTATAGACAATACTACGAAGTATCTAAATTTGACTTGAAGTTGCAGTACCTACGAAAGGTTATTTGGTGACTTTAAAACAATATTTTATATCATTTATCACTTGACACTTATCGAATTGTTCTAAAAAACCTAACAAAAAAATATTAAATATTACTATTTTAATCAATAAATATTAAATTAGAAGACCATATAAACTTAGCTTAGACCCACCAAATAATTTTGCCAAGCACTAAACCTCTACCATAGCTCCACTAAATACTTGGCTTAATCAAAGCCATTAATTGGCCAAATGTGTGCCCAGCACACTGAGACATGTTTTTGGTAATAGGTTAAAATAGTTTAAAAAATAAAAAATAAAAAAATTATTATAAAAAAATTAACTTTTTTCTTTATTTGTATGTCTTTTAGTAAAAGGATAATTCTATTTGCATAGCATATAAGTTCTCAATACATACCACAAATGTTTTTGAATATAAATTTTTGAATAAATATGAAATGTTCAGATTTAGATTTATGAACATAAAACAGTTGTTCAGATATAAATAATTGAACGGGCTATATATTTGAACGTTTTATTTTTATTTATAACTTTAAATCCGAAACATTTGATATTTGTTCAGAAATTTATATCCAAACATATTTGTGGCGTGTACTGAAAGTTTGTATGATACGCAAATAGCATTTCCCTTAGTAAAAAATCAAAAAATTAATTAAAACAATCCATTTCTAAAATAATCCTAAAAGGCTACAGAATACAGAGTGAAAAACGTGGAGACACAGAGAGACCCACATAATTTTGTTTTATCCTTATATATCTGATCAAAATCATATATGCCCCTCTACATACCCCAATCAACCTGGACCATGAACATATTCAATAAAGATATTAAAATTGTGTAAAGTGTACATTAAAATTGTAAAGTGGAGCATTGTCAATATTAAAGATATTAAAATTGTGTATTAAAGTGTATATAAACAAAAAAGTAGTCTAATTTATATATATATATTTCCCAATCATCTAATCTATAACTCCAATTTCTAAGGTGTCGTTTGGTAACACTTACGTTTTTAGTTTTCTGTTTATATTTACAAAAATTTTAAAAACTCAAATAAAAACTTGTTTGGTAAAATTTTTGATTTATAAATCAGTGGTCTCAGTTTATAAATTTGGCCAAAAAATGTAAACTCAAAAAATGTGTTTCCGTTTTGAGTTTTCAATTTTTTTTTTTACCACCCAACACTAGCCACCACACATCCACCCCCCACCACCACCACTCACCACCCACCTGCCACCACCTGCCACCCACCACCCACCACCCACCACCCACCTGCCACCCACTCGCCACCACCACCCACCACCCACCTGCCACCCACTCGCCACCACCACCACCACCACCACCACCCACCTGCCATCCACCCACCACCCGCCACTACCATCCACCGCCCGCCACCACCACCCGCCACCTACTTGCCACCACCACTCACCACCCACTTGCCACCACCATCCACCACCTGCCACCCACCCGCCACCACCACCACCCGCCACCACCACCACCCACCACCACCACCACCCACTCGCTACCACCACCACCACCCACTCGCTACCACCTAACACCCACCACCGTCATCCACTCACCCACCACCACCACCACCCGCCACCACCCGCCACTACCCGCTATCCGCCATCCGCCACCCACCACCACCCGCCACCACCACTGCCACCACTCACCACCCGCCACCGTCACCCACCCATCTACCATCAGCACCCGCCACCACCACCCACCCCCTGCCATCCGCCACCTACCACCTCCACTACCACCACCTACCACCCGCCACCGTCACCCACCCACCCACCCACCACCACCACCTGCCACTTACTCGCCACCACCCACCACCACCTGCCATCCGCCACCCACCTGCCGCCACCACCCACCACCCGCCACCACCACCACCACCACCACCACCACCCACTCGCTACCATCCACCACCCGCCACCGTCACCCATCCACCCACCATCACCACCCGCCACCTACCCACCGCCACCACCACCCACCATCCGCCGCCACCCACTCGCTACCACCCACCACCCGCCACCGTTACCCACCCGTCCACCACCACCATCCCACCCGCTACCACCCGCCATCCGCCATCCATCCACCACCTGCCACCACCACCACCACCCACTCGCCATGACCCACCACCCGCAACCATCACCCACCCGCCCACCACCACCCGCTACCCACCACCCACCGTCACTACTTTCCACTACTGTCTTCCGCCGCCACTTGCCACCACTTGTCATTTCTCACTCTTTTTTATATTTTTAAATTTTTTTAAACATTTTGTCAATTACCAAACGCGTTTGTAGTTTATGTTTTTCTAAAAATAAACAAAAAATAAACAAAAACCAGTTTATAAAATTTTTGTAAATATAAACTGAAAACGTAAACGTTACCAAACAGACCCTAAAGAATCCTCCTTTAGGTTGTCAGATACCATATCCTAATATTTCGGTGCATCGCATGGAGTATATATTCCAAACTTGATATATGTATATAGTTTAGAAGTAATTACATGAAGACCCTTTCCATTATTAGTAAATATTATTTCATTAACTTTATTTATGAATTTATGTATTTTGATTTTTTTTAATTTTAAAAATTATACAAATACACCCATGATAGTCTAGTAATAGTCACTAATAGTTGATGGAATATTGATGTAATTAACCTTATATTTTATGAATAATTAACGAGTTTATGCATATAATATTAATAGCAATGTTACATCCATTGAATTTGGGCTCATCCGAATCATTCGAATTTGTGTATGTCAGTCGTCTAGCTGATCATCTGTCAAATGCTGATTGACAAGGGTGATAATGGAGGTTAACAAAAGTGCCTCCGATCATCCAGATGATCATCTAGCTTGTATAATTCGGGCTATTCAGGCGAGTTCAAATTCGATGTTTCAATCATTTTTTAACCAATAAATTGGCCTATTTTTGTTTGAAACAGGATAAAACAATCTTGATTTTTGTTTTCCTTGGACTTGGAGGAGGGAAAATATGTCATGTGATTATTTTGAATGTACGATGCAATTTCGGTAATAATATTATGTTTAAATTAGAAAATGTTATAAGATGTTTAGACAGTATGATCAGGAAACAATAACTCATATAACATAAAGAAACTTTGCAATTTTGTTCATATAGCTCCAAAACTATTAATGTGTGGCTTTGTGAAATCTCAAATAATTCAATGTAATGGTTTTTTGAAAAATTATTCATTTATCGAATTTAAGTTTGTTCGAATTGTTCGAATTTATGAATGTTGGTCAACCGCTTGGATAATCTCTCGGACGACCGGTGCAATTCTTGTCAACCGCGGTTGTCACCCTTGTCAACCGCGGTCGTCACCCTTATTACTGGATGACTAGTCGAACAACCGACCGGTTGACTACCTAGATGACCGGCATGTATAAATTTGGACAATTTAGACAAGCCAAAATTCCGTGGATATAGTATTACTGTGATTTTTTATTATGTTGTGTGAATAAAAGCATTTTCCTTATACAATGATACCATATTTTAAAAAAAAAATAATTAATTAAAAATGTGTTGTTAATAAGAATTCTTAAAACATTGATTAAATTACATCGGGAAAAAATATTTGATTAAACAAAATTTAAAAGCATTTTACATTTTTTTATGATACACACTTTTCATAAAAAAAAAATGTATAATTATTTGAGAGATTTGGTTAGATCTCGCATATAAGATTTTATTAGTACAAAGAGATAAGAAAAATGTTTCATAGTTCAAGTGCTCTAAATTTCGGAGATCATTTTCAGACCAAAATACTCTTAACACTAATAATTAGCATTGTTTTGTTATTTTTGGATGATTTTAAAACTTAAAAAATAATAAATTGTAATCTAAATATATGTTTTTTCAAAAAATTCAAATATTTGAAATTCTCTTGTCGAGATTATTAAACAAGACTTATAAGATGTAAAATTTCATTTTTTTTTTACTACAATATTTGATTAGTGAAATTCATTAATTTGAAACAATGAAATTCACTATTTTAAAAAAGAAAATTTATACATAAATCTCATATAGGGGAATATTTAGTCTTAAGAGTTTTTTTATGAACCAATTAGTCCTTTCTGTTATGAAAAATTATATTTATTTGATTTGGTACCATTTAAATTTAAGTGAATGTCCTTTCGTGATTTACTTTTTCAATTTTCTAATTCGTTTTTATGATGAGAATAGAAAAGTAAGGTATGGAATATTCCTTTTGGAGGGATTGGTAGCTGAAGTGTTAATTGTCGAGCGTGAAACTTTACATTTCTGTTAGTGTAGTTTTCTAGTGTTTACATTAGAATGTTACATTAGCGTGCTACATTTGAAAAAATATACTAAGGAATTTTTGTGTGTTGCATTGATTAAAGTATTAAGTTTGGAAAAAATACACTAAGAGAGTGTTGTGGATTGTTACGTTATTATGTTTAAGAAAAGTACATTAAGGAGTTTTTGTGTGTTACATTGATTGAAGTATTACGTTTAGGAAAGATACACTAAGAATTTTTTTGAAATATTACGTTCTTACGTTTGATAAAAATACATTAAGTAGTTTTTTTAGTGTGTTATATTAAGGTGTTATGTTTGGAAAAAGTACATTGAGTTATAAATGTAAATTGAAAAAAAAAAAAAAAATTGGTATATGAATATGCTTTTTAAATAATTTTTTATACTTGGTTGTTTGGAATGTGTTATATAAGTGCACTTTTTAACTTTTTGATTAAAAAAGTAAAGAGAAAAATATATGTTTCGGATAATTTTTTGACTTTTTACGAAAATATGTGTAATAAAATATTGTAGTAAAATCAAAATGACCATTCTACCTTTGTTGACTTTTTGACTTTTAACTTTTTGATTTTTGGGTATTTGAATTTAAAAGGCAAAATAATAATTTTGTTCTCTTGACTTCCCCCACAAGCTTCCCCTAAATAGTATGAACTTTTTGATTTTTTTAATAACTTTTTGACTTCTTGACTTTTGTAATAGATCTCAAAAAAATATTTGATTTTTTGACTTTTTGATAATTAGAGAAGTGAAAGACCTAAGAAAGATGGTTTGTCTTAAATATTCTAATAAACTACTACACTATTGAGTTTGAAAAATAAAACTAATTTTTTTAATTAAAGTAACACTATTAAAAAAAAACTTTAAAGATGAATATTAAACTTTTAAAGTTTAAATACTTATAAATACTTTTGAACAAGAACATATCACTAATTTTTTCTAATTATTTTAAGATTACTTACCTGACAAAATCTTCATTTATTATATTTTGTGTATACAATTTAAGTCTCATTTTGCAAGAGTTAAATTGACTAAATAAACATAAAAAGATAAAATAGACTAAATAAGTTAATCAGACAAAGTAGGTGTTTGGCATGTACTAAATTTTTTTTTTTTTTTTGTGTGCATACATACACTTATTTGGGTCACATCAATAATATCTATCAACATCTATTCCCTACTTTTCTACCCATTTTCTCTACTTTTCTACACATTTTTTTTTATATATAAAAAGTCAAAAAATGCACTTATTTAAAACATTCCAAACCACCCCAAAATATCATATCCAAGCCATAATCATTTCACTTTTTCTCTCATAATTATTACATCCAAACCAAAAAAGACCAAAAGTTATTCCTAAATGGAACCAATTTAGCCAATCTAAATTAGCCAAAAAATCAGACTAAATTAGTTTTCCCAACAAAAACTTAAATGAGTAATTTTTTTGAGTAAGTAATTTAAATGAGTAAAAATGTAAAGAAATTGACTGTCACAATTTCATATATAGGGACTAAAGTAGATTTTGACTAAAAGTGAAAGGGGTTGACTGTCATAATTTCATATATAAGGACCAAAGTGAGATTTGGTGCAAAGTATAAAGATGTAAAGGGTAATTTACCCGTATTAAAAACACTCAATATCTTTTTATATATTAAACACACTTTTACATGTTCTTACGTAAGAAATTGACCCACACAACTTTAAATTTCATAATTATATTAATAATAACACTGCTAGTTGTGTTATTTTTTATATTTTTACAAATTCAATTATGTAAGACTCAATTATATTGCGATGTCATTATGGATGAATTGTAAAATTTAAATTATGAGTATCTAGAATTTTTATTTTAAATATTACAAATATTTTTTATACATAAATTAAGATCAATAATCATTAAGGACATTAATATGCTTAAGACTAATTAGACTAAGACTCCGTAACTATTACCGAATATCACATTTACCTCATTTATGAATCGGTACATATTAATCCCTCTATTATGACAATCATATAAATACATATCTTTTGAAGATGGTATAAAAGGGGCCTGTGTGCAATAAAAGTATGGGTGGACAAACCTCAAGTCACGCCAGGCCAAGCCAGGTTTGGACTGAGCTTATACAATATAGTAAAAGGATATGTGTCATTCTAATGCTAGCCGGGCCCAACTTCGAGTCTAATCTAGCCATCTTAAACTCAATCCTAAAATCTCAAACTCGTCCACTTTTTTTTTTTAACCAAATAGATACGTGTTATTAATTTATTTATTTATTTTGTCTTGAATAGATATTAAATGATTTAGATTTCATTTATTATTTAAATTTGAAATATTAGCAAAACTCAATAATAAAATAAATATATTTTTTAACAAATGTTTTAATATAAACCTAGAATATATATGTGTATATATATTTATTAATTTTTTTTTACATTTTTTTTAAATTTATTTTATAATTAAAATAGTATAAAACTATAATTAATATATTACAAATTTGCAGATGAAGCTCCATTGGACTATAAACTCTTTATCACCACTGCAAACCAAGTATTAAATTGGCTCAAAATCTCAATTAAGCCCTAGTCTTCTGGGCAAAATAATTTTTTCATAATTTAAAAATATCAAATTAGGCTAAATGGATAGTCACTCCCTGATATATTTTTGTAATTAAATAGGTCAAAATATATAAATTTATAAATAAAAAATAAAAAATAATATTTATTAATAATCAAGAGAATTTTGATATAAATAACTAATATATTTATGAATATGAATTATACATAACATAATAATTTTGGATTAAGGGTTGGCGGTCCAGCCAATTTCACATAGTTTTTATTTATTTGATAATGGTGATTAAGAGTTCTGATAATAAAGCTTTAATAAGACGATTAGTGACGTGATAAGTTAAAAAAAATAAATAAATAAAACAAAAATCAAAACATCAAATCACACACAAAAACTCACATATTAAAGCTTTTTTTAGAGTTCACAATTTAAAGGTTTAAAGCATTTTTCTCTATAATATTTGTTTTGTAAACAACTAGGCAAAGCACCCAACCCAACGCAACCGCTTTATATATTGAGATTTCACCCTTTTCTCCTCTGAAATTACTCACCTCTCTCTGTATATTGAGTTGATCGTTTACGAGTAATCGGCCTCTGCGAAGGTATGATTTTTCAGTTGAAATCTTCACCATCGTCACCGATCATCCTTTCATTAACTCTTCCTGTAAAATTTCATGTTTTTCATATAATTTTCTTATGCGCCTGTTTATTCGATTGTTGTTCTTGTTTAATTTGTCCATCGATTGTGTGATCATTATATATTTTCTGATTCTGATTTGCATTTTTGGTTGATCAATGGCTTCTTTTGACAATCTTCGTTTCCGTGTAGCGTGAGAGGGTTTGATGTGTATATATATATTTGTGTGTGCATTCGTCCTGTTTTAAGACTAGTTTTTATTCCCCTTTGATTGAGTTGATGATAATAATGATGGTTGTGTCGGTTGTCTATATATGTATATTTTTTTAAATCTTAATTTTTTTTGTTTGTATAATGGAGTTGAATCTGATAACCATTTTGGGTTTGTGATTTTTGACGTGCATATTTGATTCCGCCCTGATTTGCTAACTCTTGTTTTTGGATTTAAATAGTAGTAGTACTGACTAAAGTTAATGTCTTTGCTGGGTTGAATTAAGGGTTGTTTTGAGAATTGACTTCTTTTTTTTTTTGGCATTTTATTAAAGACGTGCAAAAAATGTTTGAGCAAATTGCATTATTTCTAGTAAAAGAATGAGGCTGATGGTTTTGGTTTATGGGATTCCATATGTTTCTCTTATTTATCTTATCACAATTGTGTTGATGGTTCCATCTTCTATAAATCTGTTTCATTTTGATGGTTTGGTTTGTTGATTACACTGGTCATATGAATTCAAGGAATAATCTTTGAGCCAAAATTGAGATCAGTTTTGGCTGTTCTGCTTTGTGTCTTATCTCTTAAAACTGCTTTCTCAGCCAATTGTACAAAATAGGAGAGTGAATTAGCGTACTAAATGCAGAAATTGTGTCGGTTTTGGTTTAATTGGTTTAAGTTGATCAAAACAGGTGTAATCATAGATATATGTAATTTGCATAAGCTGTAATTTTCAGTATGAAGCTTTCATAGAATGCTGTAACTTCATGCTGAACTGGAAATCAACCACCTAGTTGACTGTGCTGTATGTAGTTGTACACCACAACTATGATATTAACCGTGGTCCTTAACTTCCCTCACCACCATCATCTGACATGGTTTGGTTTTGTTGTTAATATTGAAAAGTGAAAGTGGTTTTGATTGTGTTAAAGAACATCCTAATCTGACCCTAAGAATAATAATATGGTAATATGCTTTAGCAAGGGATAATTCGTTCTTTTAATTAAAAATTTGGTAAGAAATGGGCAGGAAATGTAAGTAGTGACAAACAGCAATTATTCACGGGTGATGAATAATAAAGGCAGCCATATACAGATTTGGGTATGTCTGATCCAATTTGGTCAAGAGTTCAGTAGCCACTGTCTATCTCAGGCTTTGGCACAATTTGATTGAGGAAATCCATGTCTTGCTACCTCCTCTTCAACTGAAGGACCTCTAATATGTGCATGCCAAGGGCATAGTAATCCAAATTCCAATCATGTGGAGTTCTGTGTATTGTGACAGCATTCTTAGTTGGGAATACATACTCTTAATGATGAATTATGCTAGAACCATTAAAAAAATATACTAGGGCAATTACTCGGTTCATTGGATTGTTAAAATCCTTGTTTAAGCTGAAAAAATAATGTGTTTTGATTTATCAAGTAATTGAAGGCTGCTATTACAGTCAATAGATAAGCAAAGACGGGAAGAAATATTTAATATACCTATCACCCAAAATTCAAGTGTTTGATTTATCTAGTAATTCAAGATTGCTATTACAGTCCATAGATAAGCAAAGATGGGTAGAAAATTTTAATATATCTAGCATTTATTTGTACTGATGATGCATTATTTTATTGAGAAATCTAGTAAACAAATCGTAATGGTAGGATCTCATGCCAACTAGTACAATTTTGTCATTATCTTGTACCCATAATTTCATTACTTTGTCAAGTGTGTATGGCCCTGGAAGCTCAGAGATCATTCATCTGAAAATGAAATTATGGAGTCTTCACTAACTTCACACTCTTCCCCAAATTTCCAAAGTCATGTGAATGACAATACCCCAATCACGTTTGCACTCGTGAATTATAAAACCTTCTACTTATTTTAAGCAATCATCCATCTTTCCATATGACTATATATCTTGTGGTTACTCTAAAATGGCAAATTGGCAAGTTTGGAAGAGGAAACCAACCTTTCTTATCATGTGTCAACTGGGTTTATGTGCTTTATGCTTTACATTTATGAGCGATACTCGATGTATACAATGACGTTCCTTGGAAAAAAATTGCTCGTAAAGAGCTAAGCCTGCACACACTATGCTTTTCCCCTAGCTTTCCCTTCAAGAAAAGATTGTGCCACTTCTAATCCAAAGATCAAGAAAAAATTTGTGAATTTTCTCCCCAATTTTCTGTGGTAACCAAACAAAAAATATGGGCTCTGTTTGGTTTCATTTTCAGAATCTGTTTTCAGAAATTAAAAAAAAAATAATAATAAATAGTATGACACTATTAAACACCTAAAAGATATTTTAATTTTTTTTAAAATTTATTTCTGCCCCCAAAAGATAAAATAAAACCATGTGAAGATGATGATTTTTTTTTTTTTTTTTTTTTTTTTTTTCTAAACCAATTTAATTTTGGGGAAAGCACCAATAAATCCCAAATTTGGGAATGTTAACCCATTTAGTCCCAAAGGTTTTTTGTTAGACTAATAGGTCCTATTTCCCAAGAAGCTTACTATAGGCTTTTTTATGATTTCTCTTCTTTTCAAACATCAAACATTATTCATCCAACATCAAACATTAGCAACGTCAGGATTATTCATCAAACATCAACCACTAAACATTAGGATTATTCATCAAACATCAAACACAGATTCTGAACAATTAAACATTAGGATTATTCATCAAACATCAAACATTATCCATCAAACATCAAACATCAGATTTATGAGTAACATCATCGAAACAACATCAAACATCAAACATCACACTATTATCATCAAAACAACATCAAAATAATGATTAAACAATTTTTTAAATAACGATTAAACATCAAAATAAAACATTATTCTTCAACATTAAACATTATTCATCAAACATTATTCATCAACCATTATTATTCATCAAACATTATCAATTCTCTTTAATTCTTTGAATCTTCGTTATTGAAAATCCATAACCATTCATAATTCTTTACATACATACATCTACACAAATGTTTGTAAGCGTCTTTACAACAATTCTTCTTAACAGAAACTGTGTGGACATTTTACATTAAAAAAAAAGAAGAAGATCTCAAAATCGACCACAATTCAAATCAACGAACTCAGTTGAGCATAAAAGCAAAAACCAAGTGCCCAACAAACCTTAATCGATTTGATCAAGGCCACGTTGCTATCTCTCTTCGCAGAATACCCAGGCAGAGGGTAAGGGAAGCATCGTGACATCCTCAAACAGATTTATGTACGTATAGTCAATATCTACAGTACAAACAACTCTTCAAAAGAAATTGAAACCCTAATTCAAAAGATTTAGGGTCGTAGCTTGTAATTCGAATGGAAACGAAAAACTCAAATCCAACAATTGGCAACAACCGCATCCATTGACGTCTTCATTGTCGTCGTCTTCATCATCGTCTCTTTTGGCTGATTGGAACTCATACGCATCGTCAAAAGCTTCAGAACCAAAAATGGGGATTGAGGTAGTTTTGTTTGTTTCCTTCATTCTTGAACATTTTAAAAAAAAAAATCCCAATTGTCAGTGTATCTAGCTTCTACAAATGTATTAAGTTACATCTATGTGGTATCACGGGAATCTGATCCATGTGGAGGACTCGACGGTGCTCCTCCGATCCATGTGGAGGACTCGGCGGCGGCTGTTGGCGGAGGCGATGTTTCTTGTAATTTAAACGGTGTACAGTTGTCTGGTCTGGCTGTTTCGAAGAAGACTGCCGATTTTTTGAGCTTCGATGGGAGTGTCGCTGTTCACGCTGGTATGTTCCTGTTTTGCTTTTTATTACATTAGCAACATGTAATCTCCTTCAACTCCTCTCTCATTCAATTCAATTCTAGGGTTTATTTATGTAAATTTGTTGTGTTTAATTTGCATCGATTGTTCTTTGTTGATGATTAATGTTGTGATGTTTGATGTTGTTTTGATGATAATGTTTGATGTTGTTTTGATGATGATGTTCTGATGTAAAAAAAGGACTAAATGGTTTATAAAAAAACACTCAGGACTAGATGGACTAGATGGAGTAACATTTTTCAATATGGGACCTATGAGTAATTTTTCTCTTTATTTTTAGTTTTTTCAATATACATGTCTAGGATCAATAAATCTACCGACCTGTAATTGGTTTCTCCATACCATTAAAAACCTTTTAATTCCTTTTCACCCAAATTATCCAAATCATGCCCAAAAAAACCAACATCCTCTCCTCACTGTCTTCCCTTTGTTCTTAGCTCTCCCCTCCCTAATTATGGAAGAGGTCTGATGAGGAATGCGCCTGCGCCCATTTTGGTATTACAATTATATAACTGTAATTTTATGTATTTAATATTTGTGTTTATTTATTTTCAATTAGACTTAATAAATATTTAGTTTCTTCTTTTCTTAGGATCTAGTTTTCTATTTTAAATTAGGGTATTGGCCTGTAAATTACTGAACCTCATCTTTTCTGGTGACTTTGAACTGGGCCCCTTTTTTGGAATTTCTGTGCTGTATGTTTCTATCATTTACCAAATATGTATAACTTGTCTATGTATTTGACATCTAGATGACATTATCTGATCCTATGAAGCACGGACACCTCTCGGAGGGCTCCGTACCAGTGTTAGACACGTGTCGGACACGGACACGCGTCGGACACGCGGTGGACACGTGTCCGACACGCAGCAAAGAGTGTCCCATTTTTTTTTAATTTTTTTACATCCGGACACGTTTAGGACACGTTATAGACACGTTTGGGACACGCGCGGGGGCAATTTCACAATTTACTAAATTTTTTTGGGGTCGATTTGAAAATAAGAAAAAACAGATTGGGGTCGATTTGCCCTAATCAAGAGAGGACCTGACTGTAGTGACCCTCACACTGCCCTAACCGTACTCATATGCATTTTACATGATTTTGCTCTGATTAAGCTCGCATTTCAAATCTTGACTTGTCTTGCATAAGTGTTACTTGAATGCTATGTTCCTTATTGGTGTGTGTGTTTCAGCCGAGGTCATCTTGAGCCTAGGTCGCCCCTTTGATACTCTTACACTTAGGACCATCTTGGGATTTCTCTGGTTGGCCTTCACCTGCACCCTGACATATTGGCCGAGATATCATTATCTAGGCCGAGGTGTTCATCACCAAGGCCGAGATGTGTACTATCTGGGCCGAGATGTTACCCTTGAACCCAAGTGATCTTGCCCTAGACTGGCACGACCTAGACCGAGGTGTGGCACATCTAGGCCGAGGTGTGGCACAGCTGGGCCAAGTGTTGTCCTTTCTGGCCGAGGTCATTGTTCCCTTGCTTGCCGAAGTCTTGTTGTTAGCCGATGTCATTACTCACCGGAGTCCCTTGCCACCTAGCTTGTTGAACACACCTTGTCATAGTCTTGTCTTTTCAATCAGTCACCTTTTCAAGTTGAGCCAACCAACCACTGCCACGTGTCCGAGCCGAGTGTTAAGTCAGCCGGCAGAGAGAGAGATGTATCATTTTTGTATCATATCCTTGTTCTTGAGGAGAGAGAAGCTCTAGGAGAAGAAGGAGGAGTTTTAGAGTGAGAAAGTGGATTGCAAGCTTGATTCTTAGAGTTCAAACCGTTAGATTCTTGATTTGAGGTTAGAATCTTGATCTACTCTTGTTGTTCTTGTTGATCATCTAGCTGCATTGCACGATTGAATCTGTTCTGCATGCCATGCATTGATTCAAAGTTGGTTTTAGAAAGAGAAAGTTAATGTTCCTGAGTTCTTGAAGAAGCCTCGTTTGATCCGAAAGTTTGCAACAAGTGACATGTTTTTGTGCTTGTTTTCCCAAAGATCTTCTAGTATGGGTACCCAGGTCCATGTTTTCAAACTCATAGCATGAAATCTCAGGTTTTATAATGATGAGTTATGATCTTTGCACTCATTTCCTTCATATTTTTCATGTTCATGTTCTTCATGTTCTTGAGCAGAGGGAAAACCCAGATTTTTTCGGACTTCATGTATCCTTGAAAGTGGCCCTCGGGACCACACCTCGGTGAGAAGGTGTGGGACCTCGGCCAAGACCAGGTCGGTGCCCAGCATGTTTTCCCCGAGATGAGAAACAGTGTTTGTTTTGATTTGACTTAGTTTTGGCGAATGCCGAGATCATTTGTATGCATGTGACGCTTGTTTAAAAGTGCATTCAATAGACTTGCCATGTGTTTGTAGGACTTGGACTCGCCCTGACCCCGACGTTCGACGAACTATGTGAGTGGTATTTTAATAAAGATATGTTATAAAGTTTTGATAAAACCTTGTTTTGCTTTGTTCGGAAATTACTTACTAGCATGAATGATTATCCCTATTTTGCATATCAAATATTGCATCTTGCTTTGATGACATTCTTGGAAGTCCGTATGTTCTAGGGGACTATAAGCATTTGTAGCACAAAGTTTGGAAGTCCGTATGTGCTAGGGGACTATAAGCATTTGTAGCACAAGTCCTTAGTGTCCGGGGACTATAATGCAACGACACCATTGCTTTGAGATCTCACTTGTCTTGTCTTGCCTTGCCACTGACGGTTTTACCGCGTGGGTTTGTTTGTCCGGAATGTCATCTCTTGTATTATATTGATGTTAGTAAGCATCCCTTGAAGCTTTGAAAGATTTGATAGATGGACTTGATTTATTCCTTGTATTGCTTTGTTAAAAGACCTCGGATATCATTCATGTAAACCCCTTTATTATTTATACCATTCACTGAGTATCCAAGCTCACCCTCTCTATATATATGTAGGTGATGAGCAAGGCGGCGGCGACGCCTAGATGTCTTTTGCCGATATGTTTGCCGACGTGTTTTGGATTACGTTTTGCAATATCTTGAAGATCATGCTTCTTAGTTATTTCCTTGTATTTTGTATTTGATGGCTGAGAAGCCTTTTGGTCAAGATGTATTTTTGTACTTCATTTGTTGTATTAAAGCTATGTAATGATGTATGACATTTCATTCAGCTTATGCACTGCTCTTATGGATTACTTAGTTTTGATTTATTGCTTCCGCAATTGTAAGCCCCATATGTATACTCTGATTTGCGTGTGGATTCTTGTAAGTGGCCTTTGGTAATCTCGAATTACTGGCCATCATGGTACCATTCTACTAGGGGCGGAATGGGGTCGTGACACTGACTCTACTTCGAATAAAAGAGAAACAGCAGAGAAAGGGTGAGAAAGAGAGGACCTGACTTCGTCGTTCGTCTTCTCTCCTCGTCGATCGTCGCTCCTCGTCGATCGTCGCTCCTCGTCAGTCGTCGGTCGTCGGCCTGCGATCTTCTTTCTTCGATCTGCGATCTGCGATCTTCGATCTTCAGTCGATCTTCTTCTTCGTTAAGGTACGACTCTTCTTCGATTGCTCTCTCTCTCAGCCTCTTCTTTCCTCATTCAATCTTCTTCGCCCTTCTGATTTCATTTTTTTCTTTTATTTTTTTTGTCTTTTCTTTTATTCTGATTCTGATTTTAATTTTATTTTTTTCTTTTATTTTTTTTTCTTTTATTCTGATTTTAATTTAATTTTTTCTTTTCTTTTATTTTTCTTCTGATTTTATTTTATTTTTTCTTTTCTTTTATTTTTTTTTATATTCTGATTTTATTTTTTCTTTTCTGTTATTTGAGGATATAATTTTAATAATATATGTTTATTAATTTTATTATAGGGACCAATTATTAATTCTGAAACAATGGCTACGGGTTGTATATTTTATTACCTTTATTTGATTTTTTTTAATAATTTTATGACATATAATAAATAAAATTAATTATATATATTGAACGTGTCCCAGCGTGTCGTGTCCCCTATTTTTTGAAAATTTGCGTTTTTACGTGTCCGTGTCGTGTCCATGTCGTGTCGTGTGTCCGTGTCCGTGTCCGTGCTTCATAAATCAGATCCGAATGTTCTTCTTAGGACACTGGTGCAGTTGGTTTGTATGCATTGAATAACCATGATTTCCTCATTATGTGTGGATTTTGAAAACTGATGAAAGTTTATTTAAGTTGTATGTTAAGTGACCAAGATTATAATTTTATGGAAGGAAATAGTCTAAATTGTTATTATCATCTTTGTTATGGCACAAGTGCCATTTTATAGCCAAGTCATTTGTTGTATTTTTTTGGGGTAATATCATCTTGCTGTGGCTTTTGTTTTTTGTTGATATTTTCACCAAAGTACATACATACTCTTGGTGCTAGCACTGCTCTAGATTACGTTTCCGGAAACTAGGTTTAGACGGTTATTATTATGCAGGTGGTATAATTAAATGGAGGATATGTCCATGGAGATGTAGTAGGATACATATAACTGGCCCTAATAGCTGTGTTCTAAGGCTTTCTTGAGTTGAGTTGAGTTTTTGAGGTCTGGGGACTCTGATGATGTATCATTCTTGTTCACATCTCTTGTAATTGTAATGAACGTGAGTTAATTGGAGGCTTTGGAATGAGGGCATAATTACTTCACATCGGCAGGTTAGAATTCTTGATACTGGGACCTTATCTCCTCTGCCTCCTCCTCTTCCTCCTCTTCTTTTTCTCTCCTCCTGTTTTTCTATCTAACAAATTTGTGTTTTCAAAAGGAACCCATCTTTTATACTCTGGAAATGCAAGTCTGTTTTGTCCACTTTCTCCATCCCAAAGTGTTTTTTTTTAGAGATTTACATACTTTTTCTTGTGTATTTTTGTTGAGCCTTTTTACTGTGTGGTAACATGGCTTTGGTTGCGTACAAAACTTAGTTTTCTGCCCTTTCTTATTTTTCTAATGCCATGTTGCAGATTAGTTTTGAAAACTTTGGTTACTTAGTCCCTGGCCATATATAGGACACTAAATTTGGTGGATATAAATAATAGTTAGCATTGCTTCTTTAACAGCATTGAATTGCAAATGGTATTGCAGGGCCCTTTAGGTAATTTGGACAACTGACAAACAGATTTGAGTCTGAAGATCAGTGTGCTCATCAAGTTTCATTATAGTCATCTGCTCCGGTTGCTGTGTCTTATATGTTGGCATTTATATTGGGAGAGCAAACTTTAGGGTACTTTGTTAATAAAGCTGCAGAATTATCTTAGGACCTTGTTCTGTGGAATTTAATTTTTTCAGAGAACTCAATTTTGTTGTAAAAACATTGCAGTTTTATATGAGGATTGTGTGAAGCCTTAGAATCTTGAGATTCTTTATTATCGGTGTTAAATTTGTGGCACACCGAGTATAGTTGGTATTTAGTGGCATCTTTGATAAGAAATGACTGGTTCAATTTATATCTTATTTTAGTTTCTAATACACTTGGGAGATTCCATGGCTTCCAAAATTTGTGTTTCTCTGCTCTTTGTTCTCCATCTTGGAAGTTTGATTACTTTTGCTTTAATGAGTGGGGAAACTAATGTGGGGCTCACTTATGAATTAACTGATTCAGTGTTACTGTGCTGCAAAGAGTTCACTGCAGGATAGTTCTCAGTGATTAGCCCATGGGTGGTTATTATGTACTGTTGGAGATCATTAGCTAGTGAAGCTGGAGTTTGAAGGAGATATTATGACATGAAAATCCCATTTATACAATAGTCAGATTTGTGGTTGAGCCAATAACATGCTCCAGGTTGGAAATCTTTACTGCAGCATGGGCTTGTGTAAAAGAACTTGGTCTTTCTGGTGATTGGCAAGGGTTATGTATTTCAAATTGAAAGAGTGCTAGGTGATGATTCATTGCATTCAGTCTGTTGATGATTTGATGTAGCAATACTTGAAAGCCTTTGATTAGTGTTACCAGACAATGTTAATATCCTAGCGAATTATGTTTTGGAACACACATTTTGAAACATGGTACACTCTCGTTTTAAAATGATAAATTTAGCGATCTAAAACGATTCCAAAAGTTTTTCTAATATATTTCCTTACAACTTTTCTTATCAAATTCAACTAAAATTTAAGGTGAGTGAAGTTTTGATTGGACAAAACGTGAAAATGGGTCATAATGCTCATATAGAAATGTGTTGTTAATCGAAAATTATTCTAGAAGTACTTTAAATTATTAAAATGTTGGGACCTGTAGTATTTTCTAAAAATTTGTGTTTGAGATAATTTATGAATTTTTTTGTACTTGAACAGATACTTGTGAGAGAAAAAAGTGATTGATTAGTGTGTAGGATGTGATATTTTATCTTATTGATTATTTTAATATATATATTTTTTATCTTTATTGACTATCTTAGCCACTTGTTTGGGAAGACTAAATAAGTGCACTTTTTGTCTTTTTTGACTAAAAAATTGAGGTTGAAAATATGGATGTTTGGGTTAACTTTTTGACTTTTTATGAAAAAATGTATAATAAAAAATTGTGAAAATTGGTTTTTAGAGGAAAATTTGAATTGGGAGTTGTGCAGCCGTAATTGTTGACTTTTGGTGAATAGTGTTAACTTTTTAACTTTTTGAGTAACTTTTTGACTTTTTGGCTTATTTGGGAGTACTCAAACAAAACAAGCAAGGGTTGAGGCAAAAATAATTAATAAAGGCAAAAAAGTTTAAAATAGTCAATAAAATAAAATATTATATTCTACATATTAATTAATTATTTTTTGTCTCACACCTATCTATTTAACTATGAAAAAATTCTCCAATCATCCCATACAAAGACAATTTTTTTCATCTCATAAAATAATTAAAAAGTCAACTAAAATATACATTTGTTCCAAAACTGTAAGATGTGTTTAGTTCATAAATTTGAAAAAAGATTTATAAAAAAAAAAAAAAAAAAGTAAAAAGATGAGTGATCAGGCACCTTTTATAACTTTTTATCTTTTATTCTTTAAATTAATGAACCAAACGCAACAATGTCTGATATCCATACCCCATTTTTTGGTGTACAGACAGAATTTCCAACTGACTTGTGCCCCCACTATGCTTCAGATCTGTTCCAGACCAGAGCGTAAACTCCAACCACACTTTCAATGTCTTTAAGCACCTTAGCAAGTAAAATAAATAAAAAGCTCCAGTAACATTAAAATTTGAAAACTATCATTCTATATATTGTTATAAAATAAGTAAAATACTTTTTGGAGTAGGGTTATTATCTGACAACCTGTTTGGGCAGAGAGCGTTTTATCAGAAAATAGAACCCAGAAACTAGTAGCAGATCATATCATTTTTGGCTTTTTTTCAAAAAGTGCTTCTTTGAGGTATTTAGGGATTTTCTTTCTTATTATATCATAACCAACACTAGAGTTGCATTATGAGCTAAAGCATGATTTCAGAATCAAGAGTACTTTTGATGGATTTCCATAAAAGTTTGAAGGAAATTAAATCAAGAGCGCTCGGTTGAAAAATCCAATTTCAGATTTTTCTGGTGAGAAATTCTATTTCCACATACTTAATTATCTCAATTCATATCATTTCTTAGTACACACACTTTATAATTTAATTATTAATTAGTTTTCTCAATCCACACAATTAATGTATCAATTATATCTTTCACTCATACCATTGTACACACACCTCTTCAACCCTTCTTCCACATGCACTGTTGCTATTACGGTTTGGAAATTTGTGGACCCACAGTGCTACAACAGTCAAAGTAAAGATTCACAGTGAAGAACTTTGCTCTATTGAAGACCACCTTGTCAAAAAATTTAAAAAAAAAAAAAAAAATCCTCAACCCAATTCTTCAATCTTCTTAGTTAATTTTAATTCTTCAACCTAGTTCTTCAATCATAAACCAAAGAGCATTTTATGTTGATAAGAAGATAAACCAAAAATAATCAATCATAAACCAAAAAGTAGAGCACGTTCACTGTTTTTTTTTAGGACTATGCTTCACTGGTTAACAATTCTCAACCCAGTTCTTCAATATTCATAGTTAATTTCAGTTGAATCCTAAAAAAAATAAAAATAAATAAAATGCAGTCTCTCTCAACAATATGACAACAATGAAAAAACTAGGGTTTACTTTTTTTAACTCAAAAGGTGTATATTGAGATTTTTTTGTTCTTAAAAGACGTGTATATAGAATTTTTTTCATATAATATTATGGCTATTGCTGGATGTCTATTATGGCCATTTTTATTTAAAGTATAATTGTCATTAAATTAATATTTCATTAAGTGTGTGCCCTGAGTTAACTAGATGTGTGAAAATAGAATTTCCCTTTTCTTGTCCATAGGTCTAGACGCTAATTTATTATGTCCATAAGGATACCCCTACATTACCTCTGCTATCTCACACGGTTTAGATTTCAGTGGTGTTTGGCAAGAAGGTTTGGGTGGGTTAGGGGCTAAAATAGCCACAAAAAATAAAATAGGCTATTTTAGCCACAAAAAACAAAACATCAAATCTAACCCATAATCATTACAATCCTCTCTCACAAAAAAAGTCAAAAAAGCCAAAAAGCCCTTCCCAAACCAGGCTAAAATAGCCAAAAAACCAAAAAGTCAAAAAGCCAACCCACTTCCCAAACGGAGGCTTCATGTCCTCTCATCTCTTTCTCTCTCCCTACTCAAAACACAAAACCATCTTACTCTCTCTCTCTCTAGATATTGCATTCATCTCCGCTTCTACTCCGACAGTCGGTACCACCACCGCCGATTCAACAACAATTTCCAACTCCTTCGTCACAGCCTTTGGAAACCACCAACGCCGCCAAAGGCCTGAAGAAGAGGAAGATCTAAAGTTCACCTACGACTCTCTGCACCATCTCCTTTACGTCGTATTCTCGTTGTCGCCAATCCGACGCTAACGTGTATAGATCTATAGATCCGCGTACCCTAACCCTAGATCTAGACCACCACCGTGGTTAGGCAACGAATATGAAGACGAAAATGAAGAGTCCGACGATGATCTGGTTCTATATAGTCAGAGAGATTGGGTTTGGATCCGAAAATGATCGAGAAGGAAAAAGAGATCTAGAGATCTGGTTATATACTATACATATGTGTGTGTGTGTATATTCCTCTATTTACATGTGTATTGGTTGCATGTGAATATATATATGTGTTTCAAAGTTCTGTGTTTGTTGATTGTTGATTTTGATGTTATTTTCTCTTTGGTTCCCAAGACAATGAGGGAAAAATTGAGAAATTGATCATTTGAACATCAAAGCAACGGTGAGCATAAGACTATATTTGGTTTTCTTGTTATGCTTCTGTGTTTTTCTCAGCAACCAAACATGCAGGGTTATCAATACATGATACTAGTGTGATTCAAAGTCGATATTCTCCTTAGATCATAGTATTTTTTCTGTTTTACATATCAGTATATTTTACTGCTATCATATTGAGGTGTTGGCTAGTTTATGTGTCTATTGTACAAGTTTTTATTTATTATTTATATTTTTTTGTTGTTTTTGATCTTGAGGAGAGAGATGTTGTTGTTGTTGTTGAATTTAAACAGATAGATTTTCAAAATGTAGAGATTTACTGCTGTTGTGGAATTTGAATTTTATTTGTACAAATAGTGAGAAGAGAGATAAAAAGAATTTGAACAGATAGATTGCAATAGATAGATTTTTTTTAACAAATAATTTCAATAGATAGATTTTTTGAATAAGATAATTTGAACAGATAGAGAGAAATCTACATATTTTAAACAAATAGAGAGAAATCCACAGATTTTAAATATACAAGGAAAAAAATTAAATAGATAGGGTTAAAAAATTAAACACATAGGAAAACAATTAAACAGATAGGGAAAATTTTTGAACAGATAAGGAAAAAAATTTAACATAAAGGGAAAATTTTTGAACTGATAGTCAATGAAAGTCAAAAGATAAATTAAGGGATAAAATTGAAAACAAAATGTCTTTTAAAACAAACAAAGACTTCTCACTAAACTATTTCACAAATGGTGGATTTCTCACCAACAAAAAATATTCACTAAACCTAATGCCTTATACCCTCCTTAGTTTGGATTTATCACCAATTTACTCTTAAATGAATCAAAGTCAAAAGCATAATTTAATTGAATTTGTACTATGGTAAGAGAGAACTAAATCATAACCCATTTCAAACAAGGGTTTGGCTTCTCTCAGATTAAGATGACAACTTCAGAAAATGTTTAAGCTTGGTAGGGTAATTTTTTAATAGGTTCTGGTGATCCGAACCGTTGACTCTTTAAAAGTAGTTTAATAGAATATTTATGTAGAAAATCAAGATAATTGGACACCGGTAGCTATATGTTTGAATCATATTTGTTTTTAAAAAATAGTGATAAATATAATTTCAAAAATAGCCATTCATTTTTTATAATACAAATTTGATTTAAATGTACAGTTACTAATTTCTGATCGTCATGATTTTTTACATGAATATTCTACTTAACAAATCCTAAAAAGTGAACGGTTCGAATAATCAAAGTCAGTGCCAAAATAGACATACTAAGCCCAAACGTTCTCTCAAGTTGAGATAATCAGTATGAATCAATAATCATCAAACAAGTTTTTACCTTTGATCTAAATATCTTAGGGATGGACTTTTTACAAATTTAAGAGAGCGTTTGAACTTAGTAAAATCATTTTAAGAACGATTTCAATAATCCAAACTATTTATTTTTTAAAACTCGTTGAGTAAAATATTTATACAAAAATTCAAGATTATCAAATATCGTTAGTTATATGTTTAAATCAAATTTGAATTAAAAAAAATAAATGGTTATTCTTAAAATTATATTTGTCATTCATTTTGTAAAACAAATATGATATAAAACTTATAACTATCGATATCCAATTATCTTGAAGTTTTTAAATGAATATTCTACTCAACAAATCCAAAAAAGTGAACGGTTTGAATCACCAAAATTGGTCTCAAAATAGACCTACCAAATCCATACACTTTCTCAAGTTAAGATGACAACGTGAGAAAAGTCAAATCGTTTTTCTTTATATATATATATAATTTTTTATTTAACATAAGTTACTTAAATATCTTATTAGTATCTCATTTTTATACATAAGTTGTTAACGTTTTACTCTTATAAGTGTGTTTTGTATACTAATAAAATTAATTCTAAAATAATTATCTCAAATATTTTTATTTGTAAAATGATGATATATTAATGTTTGAACAAATTATAAATAAATTTTATAATCATTTTATGAATAATGGCAATATTATAAAGATTCGTGATTTTAAATTGAAACAATCAACATAGTATTATTCGATCTAATTTGATTATAAAATTTTCATAATCTAATTTAATTCTAAATTTTCTAAAATCATCAATAATAATTTGATTTTAATTTTAATTTACGGATTGTTTGGGAACAACTTAAAATAACATACATTATATCTTTTTTAAATCATATCATTTCTTTACTCTTTTTTTATATATCTTTTTATAAAATTAAAATAATATATTCACAAACAAATTTTTATTCCTAAGGTCAAGTTTGGGAAGATAAAAAAAAGTTAAAAAGTCAACAAGTTATTCAAAAAGTCAAAAAGTTAATACTATTCACCAAAAGTCAACAATTACGGCTGTATAACTCCCAATCCTAATTTTCCCCTACAAACTAATTTTTACAATTTTTTAATACACATTTTTTTCATAAAAAGTCAAAAAGTTAATCCAAATATCTATATTTTTTTCTTCAATTTTTTAATCTAAAAAAAAAATACATTTATTTAAGACACCCCAAATAACCCCTAAATCCAACCAAATTAAACCTCACTCGGCCCCAGTCATTGTTGACGAAAAGGAAAAGCAAAGTGGGACACTTGCATCACATGGAATGTGGTCCACGAAAGCAAAAAAGCATCTAGCTTTTTCCGATGGATAGAGATAGAGATTAAAATAATGTGCTTGAACCATGCTAAGCATCACAATCCAAAGAGCCTGGGTTTAGTATTTTTATTTTTTTCAAGGGTAACTTACACGTACACTTATGAGATTTATGTTTAATACTTATTATTTTTGAATATTTAAAAAATTTCATTAATCCTCTAATCATTATAATTATTTAGATCGAATAAAAATATTGAATTCATACAGTCTCACTTTTCTTACTTTAGTTTTTTGTTTTTTCTCTCTTTCATTTGCTTTATTTTTTTTTTCAATGTAATTTTCTTTATTTTTTTTACTAAGAGCTGTTGCCTTTTAAAAATGATAACACACAATATGAATCATAACTAACACCAATTTGAGTCATAATTAAAGATTATTTTAATAATAATAAAAAATCACAATAAATCGTAACTAATAAACACAATGACTTGTAACCAATTTGATTTGATAATTTGTTAGTCTCATAGATACAATAACTTGTAACTAATATCAATTTAGATAATAATTTACATACTATATATAGTATTGTAAGATAACTCTAATTGAAGACTGGAAGTAATTTGAGGCTTTGAAAAATATTTTTTTATTTTTTATTTTTTTCGCAAATTGTAGACTGGAGGGGTAAAGGCATAATATTACCTAAAATTTTGAAATAATTTGCAGGGGCAGTGGCCCCCCCTTGCCGGCCCTGTGTCCGCCATTACTGACCTCCCCTTCGCTAAATTATATTGTAGTGCGGTCAATAATACACCATTCTAAAAAAAACATTTTTTTTTTTAATAAAAAATATCACAAAGCAAAACACACGCAAGGGAGCAACGAATATTCACAAAATATCCTCCTAATAATCAATAAAAAATTAATTTTAGATGTAAGAGCATCAGTTGGTGCAGGGATCAGGTATTGGTCTGATCTCAAAATATTCTCTCCTCCTCAAACTCTCCTTCAAAATCTCTCTGAATCTGATTGTTTCTCTTTGATGGATGTTATTGCTCTTGTTTGTTTTTGGTGAAAAGCTTTTCTCTTCCCTGTCGACCGAGTTGTTCAGGCTGTGCGTGTTTCATCTCTAAGACACTCTAAAAAGTTTCCAAGGTTTGTCTTTCTTTACTTCCACTTCCACTTTCACTTCCACTTCCACTTCAATTCTATTATTTTTCTTCACTGTCGACTGAGTTCTCAACTTACTTTCTGTCTTCAGTTTTATTATAAATCTCTGTGTTCCACTGTTGCTTACCAGAAAAAAAAAAAAAAAAAAAATTCCCTGTATTCTCTTTTGATTTTAGGAAACTTTGTAATCTTCTCCTCTGCAACTCTATTTTATTAACTCTGTGTTGAACAATTACCAAATCAGTATTCTCTGCATTCTGTTTTCATTTTACTAAGCTCACTTTCTTCTTTACAATTTTTGTTTTACAACACAAGTTCTCTTTGTCCAATTATATTGTCATTCTCTATATTCAACCTTGCTTGTCCAAAAAAAAAAAAACTTCAGATCCCCTCTTGCAAAGTGTTCCTTTGATGTCTTCATATCCTCTACAAAATTGTATTTCTCTTTGTTCAACTGTTACTTACCAGGATAAAGAAATCTCTGTATATCTTCTTTTGGTTCTAGAAATCTTTGTAATCTCTTCCTCCGCCACTCTATTTTAACTCTGTGTTCAACAATTACCATTCTGTTTTCAATAGTTGTTTGTTTTCTTCTAGTTTTACATATTTGCATTCCAGGAAAAGGGAAAGAAAAAAAAAAACAGAGAGAGAGAGAGGTGTACATAACTGAAATAGAAGTGAGAAATGGCTCCTGTTTGGGTTGGTTTTGTTGGTCCAATTGTAGGCATTGTAGGCAAGATTGGAGAATTTCTAATGGCTCCAGTTGGCCGTCATTTCGGTTATCTATTTTGCTATAAAGGCGAGGTCAAGAATCTGAAAGAAGAAGTCGAGAAGTTGGATGAGAAAAGAGGTGCAATGCAGCTATCAGTTGATGAAGCAGAAAGAAATGTAAAAATTATTGGGCCTGATGTTAAGGGGTGGCTGGGAAGGGTTGATAAATGCAGCGAAGAGGCCAGAGAAATTCTAAAAGATGAAGTTGAAGCAAACAAAGGGTGTCTATATGGGTGCTGTCCAAACCTGAAGTTACGTTACTCGCTCGGCAAGAAAGCAACCAACAAGGCAAAAGAGGTGGCTAAGTTGCACGAAGAGAGGAAACTGACAGAAGTGGCCTACAATGAGCCTCCACCAGGGATAGAATCCACATCCACTGAAGGTATTAAGGTTTTTGAATCTAGAAGATTGATTACGAACGATGTCATGGAGGCACTGAAGGATGATAGATTCCACATGATTGCGATATGCGGGATGGGAGGTGTTGGTAAGACAACAATGGTGAAAGAAGTTGCCAAAAGAGCAAAACAAGAGAAATTGTTCGATGAGGTTGTGATGGCTGTCGCGTCCCAAAGTCCTGATGAAAGGAGGATTCAAGGTGAAATTGGAGATAAATTGGGTTTGGAATTTAGGGAGGAGACTGAACGTGGAAGAGCAGATCGACTACTTGAAAGACTAACGGGCACCAAGAGAATCCTTGTCATATTGGACGATGTTTGGAATCGTCTCGAACTGAATGACATAGGAATTCCATTTGGAGATGGTCATGGAGGCTGCAAAATTTTGCTGACTTCTAGATTTGATAATGTATCCAACGATATGAATGCTCAAAAGAAATTTACACTTGACGTCTTAACTGAAGAAGAAGCATGGAATCTCTTCGAGGAGATGGCTGGAATTTCCAATGACACAAGTCACACAAGTACTGATTTGTATATCACACAGAAGCAAGTTGCGGATGAATGTGGATGTTTGCCGATTGCTATTGTTACAGTTGCGAGGGCACTCAAAGATAAAGATAGGCATTCATGGAATTCAGCCCTTCTACAGTTACGCAGGTCCATGGTAAAAAACATCAGGGAGTAGAAGAAAAGGTGTTTAAATCTCTGGAGTTGAGTTACGACTTCCTAGGAAGTAGAGAAATTAAGGAATGCTTTTTGCTCTGCTCCTTATATGCTGAAGATTTTAATATTCCAATTGAAGATCTCGTTAGATATGGTGTTGGGATAGAGTTGTTTGAGGCCATTGATAGCGTTGCCGAAGCAAGAGACAGAGTACATGCCTTTGTCGATGACTTAAAAAAAGGCTATCTCTTGATGGATGGTGGGCAAGACGGTTGTGTTAAAATGCATGATGTAGTTCGTGATGTTGCTACATCAATAGCATCTAGGGAGGAGCATGCATTTATGGTAAGATGTGACCAAGCATTGAAAGAATGGCCGGAGAAAGAACGACACAAAAATTACGCTGTAATTTCATTGCGATGCACCGGTATGAGTGAGCTGCCTGATAATCTAGAATTTCCCAAACTCCATCTTTTACGGCTAGAGGACAATTATGAGGAGAATTATGCATCAAAACTACAAAAGCTCCCAGATAGTTTCTACGAAGGGATGAAGGAACTCAAAGCTTTAAGCATGTTGAATGTGTACATAGAAGGATCACTGCCGACATCCCTGCGATGGTTGACCAACCTCCGAAGCTTGTCACTATACGAATGCGGACTAATCAATGATGTATATGTAATAGGAGCATTAGAGAATCTAGAAATTTTGAGTTTCAGAGGCACCAAAATCGAGGAGTTGCCAAAAGAAATAGGTCGGCTTAGTCACTTGAAGCTACTGGATTTGATTGAATGTGGTGTGCAGAGGATTTGCCCAGGTGTTTTGTCGAGCTTATCAAAGCTAGAAGAGTTGTATCTTGGGTTTAGCTTTAATGATGAACACAGGATAGAAGAAACTAAAGCAACTTTCACTGAGCTGTGTGGGTTGTCTAATTTTATAACTTTGGTCATTTACCTATTACATTTTGCATACTGGCCAAGAGACTTGGTCCTTACGAATCTAAAAGCATTCGATATATCCTTTGGCAATAGAATCCATTCTAGATATATTCAATTACAAAACAAGTTGTATCTCTGGAATCTTCACGAGAGCGATCTTATGGAGACTGAGTTCAAGAATCTTCTCAAGATCACTAAAATTTTAGACATAAGTCGAGCAGTAGGTGTGAAGAATGTTGGCTATGATTTAGACAAAGATGGTTTCAAAAAATTAACAGAATTGCTCTTGGAAGATTGTCAGGATCTGGAATATGTCATTGAAACAACAGATGGGGTTCCAGTTCCACAAATAGCCTTCCCTGTGTTACAGTTGCTACATCTTTGTAATTTAGGTAAATTGAAAAAGATTTGTCATGGCCAACTACCAGAGGAGGCCTTCAGTGCGTTGAAAGAGCTGGAACTGGAAGATTTGCCCGCATTGACACATTTGTGGAAGGGTCCTACTCAACTTGTACTGCTCCGCAACCTCACTTCTCTAAGACTGGAGAGATGTGATAAACTGGAAAGCATGTTCTCATTATCCATAGCCAGAGATCTGATGCAACTACAGAAACTTTCTGTAACTGAATGTCGTAAGATGGAAGTACTTATTTCGAGTGAAGAAGAAGGAGATCAAAATGAGATAGCATCAACAACAACAGAAACAACAGATAAAATTGTGTTTCCTAAACTAGAGAATTTGTATCTTCGAGACCTGCCAAGTTTTACTGCCATCTGCAAGGCTATAAATGGAATTGAGCTGCCGCAATTGAACCAGCTGGACCTCAGGTGGATACCAAAGCTCAATAGTTTTTGCAATACTTCGAATAGCAATTACGATACTATTCAACCTCTCTTCAATAAGGTATGCTTCTTTGACTTAAGCTTATTTATTTATTTAAGCTTCATTCCTGTGGGGCATCCATAGATTTTATTTATTATTTTGCTATTTTCATTTGACCTTTCGGGCTATAATGAGAACACAACATATTTTGGATGGAATATGTTGTTGGATGCAAAAATAAGAACGGCAAACTACACTTGATATTAATTAGTATTTAGGAACCAAATTCCGTTTTTATGTGTTGTATTTCTTTAGACAAATTATTGTTAATTCTTGAAGTTTGTTTATATCAATTTTGTTCTTATAATTTTAATTGCAACAATTTTACCTTTCAATTTTGCAGATGGTATCAATTAAGGGACAAAATGGTTTTTTTATTCCCTTCAAAGTTATTGAAGGATTCCAATTTCAAATGATTCATTCCCTTTTTAATAGATCATTTTGCCTTTGATTTTTATTCAATTTTTTAACGGCTATTATCACTTGGACTAGATTGACACAATTTGAAAAATTAAAGGGCAAAATTAATATTATTGAAACCAAATTGACATGAGAGGCAAGTATAGAGACTACATGTATAATTTGCCCTATTTCTTTTGACTAAAAATTTAGCTAAACTAATATGAATTGAACTGTAATTTTGCGAACTTTGACCAAGTTATTTGAAGGGTAAATTACAAATAAGTCTTAATAGTTTGACTTGATTCCCATCAAGTCCTAGTAAAATCGTTACAAAAAATTTATCAAAAAAAAAAAAAAAAAAATTGTTGCTAAAAATAATTTTTTGTATGTCGCTAAAAATTAACAATTAGCGACTTTTTTTTGTTACAGTTTTTATAAAATTATCGCTAAAATTTACAATTAGTGACATTTTCCGTGACGATTTTTTCAAACTGTCGTTGAAAGTTGAAAATTAGTGACTTTTTTTGTGATAATTTTTTTAAACTATCATTAAAACTTATAATTATGACATTTTTTGTGACAATTTTTTCAAACTGTCGCTGAAAATTAATAGCCAGTGACGTTTTTTTAATAATGTTTGATGAAATGCACCATTAATTCTCATTGGACAAATTGGACAATAAGTACAATCATGACATTTTTTGTTACAAAATTTTCAAACTGTCACTGAAAACTAACAACCAATGACGTTTTTTAATAGTGTTTGATAAAAAACGCCATTAATTCTCATAGGACATATTAGACAATAAGTCTACATATTAGGACTTACATGTAAGTCCTCTTATTTAAAAATACTAAAATTGTATTTTGGATGGAAGAATTTAGGGGAAATTACACACAAAAAAATAAATCAAAAAAATTGACCCTTGTAAGAAAATAAACAATAAGTTTTAATTTTGTCAATTTAAAACCTGAATTTTTTATTTGTTTTCAATCTAAGTCATTTGCCCATTTTTGTTAAGTAAAATCAATAGAAAAATAAGTATATTAGTCATTAAACTCAATGAAAATGAGTATTTTAGATATTTTATGTATACCTACATAATAACTAAAATACTTTTTTTGAGGGGGTCAATTTTAGTTAAAAAAAGTAGACAAATGATTTAGATTAAAAACAAATTAAAAGATTAAGGTTTAAATTGATAAAATTGAAAACTCAGAGTTTATATTGTTGCAAGGGTCAAACATTGGAGGGGTTTTTTTTTTTTTTTTTTCGTTATTATCCCTAGAATTTAAAAAGGTTTTGAGGTTAAAGAACAACCATTAGTGCCTATAGTTTAAACGAAATGTCAATTTAGTCATTGTAGTTTCAATTTAAACCTTATATTTTCAATTTTGTTGCAATGTGATTTCGCTATCATTCAACATTAGAATTTTGCACGGATAAATGCCACATGCAAAACTAAACTAACGTCGTTTTGGTGTACACCCCCAAGAAAATAATTTTGAAATGAAATGCAAGAGCAAAACATAAAAGCGCCAAAGAAAAGACCTATAGACGAGAGAGAGAGAGAGAGAGAGAGAGAGAGAGAAGAAGAAGAAGAAGAAGAAGAAGAAGAAGAAAGTGCTTGACCGATACTACCCCTCTACTATTTGACCACCTTACTACCCCCGCTAACACCAACGCTGGCAAGATCGAAATAGAGATAGACATAGAGAGAGCTTGCGGCGGCAATGATGGCTGGGAATGGGTGAGTGAGGGTAGGAATGGGTTAGAGAGGCTTGTTGGAGTTGAGATGGAGGAAGAATTGGTAGGGGTGGGGTTACAATGGGAAGATGAGGTGGATCTTGCAGGTGGGGGGTCGCCAGAGATGTTAATGGCAGATTTTGAGAAGAGAGAGGGATGGAAGGAGATGGGAAATGAGGGGTGACTGCCAGAGGTGGTCATGGAGGTCGATTGTGAGAAAGGAAGGTAAAGAAGTGCTCTGTTTGCACTGTGGATCTTCTTCTCTTTGGCCTTTTCTTCTCTTCTACATTTCGTTTCATTTTTTTATTTTTATTTTTTTATTTTTTGTGCACGCACCAAAATGACGTCATTTTGGTGCACTACACAAACACTACAAGGAAAAACACTATAGAAGATTTGGACTCATCTAAGTAGCGGTTCCAAAGAGATTTTTATAACTTATAAGGTTTTTGTTTTACTTAGAATTCTTGGGAAGAACTTTTGAAATGATTAGTTTTACAGTGTTATTTCGCAGGGTTAATCATCTAAAAGTCCTATTGATAAGGTTGATATTCCATTAAGTCATCCTTCCTTTTTTTTAGGGTGATTCTATTTACACACCACAAATCCTTTCAGTACACACCGCTTGCTTACTTCACACCACACAAATTGAAGCTTTTAATTTTGTCTCAATATACACCACTAATTTTTAAATAATACCAAATTATTCTCATCGTCTTCGACCCTAACCCTAACCCAAAACCTTGTCCATTATTGGCCATCAGCCACCGACCTTTACCCCTCTCTTTTTCTCGTCGCAACCCTTATCTTTATCCCTACCACCACTGCCTCACCATCATCGCAACCCTCATTGCTGCAATGCACAGTTGTTGCAACCCCACAAATCTCTCTCTACAGACTATGCATGGTTGGTCATTGGATATAGGCGAGTTGCGATGGTGGTGGTCTCCACATGATGAGAGGCGTGATGGTGACAGGTCATTGTAATGGTAGTGATTACGAGATGGCGACAGCAGCGATGGACTGAGAAAGCGAAGCAGCAATGGCAGCGATAGCGGAGCAACGGAGAAGACGAGTTGCAAAGGAAGGTAGTGATGGTTGCAATGACGGAAATGAAAGAAGGAGGAGAGTGGCGACAATAACTGTCACGACCCAAACCCGCCCCGAGAAGGTTGGCATCGTAACCGGCCAGTAATCCTAGATTACCACAGGCCTTACTGTACAAAACATAATTAATCGGGGCTCGCGGAAGCGAAAACGAGCTACAATAGTCCAAAGAGCTGTGCATAAATATGAACATACATTGCATATCAAAAATGATGTTAATTTACCCACTATCTTTACATCACATATGCCAAAAGAACATATACACACATGCCACATATACATAACAAAACAAAACTCGTACGGCCTTCCAGGCCTAGCCCCAGCTCGGAGGCACTCAAAACATCTGGTTAGGCTTCAAAACGGCGGCTCGACAAGACCCCGCCTAGGCTTGACTCCCTGAATGCTCACCTATAAATACATAAATACAAACAATGAGCTAAAGCCCAGCAAGTAACAGTAACGTAAAGGGTTAGTGAACGAACTCCAACATTTCATATACATCCGTAAAACATATCATTCATAATCATAATCATAATCATCTCATAAGAACATACATAATGGCATACTCCATAGAACATAACATAGCATGTGTCGACTAACGACTAGAGTAACCGGTCCCGGACACTGATTAAACACATACCGAGATCTCGTAAACTGGTCATGGGTTTGTCCTTCCATGCCGTCCCCCATGACTGAAGCGCATGGGCCTGCATGTTCTCGCCCCCACAACTGAACTATCTATGGATGCCATACTAGATTCGTAAATCAGGACATTCGTTCACGGTTTAAATCACATTTCATAAACATATTATATCATATCATTTTCGCTTTGAAACGTAATTCATAATAACATATCTTTACGAAAATGTTACTTACAGTGGGTTCCCAAAACCGATGACACGGTCTTCACTTCTTGACCTGCAAATTATCAACAGTATAATACATTCTTATCATTCATCATTACATAATTCATACCATTCCATACTTCTTTTTCATTCTTTCATATTCATTCTAATCTTTCTTTACCTTAATTCATGCTCATGAGATGCTAAATGATACAATTAATATGTTAGGATCACGTAATTCAACTTTCCAAACTTTCCTGAAAATAAGCCCTTCCGCTCGAGCGCTACTTTGTCCGCTCGAGCGGACTGCACAATTTCCCCAAAACTGCTGAGAGGTCGATTTCTACGCTCGAGCGGGCTTACCTCCGCTCGAGCGGACCCTGCGAAATTCTAAAATTCTGGTTCTTCTTCTACACTTCACCCATTTTCTTTGAAACCTTACTTCCCCTCTTGTGAAATCAAAACCCAAAACATTTTAAACTACATAATTTCAACATCAAGGCTTCAAATACCAAAACCAACATGAACCATTAACAAGATCAACCCATGAATCAAGGTGGAAATCCATAAACATATACATACAAGCTTCATATCTCTATATCCATGGAGGTTCTACCTCAAGTTGCCAAATATGACTTAAATCATGCCATAGATGCTCAATTTAAACATAGATTCTCTTTCAAACAATTCATATACTACAAGATCATTGATGCTGCCACTTTATCTCAAGAAAATAGGAGAGGATCCTTACCTTAAACACTTGATTAAGAAGATTGAGCTTAAACCCCTTTTTCTTCTCTTCTTCTCCCTTGCTTTCCCTCTCCCACGAACTCCTCTCTTTCCTCTCTTCTAGATTTTTCTTTCTCTCTTTTGTGTTGAGTCAAATGGGTCAACAATCCCTATCTCTAAGTCATATATAGCATCAAAACAAAGAATTGTGCCAACACTTACAAGCCAAACGGAGCTTAGCGAATCAGACGAAATTCAGTCCTCAATTTATTTCACCAAAAGGTTCTAAAAATTCCCGGTATCACATAGGCGTATTCAATTTCGTTTTCTGAAGTCATTACGGTCACCAATTTCAGTCCCGAAGTTGTAATTCCAACAGGTATTTTACTAATTCAAACAGATAATCTTCAATTAAATCATATAAATGCATAATTCATTACTGATAATTGTGACACGCTGTTCCGGGTCATTACAATAACGGTGAAGATGACTTCGTGATGGTAGTAGTTGGTCAATCGGTGATGGTTGGTCGGTGGTGGTGGCTGTAAATAGGTTAGTTTTGGGTTTGTTGATGAAGGCAATTTGAATATTTGATTGAAAGATAAAGTTGCAATTAAAAAATTATGAATAATGGTGTGAACTGAGAGTAATTAAGGTGTAAATAGAATTACCATTTTCTAACACACGAAGTCCTATTTTCAAAATATTTATGTATATATGACTATTTTACCCTTATTAAAGGGCGGAATGAATTGAGAAGCGTCAATTCATTAAGTGCTAATAAAAAATTATTAGGTGTTACAAGTGCAATACATGACAATATTATCCACCAATCACCCAGCATTATACTTCCTGCTTCAATATAAATTGCGGCCTCCACATACACAAAACTTTTGGTAATCACGTAACCATGCCTCAAAAGTTCCAGATATTTTCCATTATTCAAATGGTATTGTTGATGTGGCATTTTACGTTTATTTTGTTGTTTCAAAACTTAAAAACGTCATAATTAAAAAAATTTATATTTTTGGAGTCTACACAACGAGATTTATCAAATAAGACCAATATTGAATATAAAATTTTATAAAAATAAAATATTATATTTTTAGCCTTACAAAAGTAATCATATCTCAGCTTGCGAAATTATCCAATAAAACTGAGAAATTTCTATTTTTTTTCAATATTAATTGAGAATATTCTCAATTTTTTCTAATTTTAAAACTGAGTTAGTTTTTCCAATTTTAAACTAAGAATATTCTTAGTTTTAAACCTGGAAAAAAAAACTGAAAAAAATTAGATCAAAAAAATATTGTTAGTTAAGTTAAAACTTACGATTAAAAATGGTTTAAATTGTAAATTTGTAATAAAAAACATATTTAATTTTTATATAATTTTGTATTTAATATTAATTTTATTTGATTGATTTTGTTGTGTTGATTCTAAAAACATAAAGTTTATCAAAAATAAATATGCAATGTAAAAATCATGATGATTTGAAGTTTTGAAAATCAAAATAAATGTACACCACCATACTTTTTTTTATAAATAATTAGAAATGATGAACAACCATTGTTTGAAGGGTAATTTTGTCTATCAAACATTAATGGGACTTGAAGGAACAAAAAAATCTTGAGGGCTGCTATTACCACCTACCTAATTTCTTTGCACCACCCATTTCTTTGAACCCCATCCTTAAATCCTAAATTTTAATAAATTTTTTTTGAACACTCCACTTAATACCAATTTTATTCATATTCATAATATTATCACACCCAAGTGCACATCCACCTAATTTTGCACACCTCTTTTTCTTCTCTTAGTAAATGATGAACAATTGAGAAACGATTGAGAATAACAAACGATTAAGAGATGAATCGACTGTCCCTCTCTTCTCCTTCTCTCATAAACGATGGTCTCTTTCTCTTTGTTACCATGAACAATAGTATCTCAGTCAAAAATGTCTTTGACAGCCTATTTTTTCTTCTCTTAGGTAACTTCCAACTCCCTATTACATATATATATATATACCTTAGGTAAAAATCTCTCAGACAAAATAGAAATAGGGGGGAAATCCTACAAAATGGAACCATTAGGTATTCCAGTGACGAACAAAATATTTATGTTCAGCACTATATTACTGAACTAAATATTTTTGTTCAGCACTGTATTACTGAACAAAACTTTAATAGTCAGCAAATTAGTACCTAACTGAAAACAACCAATCATAAATGCAAGATAGATAAACTTACCAATACAATGTCAACCTCATCGGAGTTGTTGTTATCGTCCTCTATTACTCTATAATTATCAACGAATGGTGAAAACGACCACAAATGTATGAACTTAGAGTCTGTAATAGGATTGTTTGTAACGTTAACTGATTTCGAACACCGAACACATTTGAAACTACCGAATAAAATGTTAACTGATTAGGTAGTTTCAAACGTTTTTCATTGAAGATGAATACGTGGGTTTAGGATGGTGATGAAGAAGAATACGATTAGGGTTTAGATTGGTAAGGAATATGTATAGATGGGAATGAAGGTGCGTGTACAATATTATAGAGTGTCATTCTAATTATTTTCATTTGGTGGGTGAGTATTCCATTAAAAGTTGTCTTTAAATGTAATTTTACTTTTAGGTATAATTTTAATAAATAAATAAATAAAAGTAAGAATTGGAGGGTCCAAAAAAATTAGGTAAGTGCTAATAGCAGCACTCAAAATCTTATTTAAGACAATGGAATAAGTTCACAAAAGGGAACTTGTGTGTAATGCGCCTTTTATATTCATTCTTATCAACCTTCGAAATCATCACTAAAATGAATAATATAATTGTGTTTTTAGATATGAATTTGAAATAAACAGATTTCACTTCACTCATTTGAGGAATATATGCTTAATTCAATCTATTTTTTTTTAGACGTACATTTTAGTAATGGATTTTATGGTTTTAGATTATTGGATATAAAATAATATCTCGTCTTCTTTTTCCTTTTCCCCAGTAGACACCTCCTCACCATCCTAGAGTAAGCAAGCAAGGCTTAGGCCTCCAGAATTTGGCCCAAAGTAGGGCTCCAAATTTGGGGGGAGTTACAGGGCCAATCCAACAACTTAATGGGGGTGTTTGGTGTGGATTATTATAAGCTAAAAGCTGATAATTAAAAAGCTGTAAGCAGAAGCACCCCTTCCCTAGTTTCTAAATAATTAGTTTTTCTCAGGTTATTTAAGCTATTTCTGCCTAAAAAATTGTAAGCAGTAGCTGCACTAAACAGCTTAGCACAGATTCCCAAATTAAAATAAGCTATAATCACCCCCTATAATCCACACCAAACACCCCCTATACCCACTAGGTCCTAACCCCAAATTATAACCATGTTTTTCCAATTTTACCCTTAGCCCAAAACTCACTATCCAGCAACTTGCCCACTACCCAACAACACTATTATATCTTTCTCGCCCTCCGCCAGCAACCACCTCCGGTCACCGGTACCTTCGGTCATTGGCAATCACCTCCAGCACTGCCACCTCTGGCGATATTTTAATGAATTGTTTCAACAAAAATAACACCTATCACCACTACATCACTACTGCCACCACCTCCACCACTCAATTACTCAGTCATATTTACACACACACTTTCATCAGTGGTAATAGTTTTTTTTAAAAAAAATTACAAATAAATTTGAATCATTCACTCTTACTCAGGTTCACTCACTTATTTAAAATAATCCATAGACACACACACAATAAACAATAGAGACTGATAAATTTATCATTAAAAAAAAAAAGAAAAAGGAATCCATCATAGATCAATACAAAATCAACAAAAATTAATAATACATTCAGTGATAAATTTATCACTGAACACAACTAGATACTGATAAATTTATTCCAGAATTTTTTTTACAACAAATCTATTTTTAAAAATAGAGAGAGAGGGAGAGAGAGAGAGAGATGGAAGGAAAAAGAAAGAAGGAAGAAGAGGAGGAGGAGAAGAAGTAAGATCTGAAAAAAATAGTGTTGTTTGGAGTCATTTGGAGTCGATTTCACCATTGAAACAACTAGATCGATGTAGATCTACAACTAAATTGATGGATCGGCGACAATAGAGTGAAGATCAGAGAGGTAAAGTATAGATCAGTGATGGTTGATGTGGTTGGTGAACGAGGTGGTGGATTCGTGACGGTGGAGTATAGATCAATGGTGGTTGCGAACAGACGACGACGATTGTGAATGGAAGATGATGGTGGGGGTGGTGGTAATGGTTCGATGACGACCATAGTGGTGGTCTTGGTGACGTTGATGGCAACGGAGGAGAACGGTGGATATGGTTGGTGAACAATGGTGATGGTAGTGGTCGGCGAAGGTGACAATGGTTGATGACGGTGGCCATAGTGGGTAAACAACCAAGGCGACGATGGTGGTGCGAAGATGAAACTCTTTACAGAATGGTAGAGGGAGATAAGTCTTTTCTGAGAGAGAGAGAGAGAGAGAGAGAGAGAGAGAGAGAGTCTGCACAACTGGTGAAGAGAGAGAACAAAAGATTGTTTAGGGCAACACAAAACACTCAAGGGTAAAAAAGGAAAAATAATAGATGGGCCAGGACTTATGTGTACATAAGATTCTAAGTCAGAACCTAATGGGTGATAAAATCCAAAAACGAGACTGACTAGTAAATAGCCCAATTCATTAGTACCTTATACTATATTATTCAAATAGACCCAATAAACATTGGGGCCCAATTTTTATTATTATTTTATTAAGCAAAATTTTTTATTTAACAAAATTAACTGAAAAAATAAAATTTTTAGCTTCTCTCATACAATAATAAAATTATATGAATTAATTAATAAAATAAAATTGAGAATACTTATAATTTTCCAAACCATAAGGGGAATTCGTATTTTAAGAAAATTTTAAAAGATGTATTTGTAATTTACCGTAATTTTTTTTATTGATTGAGGCCTAGTCTAAAGGGCCCCTAAAAAAATTCATGTACCAACGACGAACAATTTTTTATTTTTTCATATGTGTTGTTGGGCCAAATTGAATATATATATATATATATATTGAATAAATCTTTCCTTTGATCAACAATGTTACAAGAATTATTGAATGGATTAGTTATATTATCTATTGAAAAAGATTTGATAAATAAATTAGATTATGCAAATTTAATTAGTGATTTTGCCGCTAAAATGTGATAGTTGGGTCAATTGTAAACCGAATATTGCTAAATTATAAAATAATAACATCAAATTTTTATCTTTTTGAGTCTTTGCAATGATTTCTTTTTATATTAATATATGGAAGTAAATTCTAATTTATAATTTTAACAATTATTTGTGCAAGTAAACTTTTTTGTGACTACTAACAAATAAAAAAATTATTAGCATTTATCATTTTATCTATAAAAGTTTTACAAAAAAAGTAGGGTAAATTATAAATACCTCTTAAGGTTTGCTTAAAATATAGATTGCCCTTGTGGTTTAGAAAATTACAAATATCCCATTGTCAAAAAATTTTATTTAACAAAATTAATTGAAAAAAATAAGAAATTTCTAACTACTCCCTTATTCAATAATAAAATTACCTGAATTATTAATTAAAATAAATTTTTGATATCATTAAATACTGTTAATTGGCTTGATGATTTATTAATAAAATACGTTATTTGTTATGAAATTAGAAACTTCCAGAGACAGGCTGTAATTTTCAAAACCACATAAGGCAATTCATATTTTAAGAAAATTTCATGAGATGTATTTGTAATTTACCCAAAAAGGTATATATGTAAGAGGGCCTCATTTCATAGTTTGCCTAAGATATCATAAATCTCAAGAGTGGCCCTACCTCTATCTCCCTAAGCCACCCTCTGTGTGTGTGTGTGTGTGTGTGTATGATAAACCTATTTTGCTATTTTGTGTTTAGGTGAGTTTTCCCCAGATAAAGTAGAAGAAAGCCTCTAATTTGTCATTCCCCAATTTTCAAAATATTAATAAAGCAAAAATGAATTAATTTAAGCTTGATATTTTAATAGAAAACATTCTTGTTAACCTTATTTTTTCTCAATGTTAACAGTATTGAAGAAATAGAAAAGTGTATTCAATAAAATGTATCTTTACAATACAATGAGAGGCCTATATATAGGCAAGGCTGAGTGGTCATCAAGAAAGCTAACAATAGAAATATCCTAATATGGTAAAACCTAATTACAGTATTTAATATATATATATATAGTGAATATAATATATATATATATATAACAATCTCCCTCAAACTCAAGGTGGTTGAAAAGAGACCAACTAGAGTTTGGAAAGAGAAACTAGAGCAAATAAAATAAAATAAAAATAATAATGCTGGAAGACAATTTATGGTTGTGCCTGACCGCTGTAAGAGCAGCCAAAACTAATGACGGAAGATATTTTATGGTTGTATCGGACCTTTGTATGAGCAACCGGAGTTAATGTCAGAAAACAGTTTATGGTCGTACCAGACCATTGTAGGAATTGAGTGCGCCAGGGGGCAGCTTAAGACAGAATGCGCCAGGGGCCGGCTTAGGTAGTGCGCCAAGGGACAGCTTAGGTGGTAGTGCGCTAGGAGGTGACGTGGGTGGCGTGCCAAGGGACAACTTGGGTGGTTCGCATGGTGTATCTCCTTGCTTTCCATGAACATTGCGCCCCCCATTCGGTGACCGCCCCCCACCCCCTCAAACTGAAATATGTTTGAAGATAGAAACCTATTTGATGTCAAAATAGAAAAAAAGACAGAGTGGAGCGGAAAGAAGAGATCATATTCTTTAAAAAAAAAAAAAAAATAGTAAAAAGGAATTTTTATTTTAATAGTGGAACAAGCCCATGTGATTGAGTTGAAAAACATATTGTTTTGTTTGAATAGAAAGTGTACCCAAGAAAGAGAGAGAGAGAGAGAGAGAGAACTTTAGATGGGTTAATTAAAAAATTGTGGGTTTGGGGAAGTGTGTAGGATGGGTTTGATTAAAAAAATGAGAGTGTAGATTACAACGAGGGGTAAATTTGAGAGATTTGAGAGAGGGAGAGGAAAGATCTTGAATGTAGGCTAGTAGTTGAGCAATGGCAAAGGACGGCGGTGATGGGCCGGAACTGCCAGCGTGATGGCTGAAGCTGTAGCTGGAGTGATGGAATAAATGTCCGGGGTGGAGGCAATGGCTGGAGCTGTGGTGAGTAATGGCGGCGATGGTTGGAGAAACAGACAAATGTGTGGCTGTGAGATACTCAAGTTCAAGGACTGAGGGGTTTGGGATGAAAAGATAGCAAACAGGACTGAGATCCGGCCAGCGGCCAAGAAAAGGTTGTAATATGTCTGATACCATGTTTACAGTATTGAAGAAATAGAAAAGTGTATTCAATAATGTCTCTTTACAATACAATGAGAGGCCTATATATAGTCAAGTAAGAGTGGTTACCAAGAAAGCTATCAATAAAAATATTCTAATATGGTAAAATTTAAGAGCATTGATAGAGACCCCCTCCAATCACCACCTCCACAACCCCCACATACACGTGGCGAGTGGTGATTGAAGGAGAAGGAAAAAGAAAAAAGTAAAAGAAAAAGTAGCCAATCCAAAAAAGAGAGGGGGTCAAAGGGGGTGAGGGGAAAGGGGGGGTCTTAAACATTTTTGAAAATTTAATTACAGTATCTATTTTTTTTATTTTTTTATTTTTTGATCAACAAATAAAAGCCTTTATTGATGAAGAAGTAAAATTACAAGCATAACTTACATTAACAAAGGAGGGAAATGGTCTGTTGGTCTGCTGGAATGCTTTGCTTAGGTAGTGGTCTGTTGGTCAGCTAAGCTCTATTACTGGTCTGTCTTGTTGGTTTTCTGTTCTGTTTGATATGTTGGTTGATATATATGGCTGGGATGGAATCTGGTGTGACCTGCTATTGGTGGTAGGGCGGTTGAGTCTGCTGTTCTTTGCTGCTCAGCTGTGTTATTGTTGTTGTGGTGTTTGGTCTGTTTTCTTGTTGGTTTCTCAGTAACTCTGGGGTGTTAGCAAATGATAGGATGGGCTTTTTGATGCCAACCTAATTGGGATGATTTAGCTCATCGTGATACTTTTGCACTTCCCTTTTCTTTATTGATGTATTTTGTTTTGTACTTTGTACTTGATTCTTATATCAATAAAGTTTTTTTTTTTCCCGATCAAAAAAAAAAAAAAAAAAAAGAGGGAAGTGCACAAAGTATCATAGTTAGAGTCAACTATCCCAATTAAATTGGCATTGAAAAACAAACACAATCCTATGCTAGCACTAGACCCAAGAATTGGAGAGGGACCAATCAAAGGAAAAACAACAACGAGGATCCCACTCAATCATTTTACTTGCTCATATTTACTTAAATTGTCAAAAATCTGATTTACATTGTAAAACTTGTTTGGAGGCCAATATTTTATTGAACTCAAAAATATATTCTATTTTTTCTTGTTAACCTTATCTTGCTATGAAATGAGAAAATCAATGATTTTTAAGTATAGCGAGCTTGCATTAGAAAACTGTAGACACCCCATTTTTGACCGACCTTAAGACTCAGATGTCACCGATTGAGCGCTCGGTGATGTTGCATACTGTGCTCGTTCAGAAGTCTCAGAGTCGCGGCCGTGCGCCCTGCCTCCGGGCTTCCGAACTCTCTTCTGTGCCTTGTCTCGGTTTGCGAACCAGACTCGGTTTTTCCTGTTTTCTTTCCTGAGGGGAGGGAATGGTCCCGTAGACTATCTCCCAGTGGCCGTGAGCTACTTTCCGTGGCTGTAGGCCATTTTGCCCATTTCGGAGCCCGGTTCCCGGTTTTCGGAGCCGTCAGGCCGTGTGCCTCGGCTCGGGACCGCCCAACCATCTCCGATTTCTCCGGTTTTTGGCAAGTGCCTCTGTTTTATCATTCCGAGGGACACTGGGGCCTCTGGTACCCACTTCGTGCCGAATGCCACTTTCGGTGCCTGCAGCCGGTTTTCGGGACCCCAAATTGCCCAGTTTTGGCCCCGAGCATTCATTTCGCATCGGTTTTTGTTCATTTTCGGCGCGGACCTCTGTTTTATCATTCCGAGGAACACTGGGCCCTCTGGTACCCACTTCATGGCCAAACACCACTTCCGGTGCTTACAGCCGGTTTTCGGGACCCCGAATTGCCCGGTTTTGGCCCCGAGCATTCATTTTGCATCGGTTTTCTCCGATTTTTGGCAGGTACCTCTGTTTTAACGTCAGGAAGATCACTGGAGGGTGGGAGGCCAGCAATTGTTCCAGAAAACCAGTTTCGCTCCTCCGGAGCCCGTTTTTCTCACTTCCGGGCTAATGTTGAACACCCTAGGGGTATTTTCTTCGAGCCGGGACTACATATTTGTGATGAGGGCACATGGGAGGACACCAAAAAGTGGTGGTCGGCCAGTAATTCAGATTTTCATTTTTGAGCCTCTTCTTCAAATGCAATGTTGTGAATCCTGTTTCAATGTTGCCAAATTCCAACCTTGGATCCCTGTTCTATACACATGGGAGGACACCAAAAAGTGGTGGTCGGCCAGTAATTGTGAATTTCATTTTTGAGCCTCTCCTTCAAGTTCTATGTTGTGACTCTTGTTTCAGTGTTGCCAGATTCCAACCCTGGGGCCTTATTCTACACACTTGGGAGGACCCTAAACCATGGTGGTCGGCCAGAAATTTTTGACTTCATTTTTGGGCCATGGCCGGCCGGCCAGGGGGAGTGGCTGGCCGACCAGTTGGGGTGGCCGGCCGGCCACCTTCCAGAAAGTTACCTGGCCGGCCAGCTTTCTGCTTTCCAGCCCTTTACAGCTGTCCAGCTACTTTTTGAAATATCTCACCCCTCCGGGAGATATTTTGGGAGGGAAAGCTTGGATGCATTTCCCTCCCCTTTTACACCCTTTCTTGCCTATTTAAGGGGCTGGACAATTCCTTCCCTAGGGTTACAAGATTTCATCTTAGAAGCCTCTCTCCCAAATCCTTCATTTCCATAGCCAAAAATCCAAAAAACCTTCAAGTTTCTAGCTCTTCTCTTCATCAACCCTAAGCCTTACCATCACCATTACCATTCCAGCAGCAAAGGAAGGTTCTCCAAGGGCCAAGAAGCAACAAATTCAAGCCAAGAGGTAGCAACAATTGGATCTTCAAAGGTAAACCTCAAATTCAATCTTTTGTGCCATTTTCTTGCTTCCTATTTCTACCCTACTTGCCTACTGTTTTGGGCTCCGACCCCTACTGGTTTTAGGCTCATTTTGAGCCCCTCTACAACATTGTAGAAGGGCTCAACTTTGTTTGATGCTTCTATATACCACTTGTTTCAATATCAACCTTGTATATCATAATCTTGCATGCTATTTTTGGCTTATATACATTTGTTTTTTGGGCTCAGACCCCTACTGGTTTTAGGCTTATTTTGAGCCCCTCTACAACATTGTAGAAGGGCTCAACCTCATTTGGTGCTTCCATGCATGACCTATCATTATAGCCTTCTTTTGGTCCATATATTGCATGCTATTTTGAGCATATCTACATACTGATTTTGGGGATGTCATTCACTGTAAATATGCATATTTTTGGCTCCTCTTTAATGTTGTAGAACTGTGTTTTTCATTTTGAGCATTGTAGATACCACTTGCTTTGTAATTCTCCTCTTTTTCCCCCATTTTTGCATGCTATTTTTGCCATACTTGTGGTTGTTATTTAGCCTTGTTTTGTACTGGAAAAATGCCATATTTGGGACTGCCTTGCTACTGTTTTTGCTGTGATGTATCAATTTTGCATGTTTAGTATAGTTGTAGGCCATTTCGGGGGCTTAATATCGCATTTCGGGATGATTTCATGCATTGGTTGTCATTTCGTATCATTTCGGGGCTGTTTTCCCCTTCATTTAGGTGCTGAAATTTGGTTTGCATGCTTGCATATCATTTCCCGTGCCATTTCATGCCTTTGGGCCATGCCTCGGTTCGCGTGCCTGTGGGCACGCACTTCGAGGTACCTCCGTTTTCATCCGACGGCATCTGGTGTGAGTGTGGCTGAGGTCCGCTCATGTGAGTATAAGCCCAATTTGCATTTCCATCTCATTTCATCATCGCCTCGGTTTGCGTGTCCGTGTGCACGCATTTCGAGGCACTTCGGTTTTATCCGATTTGCATCTCATTTCATCATCGCCTCGGTTTGCGTGTCCGTGTGTACGCATTTCGAGGCACTTCGGTTTTATCCGATTTGCATCTCATTTCATCATCGCCTCGGTTTGCGTGTCCGTGTGCACGCATTTCGAGGCACTTCGGTTTTATCCAATTTGCATCTCACATCATCGCCTCGGTTTGCGTGTCCGTGTGCACGCATTTCGAGGCACTTCAATTTTATCCGATTTGCATCTCACATCATGGCCTCAGTTTGCGTGCCCGCGTGCACGCTTTTCGAGACATCTCGTTTTCATCTCATTTTCCCAGTATAGTGCATACCAGGTTGTATCTTAGATTGCATTCATGAATTTTCTCAGTTTGCGTGCATGCGGGCATGCATTTCGAGACATCCCATCTTTTCATAACATCGTGCATGCTAGGATCGTATATTAGTTGCATTTCATGCATATCATGCATATTGCACGGGAAACGAGGTATGTTTCGCACTCCGAGTGATGGAACGTGTCTCAATTCCCCAGTCACTGACACTCCGGATTACCCATGATGGAGCTAGGTTTTGTTGTAGCATTCATATGTATTCATCCTATATTGAGTTGTGCAATTCGGCTCCTCGGCCATCATGCATCGAGATGCGTGATTGGTGGCACGAGGATCGAGGCATGCATATATTTGTGAAATACATTGCTATGCCCCTTTCCTGCTCTCTGTTGCAGCAAAATCAAGGATCAGCAACTTTTCGGAGCCTGGCACGCATTTCGAGAAACATTGCGAACAGAGGCTAATCGGGGCATCCCAGTGGATTTCCGCGCCAGGCAGCCCAACATGCATCATCCGTCGGAAACAAGGCAGTCCCTGGCTTGCATGCCAGTTTTACAGTTTTCTTAGTTTAATTTGTTAATTAATTAGAAATCTGTATTATTCTTTTATTTCGGACTGTATTATTTATTCGGACCCTCTGCGCGAGGGCACAACTGTAATAAGGGTGTGTGAGTGTGATGTATGTCTTCCAACCCCCATTTCTTTCTCCCTTTTATTTATCTGCTTATGATGGTTAGATATAGGGCATATTTCAATTAGCATACAGCATGACAGCATGTTTGCATCATTCATCTGTTTTGCACGCACCGGGCTCGGCGCATCATACAAACTGCATCTGTATTTCAATTCCAAGTTGAGTACTTGATAGCTGTTGCATCTCATATACCATGTTTTAGAATAGCCGAGCCTGCTATAGTTGCATTTTGCATGTGTTGCATTAGGCATTTTAGCATATTTAGGATTCATGCATGATTTCTAACCGGTTCCTGTTTTGGCTTGGAGTACTCGGTAAGTTTTATGCTTTAGCATCCTTGCATGCGTGTGAGTGTTGCCATGATAGCATGCTTGCCATGAGGCTATTTGCTTATGTGATACAACTGCCTTGAATGCCTGTGGGTGGAGGTTGGGTTATTTGGACTGGGACAAATCATTGAATGTTTGTTTTAGGCCCACTAGATAGTGGCAACATCACTATTTTCTAAGCCCACCTGAGGGTGGCAAATCCGCATTTTAGCCTACCTGCGGGTAGCACCTTCACACAATTTTCAAACAAACAAACATGAAATGTTTTGTTCCAATTCAGACGGCCCAGTCTATACTTGTTTGCTGCGAGCATCACATAGTAACCTAGGCTAATAACCGGAATAAGAACTCACAATGTTTTCAAAAACAGATATCATGGTTAGTAGAGGCCGGTCTTTGACCAGGAGAGCGGGGGTGCTCACGATGTGACCTTCCCCAATCGTACCCAAGTTCCCGAGCCGAGGCAACTTTGGTGATGACGGACACGTGGCCTTTGGCACCGAGTCAGGGTTTCCTAAATTTCCCATTTTAAAAATATTTAGGTGGCGACTCTGTTATCTGGCAAAGCAGTCCATGTTTGGCACTTCTTTCAAAAAAATCTGTTTTTCTTCAAAACGATTTGCCAGAGTCGGACTCTTTGGTTCAGATTTAGAACCGCAACAAAATCGAGTCCGAACTGTAGCGAGGTCCCTCGCGGGCTTGTTACAGTTTCTGGCGACTCTGCTGGGGATTTAGAGAACTTGACTCGAACTCATGATATCTGGTTTTGACTACACTTGTGTGTTTCTTTGCATTGCATTTGCATTGGTGCGCCTAGGACACCGTGTTTGCCATATGCCATTCCCGAACGATTTGCCGGAGGCTTGTCTTGTCAAGGCATGACCATAAGGCTGATCGGCTCTGGGCTCTGACAGCATGGGAACACAAACCCCGGTTTTACCGGGGCAACCTTTTCGACCATTCGACTTAGTGCATATTCGGATCCATAGTGACCATTCCAAATTAGGACAGGTTGCTTACCCGTTTATAGGTTGTTTGAAACCGCTGTGGGGGTAGTGAAACCCTAGTTCCTGACAAAATAGGACAGGGAAACCCTACCCCAACATAGGGGTGTTTCGGCTCTCACTTATCTACTATGTGCTTGTTGGAGTGTGTCTCTACAGGGAATGCATGTATCAGTTTATGAGTCACATCAGGCCTGCGGGCATCAGTTTTTGAGATTGGGCGTCAGGCCTGCGGGCATCAGTCAATATCTGAGAATCAGTTGTCTGCGGATATCCGATTCAATTTCGGGGAATAGTGATACAGGAATAGTGACCAGTGGTTGAGGACAGTGTATTTTCAGCTTATCAACTGCGTTGCGTGTGTATGCCCGACTGTGTGTTGTGTTTATTTAATTTAAGCTGTTATGCTGCCCGTTTTTCTGGTTATTTATCTCCTTTTCGCTTTATTTATCTTTTGTTAGGGCAGTTTGTGGCACAATTGCTTCCGAACCATCAGATATTCCCCAAGCATTTTGGACACGAGGTCGCCGACTTACTCGATCCGAGGATCTAGTTGACGGACATCCGGTGTTCCATTCACTACCCCCGGTTATCAGAAGGAGGCCGAGGAAACCCAGTCCATCAGAGCAGAGATTACTGGTACAGCAGTCTACTTTAGCAACAGACAGTCGAACTGAGATTTCTGTGTCCGCTATAGAGATACCACTTGCCATCCATTCAGATGGAACATCAGGATACATCAGGGATGGAGGCGATGATGCGCCAGATGAATGAGAGCATGAAACAAATGCAAGATGATGCTATCTGCCAGGCGGAATTTTCTAAACAGCAGGCCGCTGTCATGGCCCAGCAGTCTGAGCTGATCACCAGATTACAACAGCAGAATGCAGCATCTGCTTCACACCAGGTCCCTCCTCTACTAGGGGCGCATCAGATTCCCCCTCCACCAGCGGCTCCACTGCCTGAGCAGGCACCCACTGGCCAGAATACCCTGCTAAATCCTCAGAATGCCCCTCCGAATCCTCAGAATACCCAGAACACCCAGAATATCCTCCCAAATCCACAGAACGCTCCGCCAAACTTCCAAAACACTCAAGAGGACACGAGTCTTCCAACGGGGCTGGCTCCGCCCCCGCTTCCACCGCAACTGTCCAAGAATCTTACACCTAATCACCCGGACTCTCCATTTGAGTTCGAGGTAGACCAGACAGCTCTGAAATTGAGCAAATTGGAAAAGCTCTTCAAGAAATCACAGGGGGTGAAGGCCATCCCAGATATTGAAGACGGCTACACTAACGTCGCCGTGACACTGCCGGACAGATTTAAGATGCCGCAGATTGATCGTTTTGACGGATCAGGGGATCCTATGGTCCATCTCCGGCTATTTTCAGACGTCTTGAGGCCGATGGGCCTGACCCGACCGCAAAAGCTTTCTTTATTTGGCAGAACTTTGTCAGGGGTTGCGGCCATCTGGTATGCAAAATTGGAAGATGATGTGAAGAGAAATTGGGATGAGCTAGCCGAGGCCTTCGTTGCACAATATTCATATAATACTCAGATCGAGATTACAACACGTGATCTCGAAACGACGAGGCAGGAACAAAAAGAGACTTTCTCTGATTTTGTAACTCGGTGGAGAGCAAAGGCATCGATGATGACCTTGAGGCCAACAGATAAAGATCAAATCCGGATGATTGTGCGCAATCTCCAACCTAAGTTAATGCAGAAAATGATCGTACTCCCTTTCCCCACCTTCTCAGATTTACACGAGATGGGGGTACAGATCGAAGATGCGATGAAGCAAGGATTGATTGATCAGGATCGGGAGCAACCCCGAAGAACATTCAACCGTAATAACAACGCGGGCCCGAGTGGCTTCGCCAACACAAGGACTTCAGAGGTTGGTATGGTCACCACCACTCCCCCTCCCCAACCAAGGCCCGCAGCGGCCACACCTTTTTCTGATGCATCTGGGAGCAGTAACCAAGCTTCAAGATACCAATCCAGGGGTCAACGAACCTTTTCCCCACTACATATGCCTTTGTCCAAAGTCCTCGGGGTTCTAGTCAGAAAGGGGCATCTGAAACCCTTGGAACCGAGGCCCCCTCCAAATCCACTCACCCCTTCCCACAACCCAGCCAAATATTGCAAATACCACCAGCAGCATGGTCATGATACCGACCAATGTTACAGGCTGCGTCATGAGATTCAAGACCTCATTGACAAAAACATCATTCTACCTCCCGAGAGACCCAACGTCACAACTAACCCACTCCCAGCACATAACCAAGATCCACCCAAAAGAATCAATCTCATCCAAACTGGGGACGTGTCTTACGACCCTAGTATCTACATTACTCCCTCCCACCTACCCAAGCCAAAGGTGATCCTTCCTGATAGCACTGACTTGTGCATGATGGACACCTCCACAACCCAACCTGAGCCAAAGGTGGTGACCACCGAAAATGGAACGGGGCAGGCTTCAGAGGAGAGCAAAACTGTTGAGTCTGGGGTGGAGCAGTCTGAGAGTTTAGCTGGCAGAGCTTATGATCCGAGTGAATATATCTTGTCAATGGGCCAGCCTAAGCTGAGTGTGGGGTTGCCAGAGAAGACTGAACTGTGCATGATCCGGGGGGACAAATTTGAATCAGTGGGGGATGATCTGACAACGATGGAAGAGGACTTCGCCAACCTCCAGTTTTTTAACGACCAGGAATCAGGGGATGCATCAATCAACTGGTTCGAATATGAGGAGTCGGCGAAAGTCGTCGGGTGGTTAGATGATCAGCCAGACATCGTGGAATTTCAATCAGAGCAAGGCCCGGCAGGGGCAAAAGTACCATCTGTGGCCGGAAGGGCCGAGAGCCAGATCGAATTGCCGAAGAGCGCCGGTACGAAGAATTTCGCTCAGGAGCAAGACATTTTGAAAACCGAACAATTAACGCTGGAGGAACAAGAAAAGAAATGGGATTCTGAGAGGATCCGAAAAGCAAAGAACCATGAGGAAGTTGAAAGTGCTATAAGCACGAAAACTGAACATGCTGTGAGCATGTGGGAGGAAAATGCTGAGAGTGCAAACATGCCCGAACCAGACAGGTGCCTGTTAGATGCTAATGGCATGTGGTGGGAAGATGACGACTTGTATCTCGCCCACACAGACGAAGATTGGGCGGGTGGCCAACTAGACAGCACCTGGTACCTCGAAGAGGTAGACCATATGACTAGGAGTGGGCGGTATTTCAAGCCTCCACACCTTGATCAACCCGAAGCATTGGGGAAAGATAAAGAGGCAGAGAAACAGAGAGAGAAACAAGTTGAAGAAGAGGCTGTACTGAAGCAGTTAAAGAAAATACAAGCAGACATCTCCATTTGGGGACTGCTTATGGCTTCAAGGGTGCATAGACAGGCTGTCCTATCTGCTATGGACAAGGCCAAACTCTCCATCGAAACTACGCCAGAGCAGCTGGTTGGGCTGGTTTTTCCGGGAGGAGGTTCCCCGGCATTGACTTTTTCAGACAAGGAGCTGCCGCCTGAGGGCGTGGATCATAACAGACCCCTCTACATCTCTGTAGAATGCAGGGACAAATGGATTCCGGTGGTACTAGTTGATACCGGGTCCGCTATCAATGTCTGCCCAGCCAGAACGGCGTATGCAATTGGGCTGAAGCCTGCAGACTTCACACCGACCACTCAGGTAATCAGAGCCTACGACAATACAAGTAGGGATGTCCTAGGGACAGTAAGAATCCAAACCAAGATTGGGCCTGGACAACACGAGGTAGATTTTCATGTCTTGGAGGTCCCAGCATCCTTTAACATGCTTTTGGGGCGACCCTGGTTGCATCAGGTAAAGGCCGTCTCCTCCACTCTACATCAAATGGTGAAATACCCCTATGGAAAGGGAGTAGCCATTGTGTTTGGGAATTCATCAATCCATCCCCCTCCGGAGATATCTACGCCAGTCTTAGAGATTGAACACGGCATGGAGGACGTGTTTATATCGGGATTTACTTTGGCTGAGGCCCGGGTGGTTCAAAACATTATGGCTGTGAATGAGGGTGTGTATGTCAGCGCTCAAGCCGTCTACCTCATGAACAAGCTACAACATATACCCGGGATGGGATTGGGAAGAAGCGGTAGGAAAGGAGTCGCAGCGTTGGCCGAAGTGCCACACAATCCACATACCTTTGGACTGGGTTATCTGCCCACCAAAGAAGATTGGGCAAGGAAAGGGAAGGAAATGGCCGGAAGAGCCAGAGCAAAGCAGGCTGGGAAGCCATTTGACTTGATGCATAGGCCCATCCAGGGCACCCTGAACGGACGCTTCGTCCGGGAGGGGGAAGACTTTTCATTTTGTGGCTTCCCAGAGCCATGGCTGAACGCGGAGAAGAAGCGCGTGCCAGGCTTCGAGATCTTTTTCGACCTGCAACTATCCGGGGATGACGTTGCCACAGAGCAGACAGACCCAACAACTCAAGATGAGCAGAATAAAGCAGTGGATCCTGAGGACATTGAATTTGAAATGGGGGGTAGCACTGGCATGTCTTATCTCTGATCCTCCGATCGACCAAGAGTGCTTGGGGGATAACTTTGTGGTTTCCATGATTGGGAATGAAACGGCTGCGAGCCGACCAGCAGCTATCTTGGATGCATCAATCGCACCCTCCCTCACCTGGCAATACGAGGAGGGATTTCTGTCCAGCAGTACCGGGTCAGGTAGTGAGCCGGAATCTGATTCCACCGAGTCTTGTGAGTCGGAATCAGGTTCCAGCTCGACTGAGTCTGAGTCTGGTACTCCTGGGGATGTTAACCCGGATGCCACAGTCTTGTCCAGGTCGTCTTTTTCTTTCTCATTTGAGTCTATTGTAACCGAGGACGATTTGGATGAACTTAATGAGAATGAACTGCCTGTGGTTTCCGAGTACTTTTCTGTGCCCCTAATTTATTGTATTAATTCAGACTTTCAAAATTTTGATGAAAACGAAGAGGATGAAGTTCCTCCGGTTTTTACAACATTTAATTGAACAGGAGCAGGAGAGGTTTGTTAAACCCCTAGTGGACGAAATCACTACCGTGAACATTGGTACTGAAGAGGACCCGCGGCTGGTCCAGATCGGGTCCACGTTGTCTTCGGAGGAACGCGAGCGCTTAGTCGCTTTATTAAAAGATTTCAAAGATGTTTTCGCGTGGTCCTACGAAGACATGCCTGGAATCGATCCTGAGATTGTACAGCACCGGATTCCCCTTGACCCCGAGGCCCGACCTGTCAAACAGAAACTCAGAAGGATCCGCCCGGATTGGGCTCTCAAGATCAAAGAAGAGGTCACCAAGCAAATTGACGCAGGCTTCCTGCTGGTGTCCGAATACCCGACTTGGTTGGCCAACATTGTGCCGGTGCCGAAGAAAGATGGCAGGATCCGAGTGTGTGTAGACTTCAGAGATTTGAACAGAGTTAGTCCGAAGGACGACTTTCCCCTACCGCACATCGATGAGTTAGTGGACTTCACAGCAGGGCATGCATTACTCACATTCATGGATGGCTTCTCAGGGTACAATCAGATAGTGATGGCACCCGAAGACCGGGAAAAGACTGCATTCACCACCCCGTGGGGGACATACTGCTACCGGGTAATGCCGTTTGGGTTGAAGAACGCTGGAGCTACTTATCAACGGGCCGCGACCACAATACTACATGATATGATCCACAAAGAGGTTGAGGTGTATGTGGACGACATGATTGTCAAGTCCAAAGAAAGAGAGGGCCACTACACCGCCTTGCACAAGTTTTTCCAAAGGATCAGGGAATTCAGGTTGCGGCTAAACCCTCAGAAGTGCACTTTTGGTGTTACAGCGGGAAAAATGCTGGGGTTTCTGATTACACAAAGGGGCATCGAGGTCGACCCTCCCAAAATTAAGGCCATCTTAGAAATGCCACCACCAAGGACTGAAAAGGAGGTGAGAGGCTTTCTGGGTAAAGTGCAATTCATAAGACGGTTTATTTCAAAACTAACCTTGACTTGTGAACCACTTTTTGGTCTTCTGAAGAAAGGCAAGAAGTTCCAATGGGACGGCCGATGTCAAGCTGCATTTGAACAGATTAAAGAATATCTACAGAACCCACCCGTTTTGTCGCCACCAGAACCAGGGAAACCGTTGATTTTGTATCTGTCAGTGACTGAGACTACAATGGGCTGCATGCTTGCACAAGAATCAGAAGATAAGGGGGAAAGAGCCATCTATTATTTGAGCAAGAAAATGCTGGAGTATGAGACCCGGTATACGCCGCTAGAAAAGGCTTGCTTAGCTCTGGTATGGGCTACCAGGAAGCTGCGGCACTACCTGTTAGCTCACTCTGTAATGTTGGTTTCACGACTTGATCCCATCAAATATCTCTTCGAGAAACCAGCACTTACAGGTAGGTTAGCCCGTTGGTTGCTGTTGCTCTCCGAATTTGATCTCGCATACGTCACACGCAAGTCAGTGAAAGGAAGAGCAGTGGCAGAGTTCCTTGCCGACCATCCGGTTGAGGGGGATGAAGCAGTTGAGTATCTATTCCCAGATGAAGCAATTCTGTATATCGACGATGAAATTTGGACGATGTACTTTGATGGAGCGTCAAATCAACATGGGTATGGGATAGGAGTGTTGCTGATAGCACCCGACAATTCCCGTATCCCTCTAGCCTTCAAACTCCGGTTCAAAGTCTCGAACAACGAAGCTGAATACGAGGCGTGCATTGCTGGATTAGAAGCAGCCATAGAACTAGGGGCAAAACGGCTGGATGTCATTGGGGATTCGAACCTTGTTGTGTCTCAAGCTAAAGGAGACTGGAAAGTAAAAGAGGAAAATATGATGATGTATCACCAGACCTTGGACTTGCTGATTCCTCGGTTTGAAAAGCTAAGTTTTACTCATCTACTGAGAGAGAACAACAAGTTCGCAGACGCTTTAGCAACTCTATCATCTATGATAGACATCCCGTGTGGAGTCCGAATGCGTCCAGTCATTATTGATCAGAAATTTGCACCTGCCTATGAGTCGATCGCAGCCATAGATGAAGTTCAGGACGAACACCCTTGGTATCACGATATCTGGAATTTCTTGGAGAAAGAAGCGTACCCGCCAGGGGTAAATGCCAAAGACAAAAGGGCAATAAGAAGGTTGGCCGTTCAGTTCATCATCTGCGGGGGTAAACTGTATAAAAGGGGTCATCTGGGAATGCATAAACTGTGTGTTGATGCAGAAGAGTCAAAGCGTCTGATGGAAGCCATCCACGGGGGAGAATGTGGTGCACATATGAATGGGGTAATGTTGGCACGGAAGATTCTCAGACAGGGTTATTACTGGTCCACCATGGAAGAGGATTGTATTGGTTTCGTCCGGCGATGTCACAAGTGTCAAATTCATGCAAATCGCATGAACATTCCGCCGTCAAAGCTGTACAACATGACTTCCCCATGGCCGTTTTCTGTCTGGGGAATTGATGTGATCGGGGCTGTCACGCCAAAGGGGTCGAATGGGCATGAGTTCATCTTGGTAGCGATAGATTACTTTACAAAATGGGTCGAGGCCCAATCTTATGCGGTGTTGAAGGCTTCGCATGTAGCAAAATTTATCAGGAACAACATCATCTGTCGCTACGGAGTCCCAAATGAAATCGTTTCAGACAATGGTTCCCACTTCAAGAAGGAGGTAATTGACTTGTTGGAGAAATACAATGTGGCTTTTCATAAGTCATCTACCTACCGGCCGCAAACCAACGGAGCAGTTGAGGCCGCCAACAAGAACATCAAGCACATACTGCAGAAGATGGTGGAAACCTACCGGGACTGGCCAGACAAGCTGCCGTTTGCTCTATGGGGCTACCGGACTTCAATCAGAACTTCTACAAGGGCGACTCCGTATTCATTAGTCTATGGGATGGAGGCCGTTCTACCAATTGAGATTGAGGTTCCGTCGTTGAGAGTATTGGCCGAGTGCCAAATAGCCGAGGCAGATTGGCAACAGAATAGATTCGAGGAACTCATGCTTTTTGATGAAAGAAGGTTGAAGGCACTGTACCATGTTCAGGGTTATCAACGCAGAATCGCCCGGGCTTTTAACAAGAAGGTTAAGTTCAGGAATTTGAAAGAAGGAGATTTGGTGCTCAAGGACAACCGAGCTCCCATCCACGACCCAAGGGGCAAGTTCAGACCGAATTGGACTGGTCCCTACATCATTAAGTCTATCTGGTCAGGTGGAGCTGTGGTTCTGATGGATCTGGATGGCTTAGAGTTCTCCCAACCGATCAACATGGACAAGTTGAAGAAATACTACCCCTGAGAGGCTCGCTAGGCCGAAAACCCGAAAGGGCGACCTAGGCAAAACTCAGAGCACAAAAAATTTGAAAATATAAAAACTGAGCTCGCAAGGTTGAAAACCCGCAAAGGGCGGCCTTGGCAAAAGTTAGAGCGCAAAAGGAGAGTAAAAATACCCGAGCGAACCCAAGCCTGAACTACGTAAGGCTTGATTCCCATTTATGGGAGACGTAGGCAGCTTCATCTTGAAGTTCAGCCATAAACACTTTCCCCGATCAACTTTGTTCATCTGATCGTCTCAGTCATCTCTATTCATCAGCATTTATCGCAATCTCCGGTGCAGTGCTATTCAGACTAGGGGCAACTTTCCGTTGCCAGGAGGTGCTGTGGTACCATTCAGACTAGGGGCAACTTTCCAGTTGCTAGGATCCGGGGTTGTGCATCTCAGTGACAGATCTCAGGCGTGTCCAGTTCTGATCCATATCGAAAATAGTTTTGAAAAGTTTTAATAAAAGTTGACTTTGTTCAAATTAATCTTTTCACAACTAAGACCATTTTTGGACCAAAACGGGAAATTTTCAGTACCACAACCTTCAATTTCATTGATTTCAAAACAGAGTTCTCCTGTTCTTGCATACAATTGAAGTTGCTTTTATTACATTCATAACGAAAACTTGAAAGTACTAATAAAGCAATAAATCTGGGGCATAGTCAAGTCAGGTGTCCCTGCGCCCCCTCCCAGAGCTGGTTGAAGCCTCTGATGCCAGCCTAGGCCCAACCTGTGCTTCCTCGTTGAGCCAATCCCAGCACTCGTCAGATAAAGTGCAACTGAAAATAGGAGCAGGGGCCAGAAGCTCTCTAACTCTCCATGCTGCGGCCTGTCGAGCCAGCTGTGCGCCTCGAACTGGAAATGTAGCCGGATACTCTATCCCCTCCGGTGGGCAAGTCTGATCACGGCCAAATTGGCGCAGAATACGGAATGGGAAATAGAACACACAGTGAGTCAAACCGATCAGTCGAATCCCGACCTGCCGTGACATGCTATAGCTCATTACCGGGAGATTGAGCCAAGGACAACGCCACGCAATGCGATCTGCCGACAGGTTGCACATCCATTCAAACCACCATCCCTCATCCGGAGCATTGACTAGGCGTTGCCGAAAGAAGTAGCCGCGGGCTGAATAAGCAGGGCAAGAATCCACAACTTGCAATTTATCCATCAACCATATCTGGGGAGGGATGAAAAATGAGAGAATAAAGAATAGAGAGATGTGCGATGAGAGAAAAGTAAGATAAGGGTTTTGTGAGAAAAACCGAGCCCGAGGGCCGAGTGATGTGAGCAAATATACATGTGAGCTTGGGTAGGAAACATTACCTGTAGCAGTAGTGGACTCCCTGCAAACCTGGTGGTCTCCCGGCAGTGGAAAGCATCCAAGCCCATCAGTGTCTCGGCCAGAGTCATGGCGATGCAACTCTTTCCTTCTCTCAAACCTTGGGCGACTTCAATCAAACGGATGCTAGCTCCTCCGGAGCCCGAGACAAACAGAAAATGAGATAGTAGGCACAAGCAGAGGGCGTGCTGCCGGAAGCCTTGCCAATAGTGGTTGCTGCGGTCACCGGCATCAGAAAATCGGTAAATCAGGCTCGGAATATCCAACATGCCATCACCAATCAGAGATCTAGCATCATGCGCATTAAGACCGCACATCCGCCCTAAGGTTTGGGCATAGCTAAAATTGAGCTGGGGCAGAATTTCCTCGCCTCGCTCGGACTCCATCAGGATTTGAAAATCTTCAAAAGTAGGACATACCTCTTGCCCGCCAAAGCTAAAGACGTGCGTCACCGGGTTCCAAAACCTTGCCGCGGCATAGAGGAAAGGAAGATGCAGTGGAGTCCGGCCCAGCGTGAACAGTGCATTCAAGCCAAAACCTCGGAAGTTCAACTTCTCCGAGCCATCTAAAGAAGAAATCCAAGATGTGAGATTTTCTACGAGAAATGCCTCCATTTTTGTGAGGAAAGGTGATGAAATGAATAAGGTTCAAGGGTGGGGCTTTTATAGAGGGGCAAAACACTATTTAAAGGACACGTGTCAAATTTCTGGAGGTTACGGGGGAGGTGGCCGGCCGGCCATCTATCCTAGTAGGCCGGCCACCCTCTAATCTCTAGCTACAAAATGTTTTCGGCCATGCATTGGTCCTGTTTTGCCCGCCGGAAGGAAGTTTGAGGCACTTTCATGCATCGGGAATGTCGAAGGCCTCCATTTCTCTCGGTTACGGGTGCGTTCCATCATCCGGATTGTCCGTCCGAAGTATGTTCTGTTGTATTTTACTTATCGAGTTGTTTTGTTTATCGAGTTGTAAGTTTTGTCGAGCTGTCGCATTTTGTGTTTTGAATTGTTACTTTTTGGTTACACAATTTTGTTAAGTTTTGTCTATTGAGTCGTTAACATTGTTGTACTTTGTTTATCGAGTTGTAAACTTGCTAAGATTCTGTTATTTCTTAGTGAGTCGAGTTGTTTTGATTTGTCGCGTCGGTTCATTACCTGACTCGGTAAATACACAAGGCACATTTCCATTCAATTCCATTTTTGTGCAAAATGATGCGATGCGATGTTAGGAGTTTCAAATGCAAGCACATTTTCAAAAGCTGTTTCATTCCATCATGTTTTACAGCAAAATAAAGGTACAAGTTTTACAGAAAATAAAACTGCCTAATAATGTGCAAAGTGCTACAAACTACTAGCAAAAAGTAAAATAAAGCAGGAAATAACATCAGTGTCCTCGGGAACGGGAATGAGGAGGCCCTCTCATCCTCTTCTGTGGGATAACCTCTGCACCATCATCACCATCCGGATCAGAGCTGTCATCCTCCGGATCCCCCTCAGCCTCGCCTCCACTCCCGGAACCAAGACCGGAGCCTCCCTCCCCAGGAGATGTCTCTGACACACGGTCTGCGACCTCCTCCTCCTCATCCTTGACAATGGGTGCCCTGCGTCTGCGAGACGACCCTGCTCCTCGAGCTCCTCGGTAAGGCCTGGATGGCCCAGCTCCTCGAGGCCCAGTACCTCGAGCAGGTCTAGCACCTCGACCTCTCTGAGAAGGCCCTGGTGGCCCGCCTCGCGCCGGAGCATATACGGGAGGCATCTGAAAATGAAAAGTGCAATACATCAGTTCAAACATAAAAAGCAGGTGCAAGTACAGTATGTGAGTGGGGTGTGTGCCAGATGCATTCTACACAGCCTATCAGTGCAACAGAATGTTTAAAACCAGCATTAACAGAAATATGACAAATACAAGAGAGATGAAGGGTACCTGGAAGCCCATGATGGACATCTGTGCCTCTCTACGCAGGACCATCCCCTCAAGTGAGGCTACCACCCCGAGCATCTGATCTATATACTCCCGAGGTGGCTGCAGATACAAGCTCAAGTCATCAATAAATAAGCAACTGCCGAAATGTCTGTGTGATAAATGAAAAATGACAGAACATACCGGTGGTGAGTCAGGATCACTGACATATCTGTGACCAGGCATCGGAGGCTCCATAGGGATCGGAATCGGAGAAGTAGTCCCATACTGCCAACTCGTCAACTCAGTCGGCATATCTGGCCATCCAGGATGATCGAGAGTCGGAGGGATCGGAGGAATCGAACTGCCTCTACCTCTAGATGCACCAGCCCTGCTAGAAGAGGGGATGTCTGCAGCACGGGCACGACTCGAAGATGGTGCGCCAGTAGGCCTCAGTGGCGGAGCCCGTACTCCCGTCAAGGGGGGCATCAGATATATGCGGCGATAGGTGGCGTAGTTCCCCTCAATGAGATGTAATAAAGCATCGCTACCCTGCATGTCCCTAGTGACCTCCTCAGTAGTTAGCCTGTCGGCAGTCCGCATAGTGGGTGGAGGCACAGCAGGAGGGTCCTGAGAATCATACCCCCACACCTGACGCTGAAAGCGTTCCCCCAGGAACCAAGCCCTGCCGACTGGTCCCTCGAGCAGGAACCTATACTGGGAACTAGTCGACCCTCCGGGGTACTGATTCTCGAGATCGTCGCCAAAGACTGCCCAGGGTTGCCAGGTGATCTGCGGATAACCAGTGTACAAATTAATCAGAAATCAAGAAATACAAAGCAGATCAAAGATGAAAATGAAAGGAACTGAGAGTTCTGAAATACCTCTGTCGCGCGCACGGTGTCGAAGTACTGTCGCAGAGAGAAGAGAGTCTCTCGAGGCCTCGATAGGTGCTCGCCCTCAAACATCAATGAAAACGGAGTCACAGGAGGTCCTGCCACCTCCATCTCCGGGGCTAATGTGGGGAAATACGCATATATCCATAGCTGAGAAAAGCAGTGCGGGATATGAATACAAAGTGCTAAAGGCAGAATACAGAGTGCAAAGTGCGCCGTGTGTGCAGTGAACAAGTAATGAGGAGCAAAAATATAAATCAAGAGGACAGAATGTACCTCCCAAGCTCTTCAGTAGCCGCCGAGTAAGTCCCCCCGCGTGCGAGAGACTGCGCTCATGTAGCAATAAAGGGTAGCCAGGCCAGCGCCGCCCCAATCATACTGATTGACCTGTGATAGGTCTATTAGGGCACTCAAGAGATACAGCCCGACCATGTTCCCTCTATCAGCAAACAGGGTGGTGCCGAAGAGGAACATGAGGAAACCACGGGTATACTGCTCGACCTCCTCGGGAGACTCAGGCTCCATCTGTGGCCGCCGGAAATGGGAAGAGAACCAAGTATACCGAACCCTCCCTGTACCTCTGTCTACAGGCGGGCGGGCCCCCAATAGATGCATCCAAGCAGCCTCCCACTGACCCATATCTTCGTCGTAGGGAATGGGTCCACCGCCTAGGTCTAGGCCGGTGAGCATAGCGAAGTCCAGTGGGGTCATGGTCATATCCCCAGTCGCAGAAAAATGGAAAGAATTGGTGGTGTCCCACCATCTCTCCGCCAGAGCAGCAAATAATGTCCTACTGATAAGACAGTGTGATAACCCCCTGCAGAATGGTCCGAATCCTGCGAAGTCAACCAAGTCCCGGACAGCTTCCGGAAGCTCAGCATACCACTCCCTCGCGGCAGTGGAGCCATATCCTCGCACTGTGCGAGAGCCAGCCTACATTTAGAATGAATGCGTGTATCAGCAAATGAAGTGGAAATGAGCTGTGTGCAAATGAATTGTTTAGGGCTGTGTGTTCTACTCTTAATCAGTGGGCTGTGTGTTCACTTCAAATCTGGGCTGCGTGTTCAGTAAATCAGAGTTTAGGGCTGTGTGTTCTACTCTTAATCAGTGGGCTGTGTGTTCACTTCAAATCTGGGCTGCGTGTTCAGTACATCAGAGTTTGGGGCTGTGTGTTCTGCTCTTAATCAGTGGGCTGTGTGTTCACTTCAAATCTGGGCCGCGTGTTCAGTAAATCAGAGTTTAGGGCTGTGTGTTCTACTCTTAATCAGTGGGCTGTGTGTTCACTTCAAATCTGGGCTGCGTGTTCAGTAAATCAGAGTTTAGGGCTGTGTGTTCTACTCTTAATCAGTGGGCTGTGTGTTCACTTCAAATCTGGGCTGCGTGTTCAGTAAATCAGAGTTTGGGACTGTGTGTTCTACTCTTAATCAGTGGGCTGTGTGTTCACTTCAAATCTGGGCTGCGTGTTCAGTAAATCAGAGTTTAGGGCTGTGTGTTCTACTCTTAATCAGTGGGCTGTGTGTTCACTTCAAATCTGGGCTGCGTGTTCAGTAAATCAGAGTTTGGGACTGTGTGTTCTACTCTTAATCAGTGGGCTGTGTGTTCACTTCAAATCTGGGCTGCGTGTTCAGTAAATCAGAGTTTGGGACTGTGTGTTCTACTCTTAATCAGTGGGCTGTGTGTTCACTTCAAATCTGGGCTGCGTGTTCAGTAAATCAGAGTTTAGGGCTGTGTGTTCTACTCTTAATCAGTGGGCTGCGTGTTCGCTTCAAATCCGGGCTGCGTGTTCAGAAAATCTGAGCTTTGGGACTGTGTGTTCTACTCTTAGTCAGTGTGTGCTGTGTGCCCATTTTCGACTTCGGGCTGTGTGTTTGGTGAATCAATGTTTGAGCCGTGTGTTCAATTTCTAACTAATGTGTACTGTGCGTTCACATTCAGTCAATGAGCCGGGGGTTCATGAAATTCAAGTGGCTAAGTCGCATGCTCAGGATGCAAATACTATGTCATAAGCTAAAACTGTGTGTCTAAGCATGGCAAAGGAATGAAATGCACGAAAGATACAGGAAATAAAGTAAAATACCTCTGCATCGTAGGAGAGGTGCTGCTCCGGCTCTCGCAGAAGGAGATCCCCTGGTACCCGATCGTTGAACTCGGTGAAATGACGAAAAGTGGCTCGCGGAAGCCTATGTACCGCTGGTGCGTATCGATCAGGAACAAAAGGGCGAACCCTCGGGGGCAATGTCATAATATCAAAATCATCTCCGGCGCCGGGAAAACCTCCGCCGTGAGGAAAGTGACCCGCCATGTCGAGAAATCTGCAAAGAGAAGCAAAAATGAGCAAAATGAGCCAAAATTGGAAAAAGTCAACAAAAGTCAACTCTCGGGAAATGAAAAGTCAACAAAAGTCAACTCCCGGGAAAATCTTCCAAATATTGAGACAAAATTACCTCAAGTGGTGAAAATGAGAAGAGAAGCCCCGAAGTCAAAATTTAGTCGGCTCAAAGTGCTTAAAATTGAAGGATTTCACAGAAACAACTTGTGTGGAAAGCCGGAGGGCGCGTATAAAATGCAGATCTGAAGAAGAAAATGGCTTAGGAAGCAAGAGGAGAGAATTTCACACTTGGGGGAGTGATTTCGGAGGCAATGGGCAAGCATATATATAGAAATGGCCGAAAAGACCAAAATGCCCCTACTTTTGGGCAGTGGTCGGCTGGCCACCTAACCTGGCTGGCCGGCCCCTTTACTTTTTTGCCCTGGCCGATGGCCTCTCCTAGGGCAATGGGCTGGCCGACCATGGTCCCCACCCCCTCCCCTACCTCTCTGCAAATTTTGAGGAAAATCAGAGTTCCCGGGACCTGAAAAAGTTCAAGAAAAGTGCACTTTATGGCGCCGAATTGCTCCACCGGAACTTTAATTGCAATTTCTGACATATGTCTCATCATTATTCATCAAAATCAGAGTGTATCCTTTTTAAACATGTTGTGACCTCTCCAAGAGGTGAATCAGAGGCCGCGATCGAGTTGCCGTCGCCAAAATGCGCGTTTTCCAGCTCGTTGTTGCGCAACAAACGGGCACCCAGATTTGTGCTCGTTTTGCATTATTTGGCTCATAATTTGCATTCTCATGAATGTTTTGCATTGTCATGCACACTTTCTTGTTACTACCATACTTCTGTGCTTAAACATGCGTTGTCACGCATTATCTTTTCTTACATTGCGATGCATTCACTCACCGACACTGTGTGTGTCAAACTTTCAGAATCACAGGAATCGAATTGAATATATGTTGTTGGCATATTGTTCTTGTTGAATTTCTCCATTTTGCAGGCACGATATTGTATGTACGGTTCATTTGAGGCTGGTGCGACCAGACGAATCGCGCAGGTATCGTACCTTCTCCGTGTGAGACGCGACGAGAATTGAATAATTCTCCGCATTCCTAACTGCATGAAATGTAGTTGTTGCTTTGCATTCTTGCTTAAAACTGTTGCATCTATTTGTCAATACTTGCTTCATTACAGCTTGCTGCACTTGCGTGATCACCTAGTTCTGTGCATGTCATTGTGCATTTTGCCCCCCTGCCTGCGGGCACGCCTGCGGGCACATCTTTGTCTATCTTGTATGATTGTCTAAGTCTTCGGCCTTGTCAAAAATGGGTCGTCTCTCGGCTTTGACATTCACTCCCGTCACTTCTTGACTTCCGAGTTCTGTCAAAGAGGGGCAACTGTAGACACCCCATTTTTGACCGACCTTAAGACTCAGATGTCACCGATTGAGCGCTCGGTGATGTTGCATACTGTGCTCGTTCAGAAGTCTCAGAGTCGCGGCCGTGCGCCCTGCCTCCGGGCTTCCGAACTCTCTTCTGTGCCTTGTCTCGGTTTGCGAACCAGACTCGGTTTTCCCTGTTTTCTTTCTTGAGGGGAGGGAATGGTCCCGTAGACTATCTCCCAGTGGCCGTGAGCTACTTTCCGTGGCTGTAGGCCATTTTGCCCATTTCGGAGCCCGGTTCCCGGTTTTCGGAGCCGTCAGGCCGTGTGCCTCGGCTCGGGACCGCCCAACCATCTCCGATTTCTCCGGTTTTTGGCAAGTGCCTCTGTTTGATCATTCCAAGGGACACTAGGGCCTCTGGTACCCACTTCGTGGCCGAATGCCACTTTCGGTGCCTGCAGCCGGTTTTCGGGACCCCGAATTGCCCGGTTTTGGCCCCGAGCATTCATTTCGCATCGGTTTTTGTTCATTTTCGGCGCGAACCTCTGTTTTATCATTCCAAGGAACACTGGGCCCTCTGGTACCCACTTCATGGCCAAACACCACTTCCGGTGCTTACAGCCGGTTTTCGGGACCCCGAATTGCCCGGTTTTGGCCCCGAGCATTCATTTTGCATCGGTTTTCTCCGATTTTTGGCAGGTACCTCTGTTTTAACGTCAGGAAGATCACTGGAGGGTGGGAGGCCAGCAATTGTTCCAGAAAACCAGTTTCGCTCCTCCGGAGCCCGTTTTTCTCACTTCCGGGCTAATGTTGAACACCCTAGGGGTATTTTCTTCGAGCCGGGACTACATATTTGTGATGAGGGCACATGGGAGGACACCAAAAAGTGGTGGTCGGCCAGTAATTCAGATTTTCATTTTTGAGCCTCTTCTTCAAATGCAATGTTGTGAATCCTGTTTCAATGTTGCCAAATTCCAACCTTGGATCCCTGTTCTATACACATGGGAGGACACCAAAAAGTGGTGGTCGGCCAGTAATTGTGAATTTCATTTTTGAGCCTCTCCTTCAAGTTCTATGTTGTGACTCTTGTTTCAGTGTTGCCAGATTCCAACCCTGGGGCCTTATTCTACACACTTGGGAGGACCCTAAACCATGGTGGTCGGCCAGAAATTTTTGACTTCATTTTTGGGCCATGGCCGGCCGGCCAGGGGGAGTGGCTGGCCGACCAGTTGGGGTGGCCGGCCGGCCACCTTCCAGAAAGTTACCTGGCCGGCCAGCTTTCTGCTTTCCAGCCCTTTACAGCTGTCCAGCTACTTTTTGAAATATCTCACCCCTCCGGGAGATATTTTGGGAGGGAAAGCTTGGATGCATTTCCCTCCCCTTTTACACCCTTTCTTGCCTATTTAAGGGGCTGGACAATTCCTTCCCTAGGGTTACAAGATTTCATCTTAGAAGCCTCTCTCCCAAATCCTTCATTTCCATAGCCAAAAATCCAAAAAACCTTCAAGTTTCTAGCTCTTCTCTTCATCAACCCTAAGCCTTACCATCACCATTACCATTCCAGCAGCAAAGGAAGGTTCTCCAAGGGCCAAGAAGCAACAAATTCAAGCCAAGAGGTAGCAACAATTGGATCTTCAAAGGTAAACCTCAAATTCAATCTTTTGTGCCATTTTCTTGCTTCCTATTTCTACCCTACTTGCCTACTGTTTTGGGCTCCGACCCCTACTGGTTTTAGGCTCATTTTGAGCCCCTCTACAACATTGTAGAAGGGCTCAACTTTGTTTGATGCTTCTATATACCACTTGTTTCAATATCAACCTTGTATATCATAATCTTGCATGCTATTTTTGGTTTATATACATTTGTTTTTTGGGCTCCGACCCCTACTGGTTTTAGGCTTATTTTGAGCCCCTCTACAACATTGTAGAAGGGCTCAACCTCATTTGGTGCTTCCATGCATGACCTATCATTATAGCCTTCTTTTGGTCCATATATTGCATGCTATTTTGAGCATATCTACATACTGATTTTGGGGATGTCATTCACTGTAAATATGCATATTTTTGGCTCCTCTTTAATGTTGTAGAACTGTGTTTTTCATTTTGAGCATTGTAGATACCACTTTCTTTGTAATTCTCCTTTTTTTCCCCATTTTTGCATGCTATTTTTGCCATACTTGTGGTTGTTATTTAGCCTTGTTTTGTACTGGAAAAATGCCATATTTGGGACTGCCTTGCTACTGTTTTTGCTGTCATGTATCAATTTTGCATGTTTAGTATAGCTGTAGGCCATTTCGGGGGCTTAATATCGCATTTCGGGATGATTTCATGCATTGGTTGTCATTTCGTATCATTTCGGGGCTGTTTTCCCCTTCATTTAGGTGCTGAAATTTGGTTTGCATGCTTGCATATCATTTCCCGTGCCATTTCATGCCTTTGGGCCATGCCTCGGTTCGCGTGCCTGTGGGCACGCACTTCGAGGTACCTCCGTTTTCATCCGACGGCATCTGGTGTGAGTGTGGCTGAGGTCCGCTCATGTGAGTATAAGCCCAATTTGCATTTCCATCTCATTTCATCATCGCCTCGATTTGCGTGTCCGTGTGCACGCATTTCGAGGCAATTCGGTTTTATCCGATTTGCATCTCATTTCATCATCGCCTCGGTTTGCGTGTCCGTGTGCACGCATTTCGAGGCACTTCGGTTTTATCCGATTTGCATCTCACATCATGGCCTCAGTTTGCGTGCCCGCGTGCACGCTTTTCGAGACATCTCATTTTCATCTCATTTTCCCAGTATAGTGCATACCAGGTTGTATCTTAGATTGCATTCATGAATTTTCTCAGTTTGCGTGCATGCGGGCATGCATTTCGAGACATCCCATCTTTTCATAACATCGTGCATGCTAGGATCGTATATTAGTTGCATTTCATGCATATCATGCATATTGCACGGGAAACGAGGTATGTTTCGCACTCCGAGTGATGGAACGTGTCTCAATTCCCCAGTCACTGACACTCCGGATTACCCATGATGGAGCTAGGTTTTGTTGTAGCATTCATATGTATTCATCCTATATTGAGTTGTGCAATTCGGCTCCTCGGCCATCATGCATCGAGATGCGTGATTGGTGGCACGAGGATCGAGGCATGCATATATTTGTGAAATACATTGCTATGCCCCTTTCCTGCTCTCTGTTGCAGCAAAATCAAGGATCAGCAACTTTTCGGAGCCTGGCACGCATTTCGAGAAACATTGCGAACAGAGGCTAATCGGGGCATCCCAGTGGATTTCCGCGCCAGGCAGCCCAACATGCATCATCCGTCGGAAACAAGGCAGTCCCTGGCTTGCATGCCAGTTTTACAGTTTTCTTAGTTTAATTTGTTAATTAATTAGAAATCTGTATTATTCTTTTATTTCGGACTGTATTATTTATTCGGACCCTCTGCGCGAGGGCACAACTGTAATAAGGGTGTGTGAGTGTGATGTATGTCTTCCAACCCCCATTTCTTTCTCCCTTTTATTTATCTGCTTATGATGGTTAGATATAGGGCATATTTCAATTAGCATACAGCATGACAGCATGTTTGCATCATTCATCTGTTTTGCACGCACCGGGCTCGGCGCATCATACAAACTGCATCTGTATTTCAATTCCAAGTTGAGTACTTGATAGCTGTTGCATCTCATATACCATGTTTAGAATAGCCGAGCCTGCTATAGTTGCATTTTGCATGTGTTGCATTAGGCATTTTAGCATATTTAGGATTCATGCATGATTTCTAACCGGTTCCTGTTTTGGCTTGGAGTACTCGGTAAGTTTTATACTTTAGCATCCTTGCATGCGTGTGAGTGTTGCCATGATAGCATGCTTGCCATGAGGCTATTTGCTTATGTGATACAACTGCCTTGAATGCCTGTGGGTGGAGGTTGGGTTATTTGGACTGGGACAAATCATTGAATGTTTGTTTTAGGCCCACTAGATAGTGGCAACATCACTATTTTCTAAGCCCACCTGAGGGTGGCAAATCCGCATTTTAGCCTACCTGCGGGTAGCACCTTCACACAATTTTCAAACAAACAAACATGAAATGTTTTGTTCCAATTCAGACGGCCCAGTCTATACTTGTTTGCTGCGAGCATCACATAGTAACCTAGGCTAATAACCGGAATAAGAACTCACAATATTTTCAAAAACAGATATCATGGTTAGTAGAGGCCGGTCTTTGACCAGGAGAGCGGGGGTGCTCACGATGTGACCTTCCCCAATCGTACCCAAGTTCCCGAGCCGAGGCAACTTTGGTGATGACGGACACGTGGCCTTTGGCACCGAGTCAGGGTTTCCTAAATTTCCCATTTTAAAAATATTTAGGTGGCGACTCTGTTATCTGGCAAAGCAGTCCATGTTTGGCACTTCTTTCAAAAAAATCTGTTTTTCTTCAAAACGATTTGCCAGAGTCGGACTCTTTGGTTCAGATTTAGAACCGCAACAAAATCGAGTCCGAACTGTAGCGAGGTCCCTCGCGGACTTGTTACAAAAACATGTATAATTTTATGAAAAATGATATATAAGTCCGCGTTTTAGACTCATTTTTTAGATTTAATGACATGTAAGTGAAGTGATTAGTTGATAATTAGAGAAGATATGAGGAAGAATATTGTCTTAGATATCTTAATTGATTGTCATATCATTGAAGTTAAAAAATGGGTAATTTTTAAACTTGTATAGTAATACTCTAATTTTATAGTTTTTGAAGAAAATAATTTTAATTTAAATCACGATGAAATTCATTTAAGATCATGACTAAGTGGTTAGCAATATCTAAACCACACTAGACACAAACATAATTGAAAATTCTGCTATGTTATTTTCAACATTAAATGAATGATATTTAATGGAAATAAAATATGTTGTGTTTAACTATATTTGTAATCCTGTGAATGGACTTTATAGGTTGAATTAATTACCCTTGAGCATTTGTCGATCGTTGGAATGGATAACGTGATAGAGATATGGCCTAGGGAACTTCAACCTAAAGTGAGAGACATCGTTATTATGCGGTGTCGTAAGCTATCGAATATTCTTTTTCCATCCAAAGTGATTAAGGGCATGCAGAGTCTTCAACGACTTAAGGTGGCGTGGTGTCAATCTGTGGAAGTAGCATTTGATCTTGAAGGAATAATTGTTAGGGAAGGCTATCCAGATATCGTACTCCTTTCATTAACAAAATTGGTCCTACTTTATCTACCAAAGTTGACACATGTTTGGAAGAACAACTTACTAAGAATTCCAAGCTTTCAGAACCTGACATCCTTAACAGTAGTGGGTTGTAGCAGTTTGAGATATATATTCTCATCTTCTCAAGCCAAACTTCTTGTGAAGCTACGGGAAATAGCTGTAGCTGAATGTGGTGTGCTGGAAGCGATTGTTAATGAGGAACCAAAAGTAGATGATGAAGTCGCAACAAATATAATCATGTTCCCTCAACTAAATAGTCTCAAACTCTATCGTCTGCCAAGCCTCAAGAGTTTATGTCCCCAAGCTTACACATTTGAAGGATCATTCATCGAGGAGATAAAAGTAATCAACTGTCCTAACATGAGGACACTCCCTTCAGCATTGCAGCGCAAGCTAGAGCTACAAGAGAGCAATGTTCGAAAAGTGGATTTTTTTAACTCAGCTCAACACCATCTCTTGGATAGAGAGGTAAGTGATTTGTCTTAAAATTATAGTATTCAATATTAACAACCCATTCTTCAAGGAAAATATTTCCAATATCCATTAAACTAAGGATAAACCTCTAAATGTTTGAAAAGGAAAGAATTGTTGGGTACACAAAACCAAGGGGAATAAACTCTTTAAGCATTGATGTGGTCAAAGATTTTGTCAAGAAAAATAATTCATTCTTTAAAAAAAAAAAAAAAAAATAGACATATTTTTTTGGGTTGTTACATCTCAGTGAATGTCAGGAAAAAAAAAAAAAAATACAAGTCCACGAAAAAGTTTACAATTTTAATTTTTAATATTTATAAAGGTTCTCACTAATTTATAATTATTTTTTCTAAACTCTACTATGATATTTCTCCTAATTTTTTTTCTAGAATGATGTAATGGTGGTATCTTTTGTAATTAAATATCATTTTAATGGGCACATGATTTTAAAAGGACAAGTCTCAGTATAACCACATCATTCTGTATACAAATGTTATATGTTTTTTTAGTTTGTGTATCATTATTTTTTTGCCAATTGTTCCCAGCTCCCAAATAAATAGTGTTAACACTAAAGGAGTGTTAGTTTGGACGGATTAGATAGGGGTAGATTGCAATACAATGGACTGTTAGTCCTAAATAATTAGTCCTTAGATTTTTTTGTTGGAAATGATGTGTATTTAACTATTAGTCCGATCTTTATTTTTTAACCAAACAATGGGTAGTAACTATGTCACTAACACAATTGAGGTGATAACAATTGCAGATTAGTTTAAGCACCAAGGGAATACTAGATGTCACAGGAATAGATGAGCCAACTGAGATATGGCACAATCAATTTGAAGTCGGATGCCTTGACAAAGTAAGATTCATGCGGGTCCAGTGTTGTGGAAAATTATCCAGTGTTGTCTCGTCCAAGTTAATGCAAAGGCTGCAAAATATACACGGGCTAAAAGTATGGTGGTGTGATTCACTGGAAATGATATTTGATCTCCAAGAGGGGGAATGTGCTGACGTTGCTGAGAAAGAAACATTAATCACTCAGTTAAGCGAATTGAAATTGAAGTACTTGCCAAAGTTGATGCACATATGGAAGAATATTTCCCAACAAACTCATTGTTTCAAAAATCTAAGTTCTCTGACAGTGGAGCACTGTGACAACCTGAGATATATATTCACAATTTCCATGGCCAACGTCCTTGTGAATCTAGAATATCTAACAGTCAAACATTGTGAGAAGGTAGAAAAGATTGTCACCAGTGAAAATGAAGATGAAATCTTTTCACTAGAAATTTTTTACGTCAACCTTTCAAATCTTCCAAGTCTCGTGTGTTTTGGCCCGGATGTAAATGATACTGAAATTCCAGCCACGCTTGCCAAAGCGAGTTTCTGCCCCAAATTTCCAGGTAAAACTCCAATTATATATTTGCAACTTTTCGACAAACTCAAGAAGCAAACTTCACTACTCAATTTTTTAGCTATACATCTTACATCTTACCGCTAAGATAAGATAGTATTTGATTCACTGAAATAAATTTTTGAAATAGAATAATCATTTCTTAACGTTTTTATGAAATGGTCATTCTTTTATAATAGTAAAAAATAATTCAATTTATAATATATTTTATATTATATTTTTAGTACACCAAATATGAAAATATATGTTCTAATGGAATGACCATTCTATTTCATTTAATTCCAATGAATAATTAGACAATGCTAGAAATTCCAAATATTTTACATAATACTCTACACAATCTCTTACATTATTGATGAATATGCTTAAACTTCAGGGAAAATTAAAATTAGGTGCTTATAATTTTGCAAAATGATAATATTTGTTTATTTTTTAATTATTATTTTTATTTTATTTTATTTTTGACAAAGTTAGGAAATTAGCAAGTTAGTAATTAGATTAGGGTTAATTGCACTTTTAACTCTAATAATTTAATCCAAGCTCCACTTTGGTTCCTATGATTTCAGATTAAACAGTTTGATTTCTATACTTTAAGTGCCGTTTTGGGAAGAAGCCGAAAACGCAGCGTTTTTTGGCTTGTGAAAAAAAAGTTGGGAAGATCAAAAACGCAATTTGTTGCATTTGGGATGACACAAAAAAGCTGCCTTGTGAAATTACCTAAATACCCTCCATGTTAACAAATTACCTAAAATTCCAAAGTTTGGCAAGGGTATATTGGTCATTTTATTTTGATTTGATGCCATAAATAAATATTAAACCAAAAATCAAAAAAGTCAGCTTTTTACTAACTTCCCAAATCACCTTCAAAAAAGTCAAAAAGCTTGGTAAAAAGCCGAAAGCCAACTTTTTACTAACTTTCCAAAACACCTGTAAATCTTGTTTTAGTTTGGTCCTTCTATTCAAGTTGGAAGTTAAAAATAACGACTTTGAAATGTACACAAAAAAAATTAACGAAAATTTGAATGAGAGAATCAAATTGAAACTGGAATTAAAATGTAGGGATCAAAATAAAATTCAAGTCAAATTATAAAAGTGAAAAAATAAAATTAACTTCTAAAAATACTTTCACAAGGTAAATACTAGTTAGTCAAACCGGTGAAATAAGGTACTAAACCTAACCACACAGCTACCTCACTAACAACCATGGTGTGTCCAACATAGTAATACTACACATTTAGATTTATCATTTTATGGTTTAGATTTATTTCACACATAGATCACATACTATACAAATTCAATCTCAATTACACATTTTCATTCTAGGTAAATTCGGCATAGTTAAGTGGGGTTCATATAATTATTGGTGTCCAACAATACGGGAAATCCCTTCCGGAGATGGTGCAAGTATTTTTTTAAAATATATTTTTATATTAAATATTATGTAGTTTTTTAATAAAATTACAATAATTTGTGATTCAAAACTAAATTAGGCATTTTTGTAATGCTTAACTTTATTTTTTAATAATAAAATCTCGTAATTCTATCAGAAAATTATATAACAATTGTCACAAATTGTCATAATATATACCAAAAAAATATATATGATACACACCCTATCACATGCTTGAGATACAAATGATATTAGCAGCAATGAACTTCGTATTTAAGAATTAATAGTATATATATATTCTTAAGATGGATCATACAATACACACATATTTTTAGAGTGTGTACTATATGCAAGTTATAATAATTGTGGTACTAATATCATAAATATCATAATTAAATCAGTTTCAATCATAATTAAAATAAAAAAAACAATGGGTCATAACCAAAATTCACTTGAGACATAACTAAAGACCTCATTGGTTATAATTAAAATAGTAACCACAATATGCCATAATTAATACCACAATAAGTCATAAACCAAATATCATTTGAGGTATAACAAAAAAAAAAAAAAAAACGACCATAACCAAAGTAACAATTATAATAAGTCATAATTAAATCATAACCAACACTATAATGAATCATACCTAAATCATAACAGACATCACTACGGATTATAACTAACCACAAAATTCATAATTAAACATTTTGTTTTGAGCAAACTTCACTTTGCCCCTTGTGATTTGAATCATGTACGGTTCACCTCCAGATGTTTTGTGGACTAAAGTGTACCGTTAAACATTCCGTCCAACTTAATAGCAAGTGTAAAACATGTGGCAGACATAAGAAGGTTATATGCTTATTTTTAAATTTCAAGGTAGCAAATCGCACATGGAATACAACACAAGGGGTTAAAATGAACTTACCTTTCAAACAAATGAAGAAAATACAAGGGTATTTTAGTCTTTTTTATTAAATCATTAACGACTTAACAGTGCACTTCAATCCACAAACAACAAGGGGGTTATTTGATCATTTCTAAATATTAAGGGGGTAAACCAAACATAACCCAAACTATAGGAGGTAAAGTGAAATTTGTCCTTTTTCTTTTGAACGGAATAATTAAACATATGATACACATCATTTTTATTGTGTGAATTATAGAATTTCTCTCTTCACATCAGGGACGGAGGGAGCATGGGCCTAGTGCCCTCCCCAACTTTCTAAAATCTATGTTTTAGTATAGGTTTATAAATAGTTCTTTCAATTTGCCCCCTCTAAATTTGATTATATACTCTTATTTTTTTTCTTTATTTTAATATAGTTCTTATAATTTGCACTATTCAAATGTTCATTTTATGACAGAAATCACCTTTATGATGTTACAAAGTCTATCTTTAAATGTTTGTTTCCTTATTTTTGATAATATTTGCTAGTTAGTTCTTATTGGTATTTTTTCTTCCTTCTGTGACAAATATATATACAAATATGTAGAATTATTATTTATTTTTTTGATGAAATCTCTCAATAAAATAGTTTGTTTTGTTTGGAGACGATCCTTACAGTCTAAGTCAATGTCATGATTAGAAATAAGGGTTAAGTTTATTAGGGTCGAAGCGCAACGGAATGGGAAACACTATTATAGGCATAACATTTTATTTAACTATTACCTCAACCAAAATTCTACCTCCACCATTGCATCAGATATGCTTCATGCCACCGCCAATTGTTTACAGTATAGAAGATGTGGCTAGGTTCATTATTTTACAAACAAATTATTTTTACTTCAACATTGCCAAATATTAACATTAGTTTCTCCTTAATTGCTACATAGGCAATGATGATGAAATTGATCTGGACAAATTTGACTTTGACATTCATTTTGACGTTGACATTGACAAACTTGTCGAAGATGAAGATGAATATAACTTTGCCATTGACAAACATGTCGAAGATGAAAATGAAGATGAAGATGAAGATAAAGATGAAGATGAAGATGAAGATGAAGATGACTTTGACGTTGACGAACTTGTCGAAGATGAAGATGACTTTGTCGAAAATAATGACTTTGTTGAAGATAACTAATGTTAACACCATTGTCAGGTATTAACAATTGCAGATTATCAACTCTTTCGAGGAAAGGTTTATGCATACATATCCTATTGATATGCACACACACACACACACAAAATGTTATTGAACGAAATGTTAGTTCTTCTTGTTTTTACTAATTAACTTTATTTTTGTGGAATGCTAGGTACGGAAATTTTATGGTAGTGTGTACTATATGCACTTTTAGTTAGATTTATGTGTCATTTGTTATGACTTATAGTGTTGTTAGTTATGACATATTGTGATATTGGTTATAACATTATTCTATTTATGATCCAAGAGTTGTTTGGTTATACTTCATGTGATGTTTGGTTATAACTCATTTTTTTATTTTTATTTTAGTTATGACTCCCATGGTATTAAGTTATGCCATCTATATCATCAAACTCACAAATGACATATCTTGCATATAGCATTTCCCTGCATCAATTAATGTTTTTCTTCCTATTTCAATATGTTCAACTTTAAACATATCACAAAGGACTATCCGGTTCAAACATATGCTAAATGCAATCATTTTTTCGACAAAAGAGGATATCACTAGATTTTGCTTTCTTTTTTTCTTTTTTTTTTCTTTCTTTCTTTGTTTCCTTACTCCATGACTAGCAAGTTGTAAGTTGGGGGATGTGATTGAGACCGAAATGTATACCATTGAGGCCTATAATTGAGATTTCTTAACCCTCTTCTTGATGCAACTTTGTACATTTTACCAATGTTTGATGTGAATAAAATTTGATGTGTTTGAAGTACAAAATGAGCCAAAAAGTGATATTTTAGTTGAAAAGCATGCACCGCATGTGCGGAGGGTCATTCTTACACGTGCGGCCCCCTTCTTGAAAATCAAAACAAACTACATAATCCACATGTGCAGAGGGTTTTTCCCGCATGTGCGGCGCCTTTCCCATATGTGCGGCCTTTTTCACATGTGCAACCACGTTGATTTTCATGCACGTTTTTTCTAAAGTCACCTGTTTTGTTGGAAAAGTATAAGATGAGGGAAAAAATGTTGTTCTAGGGTTCGAAAATTCTCTAAAAAATAGGCAAAGAAGGCTAGGGTTTTGGAGTTTTGGAGTTGAAGGATTGGAGGTCTTCCATAGCAGCTTCTTCATCATCTTTCTACTCCTTCATGAGCAGCTAGGCTTCTCTTTTTAGAGTTTTAATGAAACCCTAGCCATGTATATAGAGTTTTAACTAGGCTTTGATTGTTTAAACAGTTTGAGCAAGTTGTATGAATGTTTTAGAAGTTTTAACTTCAATTTCTTTCTATTCCTTTCAGTAGTCTAATTTCTGTGATTATTGAATCCTTTTCATACAATGATTTTCTGTGTGCTGTACTCAAAGTGTGAGACAAGTCATGCTATGAGAGACGAGTCATATTACTACCGTAGTCTGGAGTGAATGACTTATACTACTTGAAATGATTCGTGTCTATACGTTGAACACAATAATCCTTTTGATAAATGTTTCAAACTTGTAGTTGTGAAACATTGAGTAGTTCAAACCGTATTACAATTAGATGTCAATGTTAAACCCTATTTACGCAACTAGTGGTGGATTTTTTGCCCTAAGATTTTTCCCAAATCAAATTCTCAACCTTAATCTTTAGTGTTAATTTAAAATTTTGAGTAAATTACAAATACATCTCGTGATGTTTGATTAAAATATGAATCACTCCCTGTGGTTCTGGAAATTACATTTCATTCCCTAAGATTTCTAATTTCATAACAAATTGCCCTTTTATTAATAAATCATCAAGTCAATTAACAGTTTTTAATGATGTTAGAAATATGTTTCAATTAATAATTTAAGTAATTTTATTATTGTATAGAAGAGCAATTATGAATTTCATTTTTTAGTTAATTCTGTTAAATAAATTTTTTTGAAAAGGGGTATTTATAATTTTTCAAATCACAAGGGCATTCTATATTTTAAGCAAACCTCAATGGGTGTATTTGTAATTTACCCTTTAATTTTCTAGTTGTTATTTTAATTCTCGCTTTAATTTAGTTATCATCAATTATTCTTGTCTAAATTAATCTAGGAACCTTGCCATTAAAATTAGTTGAATTTCACATTAGTCCTTGTGAATTGATACTTAGACTTGCCATTATTCTACGGAATTTAGATACAGTTTGGACTTTATTTTTGGTGTGCTTAACAGCCCACCAGTTACCATTATTACCTCTCTACCACCAACAACACTATAACCACCATTGTCACTGTCATTACCATAGCCACCACCCAACCACCCACTATCACAACCCACACCACCACTACCACGACTATTAGTATCACCATTTTTAGAGTCCTAACCAAATATAGGAACTGTTTTCTATTGAACACATTTTTCAAAAAACCATTCATAGATTTTTGTCTCCCCTTCAAAACAGAAAGAGCATAGTACCTAGTAGTTTGTATGTAGACTTCTTTTTAATGAAAGAAATAAACTTTGAAATAAATTTATGCTAAAATAAAAGAACAAACAAATACATGGAATATATATGTTTGTACTTTGTTCCTGTTTTAGCATTTTTATCCCTTTTGATTTTCCTAATAATTTTCTTCTTTTGAGATTGACCTAATAACTATTTGGCTTTGCTTTTTTTGGCATCTCTAGATTTGTTAACTAAACTAACTAAGATACGGCATATGTTGTTGAGACATCCATGTTGTCTGACATTTGCCCAAGATGTAATCTTTATAGAGAAGATCTTCAGCACCTTTTCAGAGAATGTACCAAAGCTGCAGAAGTTTGGAGAAACATCAGGAATCTTAGTTGGCTGAATATAAGTTTGAACATTCCTTTTGATCAATGGTTGCTATCTAATTTGAAAAGTAAGAGCTCTAAAATCTGGAATGTACCATGGGGAACTGTTTTTATTCTAGCCCTTTGGAAAATTTGGAAAGACATGAATAATATGGTTTTTCGCCAAGAAGATTGTAATGCACAGGAGGCTGTTAGATTTATTCACTTGCAAGCCATTGAAATTCAGGAAGCTTTTCTGACTGATCATTTTACACGGAGGAAAATACCTCAAGTTTCTAATTGGTGTTGTCCTCTTGCAGGTAAAATTAAGCTTAAAACGGATGGATGCTCTAAAGGCAATCCTGGACCAGCGGGTTATGGAGGTTTATTCAGAGATGAAAGAGGGACATGGCTGCATGGTTATCATGGAAAGCTTGAAAATGCAACCAGTGAGGTTGCTGAATTGTGGGGAGTTTATAGAGGTCTCACCATCATCCTAGAGAAGAGCATGACAGACATTCTTATAGAAACTGATTCTGAGCAAGTGGTGTTGTTCATCAAAGGGGACACTCCTCCAAATTTTGCGCAACGAGCTCTCCTCGAAGACACCAAATTTCTCATGCACAGGTGCAATTGCTCCATCAGTTACACACCTAGAGAGGCCAACAAATGTGCAGATGGACTAGCAAATTTAGGAGCTACCCACCAAGACAATCTGGTAGTGCTTGATGACCCACCAAGTGCCATTGTAAGTCTGTTGATAGCAGACATGGTGGGGGCATCTTGTGTAAGGACTTAGTGTCCCTTGTTTCTTTTCTGCTTTTGTTCTATTTCCTTTGAATAAAAAAAAAAAAAAAAAGAAAGAAAGAAAGAAAAGAAAGTAAAGAAAAAAGAAATATATAAATATATGACAACATGTGTTTGTTCCTTTTTTATTATTTTCCTTCTCTCTAGTTTCTTTATAAACTATTTAGACGTGTTCTTGTTTGTTGGGTTGATGATGCTACTAGCAAAACCTTGTGTTTTGTGGGTACAATTGGACTTACTTTATTATTAGCCAGGTAATAATTTATGGGTGAATTTGAAATTTGTGTTTTGTGTGCAATTGCACCAATGTCATGTGTGATTGTCAATATTATTAAATAAATTATAGTGGAGACTCAAAAAGAGTTACTTTTAATCTTAATGTGGGTTAAACTTCCAGGTTGATATTACTCTACAGTTGTAATCCTTACAATTTAACATCTTTTTCGTTTAAATTCTTGAAGTCTTGATTTTGTCAATTAAATCATTAAAATATTAAATTTGAATCAATTTGGTCCTGAAGATAATACAAAATAAAATATAAATTTTATAATAAAATTTTACTCTAATTCACAATAAGTTTTACTATGATCTTAATTTCAATGGAAAAAATTTTATTAATTTTTTTAAAGAATTGCATAGATCTTATTTAATAGATCTTCGAGAGAATTTTAAAAATATTAATTTTATTAAAAAGCAATGTCTAAATCAAAAGTTATATCAGTTTAAAATTTAATTTTTTTAACGAGGAATTTAAAATTTAAATTATTAAATTACTCACTAATGATAATTTTGATAATAGTGATGTGTAATGGACTTTTCAAGAAAAAAATGTGTTTGTCCTTAATGTATGAAAATTTTATTATAATAGAGTTTTGACCAAATTTCTCTTTAAACAATTGTTGTTTGTAAAATTATGACATATTGTTCTATGTTTTGAGCGTTTTGTGATCATATTGTAAATAATGACCAACAATACTAGGTATCATGAAAAACCTTTCATGAAAATAATCATGAAAGTTTTGTGACCCTTGAATTATACTTAGAATAAAACATCACACACTAATCAAGATAATCTAAGGATCATAACTCTTTCATGATCATTTTTATAAAAAAAATTTCATGATCCCTAACTTTTCTCAATAATGACATAGTATATAAAAACCGTTGCTCCAAACCAAAGCAAATTACATTTTCTAAGTTTGATTTGATTTAGGAATTGTTTGAGATGATCCAAATAAGTATAATTTTTGATTTTATACGAAAAAAATGTGCAAAAAAATAGAGAGGTAATGTGACCTAAATAAATGCACCTATTTAGTTTTGCTAAAATACATATCCAGCAATCACAACTAGAAGCAGAGTCAAAACCAAGTTGCATTATGCAGAACCAAACCCAGGTGCAGTATGCAGAGTCAAACCCAGTTGCAGAAAGCCCAGCTAGAGGCAGAGCCAAAGCTGTAGTCTCATCTTAAGCAGAAGTCAGCATTTGTGTCTTTCAGATACATATCTGTAACAGTTGTAATATTTGTTAGACAGTTAGAATTTTGTTTCTGAGTTAGTTACTGAGTTAGTTAGATAGTTACTGAGTTAGTTAGATGGTTATGGGTTAGTTAGATATTTCTTCTATATAATATCTTGTACAGTGTCTATGTGATTGAATTGGGGAAATAAAATAGAAATATCTTTTTCTCTTCTCATGGTATCAGAGCCACCCTAAGCTCTTCCGAGCATTCTTCCAAAGTCATTCATGGCAGATCCTGTTTCTTTACCTTCAAGTCTTCAGTCTCTTCTGTCCAATTTTGGTTCTCTCATTACTGTTAAACTTGATTCCACAAATTTTTTGATTTGGAGAAATCAACTCCACAATATTCTTCGAGCCACAGGTTTTCTTGGATATGTGACAGGTGCAATCCCTTGTCCTCCATCTGAAATTACTGATGCATCTGGAAAATCTGTTTCCAATCCTGCATATCTTCAATGGGAAGCAATCGATGCAAATCTGCTCACGTGTTTAACTGCTCACGTGTTTAACTGCTCACGTGTTTAACTACAACACTGTCTTCATCTGTATATTCCTCTGTTCTTCATCTCCACAGTAGTTCACAAGTTTGGCAAACCCTAGAGAAGAAATTTACTTCTGTCTCTCGATCTCATATTCATCAATTGAAGAACAAGCTTCATACTATTCGAAAGCAATCTTCCTCAATTGACTGCTATCTGTCACAGATCAAAGCAGTTTCAGATCAGTTAGCTCTGTCTGGTGCAAAGGTTGAATATGAAGACCTTATTCTTCTTACCTTAAATGGCCTACCAGACGAATATGATGCATTCAAAACTTCAATTCGTACTAGATCTAGTGCTGTATCTATGGAAGAGTTGTGTTCCCTACTTGGCTCAGAAGAAATTCACATTGAGAGCAAGATCAAGCATTCTTCCAAATCTGATCTACATGTTGCTTATTCAGCACCCAATGGTTCCACTTCTAGTTTTAGTTTTGATTCTAGTTCTGCTTCTGGTTCTGGTTTTGAAGCACAACACTCTATTCTTGGAGCCTATCCTCGTCCTCATTTCAGTGGTAGATCTCAGTATAGAGGAGGTAGAAGTGGTAGATATTTTCGAGGCAACAGATCACATAATCGATTTTCTAATAATCGGTCAAGATCATCAGCCTACTCTGGTTCTGCTTCCTCTATCTGTCAGATTTGTGGCAAATCAGGTCATCTTGCATTAGACTGTTGGTATCGACTTGATCCTCATTTTCAACCTTCAGCAACTGCTCCTCCCAAGGCCTATGCTGCTGCTGTAGCTTCTTCCTCTTCAGATTCTCCTGTCCCTCCTTGGTACATTGATTCAGGAGCAACAACTCATCTTACACATGATTTGACCAATTTTCAGCAGTATCAAGCCTATCAAGGTTCAGATCAGGTTACAGTAAGCAATGGCTCAGTTTTGCCTATTCACCATGTTGGAAGTGGTATTCTTCCAACACCTCAATTTTCTTTTCATCTGTCTAATCTTTTACATGTTCCTTCTATATCATCTAATCTCTTATCTGTTCATCAATTAACCAAGGATCATAACTGTCTTGTTATTTTTGATTCTGATTCTTTTGTCATTCAGAACAAACACACCAAACAGATTCTACATAAAGGATCAAACATCAATGGCCTTTATCAGTTGTCTCCAGCCTCTTCTATCTGTTCCCAGCAACCACAGGTTTTTCAGTCATCCACTGGTTCAGTCTCTCAAATCTCTGATTTGTTGTGGCATCAAAGATTGGGTCATCCTTCTGTTTCCAAGCTTCAACACCTGGCATCCCATCTTCCAAATAAAAGAGTTTTAATAAAGTCATAGATTGCACTGACTGTTATGTGTCTAAAAGTCATAGACTTCCTTTCAAATTGTCTTGTTCTTCTAGTGATAGTCCTTTTTCTCTTATATATGCTGATGTATGGGGGCCTTTTACTGTTGATAGTGCTCCTTTTCGATTTTATGTTTTGTTTGTTGATGATTGTAGTAGATTCACTTGGATCTATCCCTTACATTTTAAAAGTGAAGTCTATGAAAAATTGCTTGAGTTTAAAGCCTATGCTGAAAATAAATTTCATACTTCTCTTAAAATTTTAAGAACTGATGGAGGAACTGAATTTGTAAACAAAAAGGTTGCTTCTCTTTTCTCTTCTCATGGTATTATTCATCAAACCAGTTGTCCTTATACACAAGCACAAAATGGTGTTGCTGAGAGGAAGCATCGCCATGTCACTGAAACTGCTATCACTCTGCTTCATCAATCTTCTCTACCTTTGAAATATTGGTTTGATGCTGTTGCTACAGCAGTTTTCCTCATCAATAGAATGCCTAGTTCTGTTCTTTCTAATCAATCTCCATTTCAGATCTTGTTTAAAACACTTCCAGATTTTTCTTTCTTTAAGGTCTTTGGTTGCCAATGTTTTCCTTGGATAAAACCTTATACCACTCACAAGCTCCAACCTAAGTCCTTATCTTGTGTCTTTTTAGGTTATCATCCTACTGTCAAAGGCTATAGGTGTTTAGATCCTGTTAGTGGCAAGATGTTTGTTTCTAGGCATGTCATCTTCAATGAATCCTGTTTTCCTTTTGCTTCTACTACTCTTTCTTCTTCCTCTTCTCCTATCTCTTTACCTCAAATTCATAATTTCTTCTGGCATTCTTCTCTTCCTTCTGAGCTTCCCACTGTTTCTTCTTCATCTCCATCTTCTTCTTCTTGTTCTAGTTCTCCAGCTTCATCATCTCCTCTAAATTTTTCTCCTCATTCTCATGTTATTCCTATTAATTCTATTTCCATTGATCTTCCTCCACCTTCTGTTCTGCCTTCTACTCTGGTTCCTCCCTTGTCTTCCTCTAATGTTCATCCCATGCTCACTCGCTCCAAAACAAAACCTCCTTTGTGTCTTACAGCCACATCCTCTTCTTATCTTCAAACTGAACCTCCTACTGTTTCAGCTGCCTTGGCTTCTCCTGTGTGGCTTACTGCTATGCAGGAAGAATTTCAAGCTTTACAGCAACAAGGCACTTGGGATCTTGTGTCTCTTCCTCCTCATAAAACAGCAATTGGTTGTAAATGGGTGTATAGAATCAAACGAAATTCTGATGGTTCTGTGGCAAGATATAAAGCTAGATTGGTGGCAAAGGGATATCTACAACAAGAAGGTGTTGATTTCCATGAAACCTTTAGCCCTGTGGCAAAGCAGCCTACAATTCGTATTTTTCTTTGCTTGGCTCTTCATTTTAATTGGCCTATTCATCAATTAGACATATCTAATGCCTTTCTTCATGGCACCTTAGATGAGGAAGTGTATATGTTACAACCTCCAGGTTTTATCCAGTCTTCTAATCAAGTGTGCAAGCTTAAGAAAGCCTTGTATGGCCTTAAACAAGCTCCTCGAGCTTGGTATTCTACTTTCTCGAAGTTCCTCCTTTCTCAAGGCTTTGCTAATAGTCATTCAGATTCCTCTCTTTTTGTTCACCACACTTCCACTAGTCTTCTTATTCTTGTTGTCTATGTTGATGACATTTTGGTCACTGGTAGTGATCCTGCTCTTCTTAAACAGTTTATTCAGCATATGCATAATGTGTTCTCCATGAAGGAATTGGGAACTGTGTCCTACTTCTTGGGTATCTCCGTTCAAGCCTTATCTTATGGTTACTTCTTATCTCAAACTAAGTATGCTACTGAGCTGCTTCACAAAGCTGGTTTAACTGATTGTAAACCTTGCTCCACTCCTTTGGTTGTCAAGACTTCTTATTCTCCTTCTTCTCCTTCTTCAGATGAGCTTCCATTTTCTAATCCTTCTCTGTATAGGAGTATTGTTGGTGGTCTACAATACCTCACTATAACCAGACCTGATTTAGCCTTAGCTGTTAATCAAGCATGTCAGCATATGCATCTCCCCAGAAATGCTGATTTTCAAGCTGTCAAACGCTTGTTGAGATATGTGAAGGGTACTCTTCATCATGGTCTACACTTTACTTCTGGTCCCTTAACTCTTCATGCTTTTTCTGATTCAAACTGGGCTGGAGACAGTGTTGATCGTAAGTCCACATCAGGTTACTGTGTCTATTTGGGTTCTAATCTGATTTCTTGGAGTGCTAAGAAACAGCCCATTGTTTCTAGGTCATATACTGAGGCTGAGTACCGAGCATTAGCTAATGCCACTGCTGAATTAACATGGCTGCAACAGTTGCTGAAAGATATGCATATTATCTCACCTTCTATTCCTGAGCTCTGGTGCGACAACATTTCTGCAATGGCATTGGCTTCTAATCCAGTGTTCCATTCTCGCTCGAAACATATAGAAATTGACTGTCATTTTATTCGGGATAAAGTTGTTGCCAAATTGATTGCTTTGAAATATATTCGTACCACAGATCAGGTGGCTGACATCTTCACCAAACCTCTTTCTACCTCTCGGTTTCTTTATTTGAAAGACAAGCTTCTTGTGCAGCCATGCCCCATCAGCTTGCAGGGGAGTGCTAAAATACATATCCAGCAATCACAACTAGAAGCAGAGTCAAAACCAAGTTGCATTATGCAGAACCAAACCCAGGTGCAGTATGCAGAGTCAAACCCAGTTGCAGAAAGCCCAGCTAGAGGCAGAGCCAAAGCTGTAGTCTCATCTTAAGCAGAAGTCAGCATTTGTGTCTTTCAGATACATATCTGTAACAGTTGTAATATTTGTTAGACAGTTAGAATTTTATTTCTGAGTTAGTTACTGAGTTAGTTAGATAGTTACTGAGTTAGTTAGATGGTTATGGGTTAGTTAGATATTTCTTCTATATAATATCTTGTACAGTGTCTATGTGATTGAATTGGGGAAATAAAATAGAAATATCTTTTTCTCTTCTCAAGTTTATACCAAATAGTACCTTAGTTCCAAAGTTTTCATTATTTAGTTTGATTCTAAATTTCATAAAACTATAAATAGTGATTTAGTCTGAACCATGCTGAGCTCTCTACCTATCCATTTTCAGTAATACTACAAATTCGGAATTTTTATCTCGAATTTTGTCCAGAAACATCAATCTGTGGCTCAAATTTATTTATAAGTAGACTCCACACTACATCAATTCAATCTCTATCACATAAATACAACATTAAAAAAATATAAGCCGATAAGTCTAGGACCATAACATTGATGATCCATTTTTCACCTATAGTTCGTAGTAAAGATTTCCTTGCAGGTGAGAAACCCATTTGACATCTCTTATTCAAGAGGCTACACAATTACATACCAAAACTGGGGCAGGGTTCAGTAGAAACCAGATTTAAACTACAAATTAATGCATTACCATAAAAAATTAAAAAAAAGGGACAATTATATCAAAATAAACCCTAAACTTTTAATTTTGTCAAGTTAAAATTCTTAATTTGTTTTCAATCTAAACCATTTGTCTATTTTTATTAAGTAAAAACAACTACAAAAATAATATTTTAGCCATTAAACTCAAATAAAAATAATATTTTAGACATTTTATGTATACTTATGTTGAGTTTAATGACTAAAATACTTTTTCTTCATTGATTTTAGTTAATAAAAATAGATTAATGGTTTAGATTAAAAACAAATCAAAAGATTAGGGTTTAAATTGACAAAATTAAAAACTCAAATATACATTAAAGGCATTTTTTTTTTAATTTTGTTAAACAATAGATAGCTAAATTACTATAATTTGTTGGTTTACAAATTTAAACGCAAAAGCTAAAAACAATCCCTACTCGGCCTCAAGTTTTTTTTTTTAGCTTTTTAAATATTAGCAAAATTGCACCAAACACTAATGAAAAACATATTCTAACTTGCACCAAACAGCACCGAACACACTAACCTTGTCAAAAACCAACCTCAAAAACAATTTCATCATCACTAGTAAAATGATTGTGTGTTCTGTCAATACAAAGACTCTGCTAGCTGCTAAGATTTCGAGTCCCCAAAGAACATCCACATCTTTTCCAAACTCCCAAACAAAACCTCCCTTAGGTTTCAACGTTCATATCTACCGAACATGACATGGAAGCATTGGTATGAACAATCTCACAACACATTTCTTGGTTGAGTGGACTGTGTCTAGTCAAATCGAATCGAGATATATTTTAAAGAATTTGAGCTCGGCTTGCTAAAAATTTGTCAAACTCAAGCTCAAGATGAGCGCAACAAACTTAACAAACCCGAGCTTAAGCTTAAGTTCAGTTTGAGTCAACTCTATAAAAGAGCCAAACTCAAGTTTGAAGAGAAATTTTTTTTAAAAAAAAAAAAAGAAGAAGAAAAAAGAACACTAAACTATAATGCACATTAAGAGAAAAAATAAAACAATATGAACACCAAAAAAAAACATGTTACTAATAAATTTTATCAATCAAATATTTAAATTTGTACAAACACCAAACACAAATAAAACATATTTGATAGATCATTAAAAATAAATATTAATTTATGTGACTATATTCACAAGTTTAATCGAGTTGAGTTTGAGTCTACTCAATCTCGACTCAATACTAAACTGAGTCTAAAAATTTGAATTGAAATTGTTTATTTAGTAAATAAATCAAACTCAAACAAGTTTTAAACGAGTTAAACTGTATTGTTCGGCTTAGTTTGTTTGCAGTCTACACATAATGACCTCACATGTACATTTCACTTGCATACAAAATCAAAATTGGGTATCAAAAGATTTTGTAGTTTTCGAAAGAGTTGATTTTCTCCAATTTAACTTCACAGCAGGGTTTTTACAGGGTTCTTCCTTTTGGAATTTTGTACGGACAAAGCTAAGTCATGACATGGCATGGATGGAGCCAAAGGGCACCATTTGTACGGCAACATTGTACAAACAAAAAATAATAATAATTTATATATTGAATTTTTTATATATATAAAATAATATTCATCCATTGACAAACAGAAAATCTATCACTACGCGGTTCATGATTGTAAAAAAATGACACCCTACGAGATTCTGTACAATTTTTTTTTTTTTTGTATAAAGAAAATATTTATGTTTAATATTTTCCTTATTTTCATAATCAAACTGGGGGTTAATCCGGGTCTTGATTCCTCACTTTCAATTAGCTTTAATTTTCTATTGATTATATTTTATTCTGAGTAGGGGGGAAAAACATATATAACCAATAACAATAATAATAATCATAAGGTGATTTATTCCTATCTTGCTATGTTGGCATTAAAAGGATCAAACCCTCTTCATATGCTCTGTAAATCTTATTTTGATGAATCCAATAATTGAATTTAAAGCAAATTTTTTTGAAGCTTTCAATTTTGAAATATTTTACAAATAAAAAATATTGCCGAGACTAATTCAAGCCACTGCTTTTATATAACCTATCATTTCGCATCAAATCAATACCAACAGAAACTCTTCTTTAGCCAATAGGTAGGAGGAGACAAATAACAAGAAAATTACATCAAACTGGAAAAATAAGTCTTAACATGTAGCCATAATCATACAACAAGCTAATCAAACCAAACAAATACCAGAAAACTCCAAACAAATATAACGGAAAAATGACTCAAACAAAAGGTGAGAAGAGTCAAACCTCGCACATCCTAGCGAGGTATAGAGACTCTTGGTCAACAAGCTAGCCATGTTGGTTCGAAAACTTCCTCAATGCCCGCTTTTTCATGGATGTTTGACCAAAGAATGCAGAAAATAACTCCTAGTTCTCTCAGGAAGATGTTTGATCAATCAGTTCATATATGTCACAAAGAGCCTGGTTCATCATACTAGTCATAATTCAAGCCATTCAATTTTTATATCTATGGAAGCATAATGCAACCTAACCACGTTATCACATTTCACACACATTACTTCCATGCTGTGCCCAGTCAAAATCAGTCATAGATTGGTTATACTTAGATGATCCAAGCCATTCAATTAGCAGACTTCATATTGAATCTCCACAATCATTATACTGGTCATAATTCTAGCAAGAGGCTACAATACTATCTCACACTTCTAAATATGGTATATAAAAAGACCCATCATTGTCCACACAAATAAGTCACTAGTTAAGACAAAGGGTTGTTTTCCTTTCTATTTCATAGAACCACCACATTTTATTAGCCAACATCAATGCCCTAATCTGCATGAGTACACCATATATAACCAGTACACTGTGCTCTCTAATTCACATCGACCTCACTCGATAATATCAGTAGTTAATTCATACTAGGTTCCTCCATCACCAAAAAAGAACAAAGCCCTCTACCATGGAGAAAAAACCCAACTCAAATATTCAACTTTCACCTAGTTTTAGGTTCCACCCACCTGACGAGGAGCTCATCATGCACTATTTGAGAAACAAAGCAACCTCAAGTTCACTGCCAGCAGCTATCAAGTCTGTGTTGTTGCACCCAACACTTTGTTCTTGAAATCTTCTTTTATTCTTTTGATGGTCAAACTTACGAAGCGAAAAGAAATTTTTTCTTTTTTTTTTTCTCTCTTTTAAACAGGGAAAGCTTTGTTTGCCGAGGAGGAATGGTACTTCTTCATCCCAAGGGATAGGAAGTACCCCAACGGAGTGAGGCCTAATAGGATAGCAGCTTCAGGTTATTGGAAGGCTACAGGAACTGATAAACCAATTTGCAATTCATGCAGAGCAAGGCTAATTGGAGTGAAAAAAGCTCTGGTGTTACTATAGAGGACGCCCTCCAAGAGGAATCAAGACGGACTGAAACATGCAAGAGTACAGATTGCCCGAAGCAACGATTTGACTTCCAAGCGAAAAGGATGCATGAGGGTAAGTTGTTTTGCATGATATCTAGCTTTCATTTAAGTTCCATTTGCTTCAGCGGAAAACATTTTCCAGCAGAAAACTTTCAGAGAAAACCTATGTTACACGGACTCTTCTATTTCCCCCAGAGTACCTGTGTCCACCAGATATGACAAGGGTAAGGGTGTGAGATATGTGTCCGATGCTCGTACCCAATTTAGACATTCAGATTCTTTAATTTGTGACAATACATGAAGAAGAAGAAAATCATATTTGTTAGTAAAGCAATATTTTTAGGCTAATAGATGAATTAGATATAGAAATTTCATATTTTTTCTTTTTTTTTGATCGGCAAAGAAAAATTTCATTTAACGGCATGAAATTAAAAGTACAAGAAGATGACATGCATTGAGAGAGATTCGGAAGTATAAAAATACCCCTACTACTGCTACTCGCATTCATACAACCAACCCCTAAGCCTCTCGTTTTTTTTTTTTAAACAGAGAAAGTTAAGAAGAACTTAACTAGAAAATTAAATCACAAGAATCCCCAACTTAATCAACCCACCAAAACACCCAAAAACAAACTAAAAGAACTAAACCAACCCCCAAAAAGAAAAAAAAAAAAAACAAACTAAACCAACACAAAACAAGCCAACGCCCCACGCCTCTGCCACATCACCCACTTTGCAGCTACACCAACCCCACATCTACAGCTATACACCTGTAACTACAACCCACCCCTCTGAGGCTACAACCACCCACACCTAAGAAGCCTGCAGCCACCCTATGTTGCTGCAACCAAACACCTCTGCTGTTACACCAGCCACAACCGGAAAACCCAGTGGAAGCCATACACCTATGCTGCGTCCATACACCTATGCTGCTACACCAGCCACCACCGGAAACCACCCGAACCCACTGCCATTGCTGCACCTCCCGAACCCACTGCCACCGGAAGCCACCCGAACCCGCTGCCACTGCTGCAACTCCCGAACCCACTGCTACCGGAAGCCACCCGAACCCACTGCCACTGCTGCCACTCCCGAAACCACCCACTGCCGGTCCAAACACCAACCAGAAAATCAAACTTCCATTCCAAATCTACTTCTTACACCCCTCAAACTCTTTCACTAAGAGAAACGCTCGATGAAAACTAGACAGGTCTGAATCGACTCCGACGCCCAAGTTACCGCCCAAACCAAGCATCGAAACTTCACCAAACAACTGAACCAGAGATCACCCTCAAACTCCTACTCGTAGAAAAAGCGCTCGAGTGAAGAAATAGCAAACATGGCCCGGAAACACCAACAAAACACGCACACCGCAGCACATCAAACACTCCTCGGTGGGAAGATAAAGGGGGACTCAAGTTTATTAACGGAAAAACAACGATCAAACACGGGAGAAGCTAGCCCAGCCGACCGCCATAGCCAAAGGCGGCGGCCGGCCGGCCCAAAGAGAGGCTTGGGGAGGGAGGTTTTTTCTGTTTTGCCAAGCTGTTCGTTCACTAAGGGTTTGAATGGAAGTTTCATATTTTTTTTTTTTTTTTTTTTCTTAATCATATTTAATTCTAATATATTTCTACATAATTTAAAACATCTCATCCGAAAATATTATATAATATGCAATATTTATGTGCATGTGATGTGTCCCCGTACCCATATCCAATTTTGGATACATACCCCAAGATCTTAAAATTTAAATTTATGAAGGTCTGACGCTTGGATACATACCCGCACCTGACACTCATACTTGAGAAAACACTTTCCTATGTTTGGTTGCATCCTTGAAACTAATGTACTAATGGTTATATTAATGGTGGTGGTGGAGCAGTAGTTGTGGCCGCAGTGGCGATGGTGGTGGTGAAGGTGATGGTAGCGGCAGTAGTGCAGTGCCACTGGTATGCCGTTAGTCCGGAAAACATTTTCCACCCAAATAAGCTTGTTTTCCGTTGACCACGGAAACATTTCCGTTGACTTTCATTTTCCATCATGCCAAACACCAGCGCAAACGGATGGAGTGTTAACAAGAAGTGGATGTTCTTATGAATCACTAGATCCAACATGAGGCCTTAACCTTTCATGCCACTTCTTGCATTGGCATAGTCTACAACAAGATCTAAGCAGCTCCTCTTCTCATGAGTTTCCAATAACACATGCAGACACAATACACATTTTATATATCAACTCAACACCAGCAAAAGAATATTGATAATTTTTCTATAATTGATCGAAATGCTTTTCTTCTTAGCAGTTGGATGATTGGGTTCTCTGCCGAGTTCGGCAGAAAAACAGTACAAGGAACAGTTTGGAAGATCAATTTGGTTCTAGAAATGAACCACTTAGTGAAGAACCATGCTCTACGAGTACAAATGCCAAACTTGAAATGGTCAGAGAATTTCTGTACAGAGATTGCCCGGTGTTACCATTAATCATTGGGTCTACTATGGACATAGTTTCTAGCATAAGCTTTGAAGCTAGCAAAACCTCTACTTCAGTCTGTGAAGGCTATTCTGACACAAACTATTCACAATACTCGGTCCCCTCTTTCAACAGTTCGACCAATGGACAGAAGAGAAAGCAGCCCACTGAAGGAACTCAGTATGAGAATTTCATCCAACCCAAGAAGAAGGTAACTGACAGAGATGATCAATGGAGCGACAACAGAATTGAATCAAATTTATTTATTACAAACCAGTCTGAAGGTAACTACAACACCAACCAATGGAATTCTATAATCCAATATCAAGAGTTTAATCACTTGGACTTCACAGAAGGTGAGTGAAGTATTCAGGAAACCATATGGTAATAACATCTAGGTGTTTTTTCTGGAAGTGAATGTATGTTTCCTACTTTTAAAGATGTTGGAATGTGTCAATTAAGTCTTCTATAACAAGGTAGTGGGCCACAGCAAATACAGTGATTTATTTCACTGGGAATGCTTCATAAAAAGAATTTCGAACTAGAATGACACGGCACTATTACTTCAGAAAATAATAACAATGATGATGGATATTTGTTATGAAATAATTATAAACTAACATGCCATGTCATTCTACTAGTGAATTTCTAGTTATAAATTCTGTTTGTAAACCACTACCTTTTTCATGAATAAATACAACGTATAAATGGGTATGCTGTAGATATCTGTGTAATATATATACATATATTGCAACTAAAAATTCACTCTCCAAGCATGTGAACCTTTGGGTTAAATGGAACTGTTACAAGCTTATAAATTATTGAATGTTTTCTTTGCAATTAATGAATGAAGTGGCCAGACATGTTGAAGACAAGATTACATGAGATATGTTAATTGTTAAAAGTATTGATCAACGAAATTATAGTAGAATAAATGTTTTAAGAGTAGAGAACAGCTTTAGATTAAGAGGTTTTGAATATATAAGACTACAATCAAATAGATGAAATATAACTTAACAAAAACATAAATAAATTAAAAATAATGAATATCACAACCCTATGGATTTTAGAAGGGTACCATTTTGTTATCTATATAGTCAAATCATTAATGAGAGAAATTTGATAATGTATATTACAACACCATGGGTGAAATGTAAGAACTATAAGACCAACCAATTCTTATAATAGAAAATGTTTTGGAAGTTACTTAACATGGTATAGTAAGACAAACATAATTGAATTGTGGAAGTTGAGATGTATGCAATTGTAAAAAGATGTCACCTTGCTATGAAATTATTTAGGAGTGAATTCTCTAGAGTGCTGGTTTGCGGGAAGTTTTTTGATGTTCCATTGAAGCTTTGGATAGAAGATGGTTTCACTTGAATCTAAAGAACTTAAGATAAGCGGAACTAAGACAGAGTATATGGAGTGTAATTTTAGTAACAATAATAATGGAAGCAGAGCAGAAGTGAAGATTGAGAACCAATAACTATCTAAAAGCGAACATTTTTGTTATTTAGGATCAATTATCACAACGGTTGGGGAGATTGGAGCGGATGTAGTCCATAGAATTAAGGCAGAGTGGCTTAAATAAATGAGTGCGTCTGGAGTACTGTGTAATAAACGAATACCCACTAGACTAAAAGGAAAGTTCTATAGAACGATTATTAGACCAGCAATGTTGTATGGGACAGAATGTTGGGTAAGTAAGAAACATGTAGATAAGATGAATTTGTTGAGATAAAATGCTACAGTGGATGTGTGGCAAGACTAGAAAAAACAGAATTAGAAATGATTATATTCATGAATAGGTAGGAGTAGCACTAATAAAAAATAAATTGAGAAAAAAAGATTGAGATGGTTTGGTCATATACAGCGGAAGCCAACAGAGGCAGTGGGGAAGAGATGTGATACAATAACGGTAGATGGAAGTGTTAGGGGAAGGGCAAACCTAAATTGACGTGTGCGAGTGTAATAAATAGAGATATGAATCTCCTTAATTTGACTAACTAAATGACCGTTGATCGAGTCAAGTAGAGAAGAATGATTCATGTAGCCGACTCCTTTTGATGGGACTTAAGGCTCGTTTCGTTTCGTTTCGTTTATAGAAGATGGTTTCAGCTATGTGGCGAATGTGATTGGCAGTATACTCGATCCCATTGTAGGCTTATTTTGCCAAAGTGTGTATTGAAATTTAAGCAAATAAGGAGATTCCAAATTCCTTCATACTTAATTTAAGTTATGAGGACCTTGATGAAATTAGAGTTGAAGTGTCAAGGAAACCCCAAAAATGTGATGAGTGCAAGGTTTTTAGTCATTAACCAAAGCTCATGGTTTCTAGTTCCTCAACCAAACAAGAATGGTTAGTTAAAAAGGATAAAGAGGAAACAAAACCCAATGAATGGGCGGAAGGCCAAAAAGAGAAATGGTAAGGATGTCATGCATGCTTGCCCACAGAAAAAGCTTGAGGTGACCTCTACGTCCACTTATCCAACTTTATCAAATATTTTTGATGTGTTATCAGCATGTGTTCCAAATGAGATTCCAGGGGTTGAGATGAAAAGTAAAGGAAAATAAGAGAGGAAAGATGTGAGTATTTCTAAAAAGGAAAATACTACGGAAGAAATGATCCACAAATAGTGGCAGTCACAGAGCATACTCTTTCTGTGTTAAGTCCAAGAGTAGAAAGAGGTAATGGCAAGGTTTTAAACAGCAGCTGCAACCGTTACGTAGCGTCGTTACGTAACGGTTGTGGTGGTTGCCGCCACCCGTTACAGCTGCTTTTGCAGTGTGACTGAGATTCACAGGTGTATCGGCCGTAGCGGCCGCTATAGCAGTCGTAACGGTGCCGTAACGTCCGTAACGACCTGTCACGCACCGTTACGTAACGGTTCCAAATTGCTTCTTTCGAAAAAACACGCAAAAAAAAATAAATAAAAAATAGGGGAAGAGAGATAGAGAGAGAAGAGGGAAGATGGAGGAGCAAGGGATAGAGAGAGAGAAGAGGGAAGATGAAGAACATGTTATTGATTTGTTGAACCTATAAGACCTATGCTATTGTATTCAGCTGCAATCACTCAACCATTTTGTTTGTGTGTGTCTATCTATATATTGTTTGAAAATAATAATAATAAGTGTGGTCATTATCTATTTGGCTTGATTAAAATATATATATATATATATATTTAAGCTTTTATTTATTCTTTTACTTTTGTCATTATTTATCTTATATATAATAGTTAGTGATTGATTTTTTGTATAATATAAAGTTATTAATTATTAAAATAAAATGTAAAAAACTCAGTTTATAGTGATTTAAAAATACGAAATATATTGGATCAAACTTAAAAATTTATAAAAATTGATCAATATTTATTTTAAAACCCAATGAATATGATCATGGAAAAAAAATGTGCGTATCGGTAAGTTTTTTTTCAAATTGTGCGAAAAATAAAAAAATTCACGGTTCCGGTTGCCACAACCGTTACGCTACGACCTTTACACCCCGCAACCGCAACCGCAACCGCAACCGCGTCACCGCCACCATTACAGTGACCGCAACTGCTTTTTAGAACCTTGGGTAATGGATTATAAATTGAAGTTGGAAAAACTAGAAAACAGATGATAAAGCTTCCACAACTCTAATACCAAATAAGCAGCCATAGAAGGAAGTACAATCACAAAGGAGAAAACAAGATCCCTGAGGAGAATACAAAGACAGGATTTTATTTAGCACACAAGAACTACAGAAAACAAGCTTTAGGGAGAGATGGATGGCCCTCTAGCCTCAAAACACTCCTTTTATTGCTAATAAAAAATAATAATAATAAAAAAAGCCAAGGATGAAACTAAAAGAATTATGGATGCCACTCCTTTTAGAGATGAGAACAAAAGGAAACTTAAAGAGAAATGTTTGGTGGAGTTTTCAGAATTTGTTTTTGAAAATTTACAAAAACTAGTTGGTGAAAGAAAAAAAAAAAATCATTATTTTTATATAATCTTCTCTTTTTGGGGACGAAAATAATTTTAGAAAATCAAAAAATAAACTAGTTTGGTGTTTATATTTGTCAAACTAATTTGTAATTTTTTGAAAAAATTTCGAAAGCAGATTCTGAATACTCAACCAACCAAATTGCAAGGGAAAAGAAGTCATGCCCAAAGCCTTCTAGTAAGTGTGTGAGGGATTTTCTGACCACACTGTCCGCTTAGTAATTCAGCTGTAGAACACTGGCAGAATAGATGGCTTTTAGCTAACCTGCAACAGAAAGAGAAGGCTCCGGCGGTGGTTCTTCCACCCGCGGGCACTCCGACGATCAAGTCAGTATCTCTCAAAGATAATCTAGTGCTAAACTCCCTACTCAAAGCATAAATTGCATACCTTAGACCCACGGGGGTGCCTCCTCTTTTATAGTTAACTCAATCCCAGTCCCACTAGAAGCCTGACTTCTATGGACTCCAATTTAGTTCTTACTTTGGACTCTTCAAGAGATAAGGATAGACTCCCCAAGAGTATTATCCTTATCCATCCTGAAGTCTTTCTTTATCTTCGGACTCTTGTCCCTCATCCGCTTATCTCGGATTCCGATACCTTCGGAGTAAACCTTGGCCTTGTCGAGATCACCTCGGCACAACAACCAGAGCACATGGCACCTTGGCTGACACGTCGGCGTCACCTTGCCACGTGTTGGTACTCAGAAAATGTATCCCCACAACTGCCCCCTAGGTTCTATTACCTCGGCATTCTGAGGTGATGGAACCTATATCGTTCCTCTTTCCAGTACGTCGGCATAAGAACTCTTCAGCCAAGATCGTTCATTTTAGGCCGACATGTCTTCTTTCAAGAACAAGAATTCTAATAAACTCTTTTACGCGCACGAGCTGTTATGCATTACTTACTCAACCATTTCAATTACGCGTCTCAGCATTATTGGACTGTGCCTGCGACACACTTGCAAGCCGTCCTGCGTCTGTGTGCGCCGTCTGACGTATGCGTTGTCCCAGGTGCACTTAATGCTCTGTTTTGCCGCCGTTTCAAGTTTTTGACAAAACTCGTTTTTCCCTCTTTTCGCCTTTTTACGTTTCATTCGACTTACCTGCTTTTCTCTCTCTCTAAACTTTTTCCTTTGAATCCGTCATTGTTCAAACTCCAAGCTCTGCAACTGGTTTCGTTCTTTCATTCTAGTGAAGCTTTTGCCATTCTGTTGTGTCTGCAACCGTCGCCTGACTTCGGTGATTTTCATACCGGCCTCTATTCCTCTTGTCTTCAATTCCTTGATGCTCTTCATTATTTGTTGTCATTACTGCTTTGTTCAAATCTTGCGAATCACATTTCTGAATGTTCTTATTTAAAATGGTTTTGTCGTTGCCCACGTCCTGGATACATACAGTTTACCACTTTTTGCATTCTTGTCACTGTTCTTGACCCTTTATTTCTTATATTCCTTATGCTCTTGATTGCCCACTTTCGTTCTTGATTCTGAAACTCGCTTTTATTTCTTGTTTTCTGTGTTTCCTTCCAGATCTGTACCCCCAATCTTTGCTTTCATAGTTTTAGGTTTGGGATTTGTTTGTGGAACCTACCAATTCTTAGGAAAAACTGAAACAACCCTTACCAGCATTTACCTAGGTTTTGCCGAGGTCCCAAAAACCCTTTAAGAACATCCTCTTTCTGAAGTCGAATACCTTTACACCGACATCATGGGCATGTGGAAACATAGGGTAGATACCCCAACCAAACTTGAGTACTTCAGGCAAGAGTTTGCCATTCCTGCCGATGTCCATTTGAGGCTGGCTGGGGATGACGACTCTATCATGCCCACAGATGATTCGATGCCCTTTCCCATTGTAGCTTTTACTGAATGTGGACTCCGGCTTCCACTCAATCCCCTTTTTCGCGAAATTCTCCACTACTACAAGTTGAACCCCATGCAACTTACCATCAACTCTTATCGAGTGATTAATGGTATCATAGCCTTAGCTAAACAGGAGAATGTTAGGATCACCTTAGCTGATATCCAGTACTGTTATACCATGTGCGCCCTCAATTTGAAAGAAAAAGGCTACGTCTATTATCTTAAGCTGAGGTCCACAGAGTTCAAAATTGTGGCCGACCTCCCAGACTCCAACAAGGGGGCTGGAGATGACTACCTCATTACCTCGGGAAATTGGGAGTTTGCCCCAGACAAGGATGCCCATCTCTATCCTCTTCCTCGATCAGTTAAAGAGGGCAAGGGTAAGAGCCTAGTTTTAATACTTAGTTGTTTCTTTTCAAGTCCTCAATACTTTGTTTGTTTTTAATGTCTGTTCTTCTTGCAGATGTTCGTAAGCCACCGAAAAGCTTTCGCCAATCCTACGTTCCTGGCAAGGATTTGAAGAAACTTGTGGACTTGCCAGTTCATAAAAGGAAAGCGCCTTTGCTTCTTAACTTCATTCCTACATACAAGTTGATTTTGCCCGACGTTCCTAAAAGGAAGAAGAAAAGCCTTTCTCCACCTTCTGCCACAACCCAAACTGCGTCCGTATCTCGAACAGATCAAGGATCAACATCTGACCCAGCTGACCAGCCATCAACTTCGGCTCCATACTTGATCCCAATACCTGAACGAAAACGTCGGCGAAGACTTGTCTGAACTGTTGAGATGGGTCGCCCAAAACCTGTTGCCGAAGATCTTTTAGCCGACCTCCCAGCTGATGTTGACGCTCAACCACCGCAAACAATGCCCCCACCGAAGCCGAAGAAAGTTAAAAAGGCTCAGCCCAAGGCTAAAGTAACTCAGGTCGAATCTGAGGATACTTTACCTATCTCCAAGCTGGCTGAGACCGACAAATCTCAACCCTCTGCTGGGAAGAGGCGTTCTGAAACCCAGCCCTCAGAATCCACAAAGTCAAAGAAGCCGAGGTCATCGTCTGCGACGACCTTGGGGTCCAAAATACCAAAAGTCCCCTGGACACCTGAAATTACTCTAGAGAATAAGCCTGTTTTTGCCAGTGATAGCCTTCTTATGGCCTTAATCTTGCATTGCATTTTGAGCATGTTTATATACTGATTTGGGGCTTGTCATCTACTACAAAACATCATATTTTTGGTCCCTCTTCAGTGTTGTAGAAGGATCTTTTTCTGTTTGGGCTTTGCATCTACCACTTGCTTCATTGCCTCCCTTGCGGAGCCATTTTTGTATGCTAATTTAGTCCCACTTGTGCTTACTGTTTGGCCATGCTTTGAACTGTAAAAATGCTTGTTTTGGGGCTGCCTTGCTTCTGTCTTTTCATTCCATGTACCAATTATGCATGCTTTGTATAGCTGTGAGCCATTTCATGTACCTAGTTTTGCATTTCGGGAGAGATTCCATGCATCGGGTGTCATTTCGCCTTGTTTCGGGGCTGTTTTCCCCCTCATTTTGCTACTGATTTTTGCATGTTTGCATGTTTGCATATCATATTCCATGTCTTTTCCATGTCTCATTAGAGTGGCATTTCGGTGCCTGAGGGTCGGTTCTCGATTTGCGTGCATGCGTGCACGCATTTCGAGTTGTTTTATTTTCATCCAATGGCCTCCTATGTGAGTGTGGCTGAGGCTCACTCATGTTGGTGTAAGTCCATTATGCATTGTGTATGCCATTTCATTCCATAGCATTGTGTATGCTAGGTTGTTAGCGCATCGTGTGTACCATGATTACCTCGTGCATCGTGTATGCCATTTCATAACAGTGTGTATGTTAGGATTGTATCTTAGTTGTATTTCACGCATATCATGCATATTGCATCGTGTTCGGGATAGGAGTTAGCCCGGGCACAGGAAACGAGGTGCGTTTCGTACTCCGAGCGACGGAACGTGTCTCAATTCCCCGGTCACCGACACTCCGGATTATCCATGATGGAGTTAGGTTTTGTTGTGTTTTCATGTGCATCCATTCTATATCGAGTTGTGCAATTCGATTCCTCGGCCATCATGCATCGATATGCGTGATTGGTGGCACGAGGATTGAGACATGCATACATTTGTGAAAATACATTGCCATGCCCCTTTCTTGCTCTCTGTTGCAGCAAAATGAAGAATCGGCAACTTTTCAGAGCTTGGCACGCATTTCAAGAACAGGTGCAAACAGAGGCTAATTGGGGCATCGTCATGGATTTCCGCGCAAAGCAGCCCAAACATGCATCATTCATCATCTGGAGCAGAATCAAGGCAGTCCCTGGCTTGCATGCCAGTTTTACAGCTTTCTTAGTTAATTTGTTAATTAATTCGGAATTTGTACATATTTGGACTGTAATATTCTTTTTGTTCGGGACTGTATATTTATTCGGACCCTCTGCGCGAGGGCATAATTGTAATAAGTGTGGGTGAGTGTGATGTATGTCTTCCAACCCCACGTCTTTCTTCCCTTTTATTTACCTGCTTATGATAGTTAGATTAGGGCATATTTCAATTAGCATACAGTATGACAGCATGTTTGCATCATTCATCTGTTTTGCACGCACCGGGCTCGGCGCATCATACTAACTGCATTTGTATTTCAATTCCAAGTTGAATACATGTTAGCTGTAGCATTCCATATGCCATGTTTAGAATAGCCGAGCCTGCTATAGTTTGCATTTTTGCATGTGTTGCATTAGGCATTTCTGTATACTTAGGATCATGCATGATTTCTAATGTAGTTTCTGTTTTGGCTTGGAGTACTCGGTGAGTTTTATGCTTTAGCATCCTTGCATGCGTGTGAGTGACTGCCATGAATAGCATGCTTACCATAAGGCTAACTGCTTATGTGATATAACTGCCTTGAATGCCTGTGGGTGAAGGTTGGGTTATTTGGATTGGAACAATTCATCAAATGTTTGTTTTAAGCCCACTAGATAGTGGCAAAACCATTGTTTTCTAAGCCCACCCGAGGGTGGCAAATCCACGTCTTAGCCTACCTGCGGGTAGCACCATCAAACCATTTTCAAACAAACAAACATGAAATGTTTTGTTCCAATTCAGGCGACTCAGTCTATACTTGTATGCTGTGTGCATCACATAGTAACCTAGGCTAATAACCGGAATAAGAACACACAATGTTTTCAAAATAAGATATCATGGTTAGTAGAGGCCGGTCTTTGACCGGGCGAGCGGGGGTGCTCACGAAGTGACCTTCCCCAATCGTACCCAAGTTCCCGAGCCGAGGCAACTTTGGTGATGACGGACACGTGGCCTTTAGCACCGAGTCAGGGTTTCCTAAATTTCCCATTAAAAAACATTTAGGTGGCGACTCTGTATCTGGCAAAGCAGTCCATGTTTGGCACTTCTTTTCAAAAAAATCTGTTTTCAAAATCGATTTGCCGGATTTGGACTCTTTGGTTCAAGATTAAGAACCGTGACATTTGAGTCCTTGAACTGTAGTGAACCCAATATGAACGGAACGGGACTTAACCCTCCCGGGGCGTTCGGGGACGTCTACAGCCGTTCTTGAAAGATACGATCGCCACCTCTTGGTTACATTCAGGTATTCGATTGAATAACTCATAGTATCTTTTTGCATAGGCCCTAAGGCCTTCATCCTTGCTGATCTTCAGAGCCATCAATGCGTCTACCCTTAATGGCTGCAGCTTGTTTGTCACGAACCTGGCCACAAACATCTCGGCCAAGCCTTCCCAAGTCTTTACGCTTCCCTTTGGTAATTTGTGGAACCAATCTGATGCAATCTCCCCGAAGGACGAGGGGAACACTTTGCAGAGCAACGGCTCGTTCCCACTATACAATGCCATTGAGTTCAAGTATAATCCAACATGGAAGTTAGGGTCTGACTTACCATCGTATAACTGAAACCTCGACATACCGAATCTCTTTGGTGCCTCAAACTTATCCAATTCTACCGAGAATGGTGTCCTTGGCTTGTCAGGTGAGTTGACCTCGGCGTCTGCGTTCTGTTGCTTCCTTTTGAGATAGTCTCTCAAGTCTTCTTTGCTCCGCCCATGAGCTCGGCTATCTCTTGACTTTAGTCTTTTCGGCGCACTGCTCTCGGCTTCATGGTGGGCCCGTTTTGATCTCTCTCCGTGGGTTGTGTCAAAGCATAGCGCCTGCCTTTGAACCATAGTTGCACGAAGCGGGAACGGGAGCGGGAGCAGGAGCGAGAGCGTGGAATCGTAGACATTTCAAGAATCGTTTAGTTGGGAGCGTTTGTATATATTTTAAATAATATACAAAAATATATTGTAAGGTTATATTTTTTTATGGAAATATACATATTATAAATAAATAAGAAGTATAAAAAATTATATGTTAAAATATTCTAGTTATATACTTTTATTAGAATATTTTTAATTTATTCTAAAATATTTTTATTACTTTTTTATCAATTTATTCTAAAATATTTTTGTTAAAAATTATTTATTTTACGTTATTTTCTTAAAAAAAATAACATAATAACATTAATTCAATAAATATAATATATAAATAATTACACATAAATTTATGAAGATAATATATAATATATAAATTAAAACAGATATATATATATATATAATTTATAAAGGTTTTATATAATATATAAATAAAAACATATATTTATATATATAATTTATAAAAGCAAAAACAAAAACATATATACATAATACGTATTCTATATATATATATATATCTATCTATCTTTGATCTGAGAAGAGAAGATCAGAGAGAGAGAGAAGTTGTGAACCAGTTGCAGAGAGAGAGAGAGAGACGTCGCACGAAGACCAGCGAAAAGGAGAGAGAAGTCGCGATGGCTTGTGTGCGACTCGCGAAGACCAGTGAAGAAAGAGACGTCGCGAAGACCAGCGAAGAGGAGAGAGAAGTTGTGATGGCCTGTGTGCGACTCGCGAAGACCAGCGAGGAGGAAGGTAGAAGTCTGCGATGGCTTGTGAAGCTCTTGCGATGGCCCGCGATGGAGCTCCGACTGAGAAGAAGACAGATTCGTATCAGATCGCGTTTCTCTTGCATCAAAATCGCGGTTCTTCAACGAATTTGAGTCAGAAGCGCAGAATCGCGCTTCTGAGGAAGAATCGTGAGCAGCATGAATGATTCCTGCTACTAAGCTTTGAACATGCCGATGTTCTTTGGGCTCTGCGTCCTTTGTGTGATTTTTCTTTCAGGACTCCTCTCTTCTCGGCTCTTCTCGCCCGACTTCCCTGGAAGGCCGGTGAGAGTGCCTACCGCTCCTGGTGTGCTGAGGGGCCATGGGGATCTGTCCTTCCTTCTGGGTGTTGACCGCTGGTATCGGTGTGTCATGCAGTGGGAAGGGCGGCTGCATGACATTGTTTTGCATCATAAAATTGACGACTGACTGCAGGTCGGCCAATTTACTTGCCATCTATAGACGTCCCCCGAACGCCCCGGGAGGGTTAAGTCCCGTTCCGTTCATATTGGGGTCACTACAGCTCAGACTCAAATGTCACGGTTCTAAATCTTGAACCAAAGAGTCCAAATCCGGCAAATCGTTTTGAGAAAACAGATTTTTTTGAAAGAAGTGCCAAACATGGACTGCTTTGCCAGATACAGAATCGCCACCTAAATATTTTATTTTTGGGAAATTTAGGAAACCCTGACTCGGTGCCAAAGGCCATGTGTCCGTCATTACCAAAGTTGCCTCGGCTCAGGAACTTGGGTACGATTGGGGAAGGTCACTTCGTGAGCACCCCCGCTCGCCCAATCAAAGACCGGCCTCTACTAACCATGATATCTGTTTTTGAAAACATTGTGTGTTCTTATTCCGGTTATTAGCCTAGGTTACTATGTGATGCGCACAGCATACAAGTATAGACTGAGTCGCCTGAATTGGAACAAAACATTTCATGTTTGTTTGTTTGAAAATGGTTTGATGGTGCTACCCGCAAGTAGGCTAAGACGTGGATTTGCCACCCTCGGGTGGGCTTAGAAAACAATGGTTTTGCCACTATCTAGTGGGCTTAAAACTCACAGTCAATGATTTGTTCCAATCTAAGTAACCCGGCCTTTACCCACAGGCATTCAGGCAGTTATATCATATAAGCACATAGCCTCATGGTAAGCATGCTATCATGGCAACACTCACACGCATGCAAGGATGCTAAAGCATAAAAACTCACCGAATACTCCAAGCCAAAACAGAAACTCATTAGAAATCCATGCATGATCCTAGATACACAGATTTGCCTAATGCAACCCACGCAAAGATGCAAACTATAGCAGGCTCGGCTATTCTAAACATGACATATGGAATGCTACAGCTAACATGTATTCAACTTGGAATTGAAATACAAATGTAGTTAGTATGATGCGCCGAGCCCGGTGCATGCAAAACAAATGAATGAATGCAAACATACTATCATACTGTATGCTAATTGAAATCTGCCCTAACCTAACCATCATAAGCGGGTAAATAAAAGGGAAGAAAGACGTGGGGTTGGAAGACATACATCACACTCACGCACACTTATTACAATTATGCCCTCGTGCAGAGGGTCCGAATAAATATACAGTCCCGAATAAAAGAATAATACAATCCAAATAATGTACAAATTCCTAATTAATTTACAAATTAACTAAGAAAAATAATAAACTGGCATGCAAGCCAGGGACTGGCCTTGACTCTTCTTCCGACGATGAATGATGCATGTCCGGGTTACCTTTGCGCGGAAATCCATGACGATGCCCCAATTAGCCTCTGTTTGCACCTGTTCTTGAAATGCGTGCCAAGCCTCGGAAGACTGCTGATTCTTGATTTTGCTGCAACAGAGAGCAGGAAAGGGGCATAGCAATGTATTTTCACAAATGTATGCATGCCTCGATCCTTGTGCCACCAATCACGCATCTCGATGCATGATGGCCGAGGAGTCGAATTACACAACTCGATATGGAATGAATGCAACATGAAAACACAACAAGACCTAACTCCATCATGGGTGATCCGGAGTGTCGGTGACTGGGGAATTGAGGCACGTT